>JBAMCI010000107.1:6992500-7492500 GCA_037075265.1 Drosophila nigricruria | reverse complement strand
GAGCAACGCACACACACACACACACATGCATATGCACGCACGCATAAGCACGCGCTCTGCTGACTGCGCAGTCAGCGCGGCGACTGCGCTTGGGCTTCAATATGCCTATTGTATGGGAAATTAAATGTTTAATAACTTTTTTTGTGGATGGACTTTCTTGATTATACTTTCACAGCATAATTATGTCATTCATATGTGTGTATTTGCCAAAGCACAAGTCTCTAGTATTTGAAATACGAATTTTGCAAATTTGGGGCGAAGGGGGCGTGGCATCCAAAATCCAAAAATTACAAAATCTTCGCATTCATTACACGGATCTACACAGAAAATTTGGAGTTTCTAGCTCTTACGGTATGCTTAACCGAAGAAAAGTTATCGATTTTTATCGATAATAAGGAAACGGGATGAGTTATCGAAAATCTAAAAAAAACTCGTACTGCGTAGGCCATAGACGAGTATTCTCTGAAAATTTCATATATCTAGCTTTTGTGGTTTACGAGATCGCTGCGTTCATACGGACGGACGGACGGACGGACGGACGGACGGACGGACGGACGGACGGACGGACGGACGGACGGACGGACAGACGGACAGGGCTATTTCAACTCAGCTCATCGAGCTGATCAAGAATATATATACTTTATGGGGTCTGCGATGTCTCCTTCTGCCTGTTACATACATTTCACAAAAACATTATACCCTGATTTCCCATTTTCAATGGGTTCAGGGTATAAAAAGTATGGCTTAGACTCTGTTTGTGTTTAAGATTGGTTTCAAAACAAAGTATATCATGGATTATTGAGAATCTTAAGTATTTGATATCAATAAATATTTATTACAAATAAATGTTTTGATTGACAATTGGGAAACTGTGTAAAGAATTTTAATAGAATGAAGTTTTCACTATGATGCTTGAAAGAATCCAATTGCCAGAGATATATAATATGATATAATATATGAAATATAGCTGGTTTAAGTATTACATCATAATATATATTTAAACTATAAAATTTTGATGGCTTATGTATTATTTGATATTATATATTATATCCCTGGGAATTGAAGTTTACCATGGCAGTGGGATAATCAAATCGAAAACTCCATTTTATATATTCAATTTGAACGCTAATGACAACAGATTTTAATCCCTTAAAGTGGACTTGATTTTATTTACTCAGTACTCGTGCACACACACACACACACCACACACACACACATATGCAAAGCTGTATGTTGAGGAGCTACCCACACACACACACACATCAAGTAATAATTATGAATTCTTTGGGGTAGGTTTTTCGACAGGGGCGTAATATAATTGCCCATAGGTCGGCGAACACAACTATCAAAAAACATTAGAAGGTTGCACCCTCTCACATTCAAAGCAACTCTATACCTTATGAGTGTGTGTGTGTGTGTAGAGTCTTCTTGATAGATGCGAGACTGACATTAAATGTAGTCACAAAACCATCTAATGGCAGATCGCACAGCTTTCAGCTATGCTCATATTTGATAATGATGGAACAACCCCAGATACATGCCCATTGTTCTCGGACAACGTGTTGCTGTTGTTGCTGTTGTTGTTGTTGTCTATGCTACTATCAAGGGATTATTTGTGTGGTTTACAGTTTTTAATTATGCACCGCGACATGGATGCAGAGCAGAGATGAGTGCCACAGAAGATGAAAAACATTTTTAGGGGTGAACTCAAGTGGTGGCGCACACACACACACACACACACACAGACAAACAACAAATTGCGGCATGGAATGCAATGCATCATTCAACAACAGTACAGTAAACGCACACACACACACATATATATATAAATATATAAATATATATATATGTGTATATATGTATATGCTTACAAAATGAAGGACGCTTTGCCAACTAAAAAATTTTTGTAAATTTTCTGTTCGCTCGCTCTTGACTGCGCTGGCCTTTGATATTTAAAGTATATAAAAACATATTTCCATATATATATATTTATATAAATATATATGCATATATATATGTATAAAATATATATATATGCATGTAATTCCTAATCCTCATTGCATGCTTATTTGACGCAGCTTATTCAGCCAACTGAAGCACTGTGTCGGCTGTCAGAACTCTCCATCAATCTAAGCGACAAGCCTTTCACTCAACTCAACTTGCAGCTGCTGCAGTCCATTCTGATCGTTAGAAACTTTAATTCAGATGCCATAAGCAGCTGTACTTAGAGAGAGAGAGTGCTATGATTTAAGCTATATAGTTATAGAGTTGTTATATAAGCATAGATTATAGATTTGCCAGTTTGAGGCAGTAGCAAAGCGAGATTGCTTTATCAATTTGAGTTCATAAAAAGAGCTGATATATAGAATTTTTATCAGAAAGTACCATACATCATGCCATCTATAGGAACTGTTTATCATTATTCACATTAATTTGAACATTTTTAATTATTAAATATATATATATTATATAATATTGTCATATTTCATACATATTATTTGCATGATATTAAATTTCTTTTGAAAATATTCGAAATTATTTGAATTTTCCAGTTAAGCTAATATGAAATGAAAGTGAAATGAAAGTGTATGAGGTTTTTGCTCCCAATGTCTGCCTGTTGAAATATATATATATCTTAATACAATACCCTTATCTTAGGCACAATCCAGAGTAACTATGGAGTTATTCTATTTTCAATAATATGAAAATTTTTAAGGCTTAGGTTTTCGAATTTCAAGTATCTTTTATACTTCTTTTTTTCTGCATAGTCTATTTATAGGATCCAAAATATAACTTTACAGTTTCATAGCTTAAAGCTGATAAGCAACAGCAAAGTTCGAAAGTTCTCTATGTATTTTTATAGTATATATAGTTATATATTCAAACCCACTGGTTGGGCATAGCAAATCGCCAAGAGCACTTGAAAGTTTCACTCAAAAACAAACTTTGAGCAGTAAGTTTTCTCGAAGAATCACAGCTCTATAAATTATGTAAATAAATAATATTATTATTATTAGTTAAAATACATAATAACTAATGTTTTGTAAAACAAACGAGCATTAGGCAATCAGTTATGCCCGACTGCACAGTGATTGGAGCAATCGATTGCAATATTGCAGCGCTCGAATGCAATCGAGACTGAAACTGATTTATTTATAATTAAAAAAAAAAGTACTTAATGAATTCTATTAATAGAGTATTGAGAAACTTAAAAATATTTAATAATTAAATTTAAATAATAAAAAATAATAATAATAATAATAATGATAATAATAATGGTAATAATAATAATAATAATAATGATAATGATAATGATAATAATAATAATAATAATAATAATAATAATAATAATAATAATAATAATGATAATGATAATAATAATAATAATAATAATAGTAATAATAATAATAATAATAATAATAATAATAATAATAAAAACAATAATGATAAAAATTTGTATCAAAAAATTTCAATTTCCAAAAAGAAAATCTTAAAAAAAAACTAAAAGGTCTAACTAGAACCAAAGTAATTCAATATTAAAATTAAAAACTAATATATTTATATAAAAAAATATATTAGTACAATAAAAACTATAAACAATTGCCAAATGGGCGTGCCCGGTTGGCAGCCTTTGGCTTAGATAGCAAGCAATGGCTGTGCGAAACCCAAGATGGAGATCGAAAGTCGATATTGTTCAAGGATTATCCACTGGTAACAATGCGCAATTACGCCATAATTACAACTGACAGGCAGACAATGCCAACAACAGCAACAACAACAATGGTTAACAACAACATCAACAACAACAACAACAACAATGGAACATTTTGCCGCTTGTTTAGATATCTGTAACTGGGCCTTTCTCTCCATTCCGTATCAAATCTCTCAGTTGTTGTTCAATCTGGCCAAATATTATATGATTTCATATTTTCTGCAGATGTTTTCATCGAGATTAAAATTGAGAGAGAGCGCAAAATTTATATGTTTGATGCATTTCCGCTCGCGCACCAACAATAGATGCCCGCAGATAGTGTACCAAGAGTTAGATAAAAGATATAGATAGAAGATTTTTGCTGTCTGGGCCCACCCACATCACAAAAGAATATCAAATTTAACATATTTAATTATATATTATAGAAAATTATATTATATGTATTTTATTGTGTAAACTCTACTGAGAGTTGCTTTATTTGATGGGAAACTAAATAAAATTAAATTTGATTTTTAAAATTTAAAATTTTAGATTTAGATATGTGCCAAAAAATATATCTATATGTGTATGTATATTTATATGGTATATATATTTTAATTTTATGTATGCACAATAATTACGAAAAGATTTATAGGCTCTTTTATTACGATCAATCTTTCAATCAATCAACATAAAATAGTTTCATGTATGAGAATTAAATATTTTTAATTTAATTTAATTTTTATACCCTGAACCCATTGAAAATGGGAAATCAGGGTATAATGTTTTTGTGGAAATGTATGTAACAGGCAGAAGGAGACATCGCAGACCCCATAAAGTATATATATTCTTGATCAGCTCGATGAGCTGAGTTGAAATAGCCCTGTCCGTCTGTCCGTCCGTCCGTCCGTCCGTCCGTGTGAACGCAGCGATCTCGTAAACCACAAAAGCTAGAGATCTGAAATTTTCAGTATATACTCGTGTGTATCCTACGCAGTACGAGTTTTTTTTAGATTTTCGATAACTCATCCCGTTTCCTTATTATCGATAAAAATCGATAACTTTTCTTCCGTTAAGCATACCGTAAGAGCTAGAGACTCCAAATTCACTGTGTAGATCCGTGTAATGAATGCGGACAATTTGTAATTTTTGGATTTTGGATGCCACGCCCCCTTCGCCCCCAATTTGCAAAATTCGTGTTTCAAATACTAGAGACTTGTGCTTTGGCAAATACATACATATGGATGTCATAATTATGCTGTAAAAGTTTGATTAAGAAAGTCCATCCACAAAAAAAGTTATTAAACATTTAATTTCCCATACAATAGGCATTTGCAGCCCGAGCGCAGTCGCTGCGCTGACTGCGCAGTCAGCAGAGCGCGTGCATATGCGTGCGTGCGTATGCATGTGTGTGTGTGTGTGTGTCGCTCGCAATATTTGTATACGTTAAATAAGAATATAATGTTTTGAAGATTGGCTCTTCGCAGGGTTCAGGGTATCTCGTAGTCGAGCCGTCTCGACTAGAGCACTCTTACTTGTTTTTTATATATTTTTGATTTCATTTTATTTTTATTTATTTTTAATATTTTTTATTTCATTTTATTTTATTATATTTATATATTTATTTTATATTACTTAAATAAATTATTAAATATTTTTTACTTAAATTAATAAAATATTTTTGATTTTTTTTATTATATATTTAAAAATAAAAAATGTTTCCTATTTTTTATAATATTTATAATTTTATTTTATTTTATTATAATTAAAAAAAATATTTTTTAATTTTTTTCCCTTTTTTTTAATATTTTTTATTTTATTTTGAAATTTGAATGTCATCAAATGGAATTCTTCCATTATCTTCCATATAGTATATTCTCTTAACTGTACATAGATAGGATACCCTGAATCAATTGTAAAGTCTATTAGTTCATATATCTCGGGATTCATGATCTTTAATTAGGATCTTGAAGGCCTTCGAGGAAAGGAAAAAGCGTTGGCAAGCTGTATAATATTTGATACAAATTACTTTGAAGGCAGCAAAAAAGATATTCCTGAATAGATCAAAATTAAAGGAAAATACTCACAATTTGCAATATATATATTTTTTTCATTTTTTATAATTTTTATTATTATTATTGACAATAACAAATTATAAATACGCAAAAAGGAGAACAGTTTGTCCTTAAGCAGAAATTTCAAGAACTTTCTAGTGGCTCTTACCTACTGCAACGTCGCATATGCATAGATTAGATATGAAATAAGTATTGAGTATATATTGAAATATATTTTAATATATTTGAACTTAAATTTTATTGCAATAAAGTTCACATTCAAGTTTAGATTTGTGAATTAAATGAGATATGAGCAAAAACAAGGCAAACAAAGCAGGCGCAGGAGCAAAGCGCTAAGCGCAAAGGTTCATTGTTGAGTTTATGCCGCTGATGATAGGCTCATAAATTAATAAATATATATATATGTGTGTGTGTGTGTGTGTGTGTGTGTGTGTGTGTGTGTGTGTGTGTATGTGATACTGTTAAGTACCTGTACAATGCAGCGCATTATCGAGATCCTGTTTGTACTTTGTATGAAGCGTGCGCTGCAGCATAGTTTTTATTGTGCTCGCGTTTCGTACTTAGTTCGCCTTGGGTGCTTACTTTTATTGAGCTTCCTTGATGGACGTGTGCGCGGCATAGTCATTGAACTACCTACAAATATATATATATATATATATATATACATAGACTGTGTGTGTAGACAGTGAGACCCTGTCCGGACAATCGTGCATGCTGCATCCGTTCTGCTGTGGTCCTTACCTGATTACTCAGCTGTATAGCCAGCCATCCAGCCAGCCAGCCATCAATCCATTCGCAAAGCTGGCAATTTTTATGGGTCGCGGCCATTATGAAATTTCGACGACATGTTGTACGAAAACCCTTTTTCTCGAGCAACATTTTATCACCCGGTTGCCGGGCAAAGTTCTCATGAAGCCCGATTGTAACCCTTTCACTTAATTATTGGGCACATTATGTGCCACATATTCATGGCAACGCGACGCAACAATGGAAACTAGCTACCTGGGAGCAAGCAAATTGTGCAATAGCCAAAAAAACAACAACAACAACAACAAGAAAAACAAAAACAAAAACTCTTACCAAGCGGCCTCAGCCATCGACATCAACCTCAACTTCAGTTGCAGAGACTCGCGCAGATTTCACGCATTCATTGAGAAAATATTTGAAGGGCGCTGAGCGATAATTGCACCACCAAACCCAAAGGCAGCGGTTCAATGTCTCTGTCTGTGTGTGTGTGTATACCCATTACCCATTACCCAATGCTCATAGCCATGTGCGTGACCCAGCGACCAATGCAGTACGGAGTTTCCATTTTGAACTGGGCCTCCGTCACTCACTCAGTCTTCCGCCTGCTGCATATTTCGGCAGTCCGGAGAAGTGTAAACAAATCTCTTCCATTTTGGATTCGCACAGAGCCAGAGACAGAGACAGAGCCAAGGGCCAGCCGGGCTGGCAGCATTGACAACGTCAAGCCCAGCCTCTTGGCACTGACAAGAATTTTCGAATTTCAACCCAGCGTAAAGGAACGAGAACCAGTTGCTAAATCAATATTATGGCTCGGCCTGAGCAATGCTAATTGATTAGTAATATTGCCCAAATAAATATATATAAATATATACATATATAGATTAGATTATATTACGTAAGTACTTAAAATCTGATAGTCAAATGTAATTGAAATCGTTTACAAATTTCATTTGCCTTTCAGCTTAGGTTAAAGCTCAAGTCAAATAACTATTAATATATCAATGAGCAGCTCAAAATACCAGCTTAATGAAACTACTAAATAAAATATATATAATAATATTGTAAAGTTAAAGCGAGCAATTCAATGCAAGTAAATGCAAACTTTAGTTAAGACTGGTTTAGATGGGAGTGCTCGAATAGTAGATACACGGAAATTTGCGCAGAACAGTTTTGCACACATTCTATGTATCTTTGATACACACACATATGTACACACACGTACATACACATACATACACACACATACACACACACACATACACACACACACACACACACACACATACACACACATAATCAAGCGCTTTGCTAACTGGGCAATATGGGCTTTGACTATGGCAACTAAATAACTTTTATCCTAGAGGCACGTCCAGGCAGTCAGACCCACAAGGCTATATCGACTCAGCTCGTCATTCTGTTCAAGTATAAATATATATTTTATATGCTATGCCACGCCTCTTTCTGCCTATTACATATATATGTACATAAAACCCATTGAAAATGGGAATTCCAGATATAAAAACATATTAGCAAAAGACGACTTCAAAATATAGAAAAAATCTTAATTGTATTATTGGCACAGAAAACAGTTTCTTTTAACACTTTGTGTACTTTATGTATATCTTTGTATTATTCCAATTAGACTCTATAAAATTCTCTAATATCTATCCTAAAATAAAGTTGTGATATTAGCTTAATAAAGAGATCCATTGCCCAGCTATCACCTCCCATCATATAATCAGTCAATCATAGTCCAGCAGCGCTTTGGCTGAAGGATCCACTAAAAGGTTCCTTCACCCAAGTTCGATTCATAATCCTAGTTTCTAGAGCATTCCATTCTTGTTTGTGCTTAACTCAAATTTGAATATAACTCTATTAAGAATAAGAGAGTTATCAATGTTATCAATGCCAATTAAATTTTTTTTAGCCAATGCCAATTAAACTTTAAGAAAAAAACCCAAAACTTTAAGAATTTTCACATGATTTGGGCTTGGAGAAAAGTTTTGTATGCTTAGCCTTGAGGCTAACTGTTATACAAATTATGATTTTTATGATATAATTAAATTCGATAAATAAACAAATATCAGCTCCTTGGCGGGCTGTCTCAAAAGGAGGCGTGGCCAGAGGCCAGAACTGGCCAGCGACTGTACGGAAAATGTAATTAAATGTGAGATGTTTGTGACGCCTTTGTCTGGGGCGAGTTTCTGGAGCGGAGATCGAGACAGCGACACAGACTGTGGCTGCGGCAGAGGTTTCCCATGGCCTTTGTCGCTGTATCTTTTGGCTAGACGAGAGCTCGGGGCGAGGGCGGTTACCGGGCCGAGTAGGCTCTGTCCACACACACACGCATACACGCACACACATAGGTAAAAAGAATCAGACGCAATCGATGCGTCGCTGTGGATTATTAATGGATTTTTAATATCATTTGTGTCGGCGTAAATTGTATTTTAAAAAAAGAACTGAAACGATTTATTGACACGAAGTCAAGTACAATCGACAAGTCGAACTCGAATTCGGATTCGAAATCGAAGTCGATGAGAAATATGATCTGTATGCTGTATGCTGTATGCTGTATGCTGTATGCTGTATGCTGTATGCTGTATGCTGTATGCTGTATGCTGTATGCTGTATGCTGTATGCTGTATGCTGTATGCTGTATGCTGTATGCTGTATGCTGTATGCTGTATGCTGTATGCTGTATGCTGTATGCTGTATGCTGTATGCTGTATGCTGTATGCTGTATGCTGTATGCTGTATGCTGTATGCTGTATGCTGTATGCTGTATGCTGTATGCTGTATGCTGTATGCTGTATGCTGTATGCTGTATGCTGTATGCTGTATGCTGTATGCTGTATGCTGTATGCTGTATGCTGTATGCTGTATGCTGTATGCTGTATGCTGTATGCTGTATGCTGTATGCTGTATGCTGTATGCTGTATGCTGTATGCTGTATGCTGTATGCTGTATGCTGTATGCTGTATGCTGTATGCTGTATGCTGTATGCTGTATGCTGTATGCTGTATGCTGTATGCTGTATGCTGTATGCTGTATGCTGTATGCTGTATGCTGTATGCTGTATGCTGTATGCTGTATGCTGTATGCTGTATGCTGTATGCTGTATGCTGTATCTCTATTTGTATTTGTATCTATAGCTGTAACTGTATCTATGTACCTGTATACAGATACAGACACATGCTTTGTGGCTGTATCTGTGCACTCCACAGGGCTCGGCGGCCTCTCTCACTTGACGCTGGATGCTGGGCCAAGTGTGAAAAATGATTGATCGATTTCGATTTCGATTTCGATTCGTGCAGCACTCACAAAGGGCGCCGTGCTGTTTATAAAGAACTTCGACAGCGGGCCAAAGGCGAGGGGCAGGGGCCAGAGACGGGGGGCGAGGGTCGATGGCGGCGACAGCAACGACAATCGGCATAATAAGATAGCAATTATTTATCTCAAGCTGAATAAAGGCAATTTTTGATTAATGAAAGCAGCAAGAAAATCAAAAATAAAAGATACAAACGCGTGTATTTATAAATGAAGTGAAAGGAAGTGAAACGAAAGTGTTGACTGGCAATAGAAGATATTTCCATTTGTCCCCTAATAGCTAACTCCATTTCACAATTCGTCTCACCTCTGGGCCGGGCCGGCCCATGCCGCTGACGACCTTTTGATTGTGCAAACAACACCAACACCAACAAGTCAGATTCCACTTGAACGGCCCAAAACCAAAACGAATTTTCACCTTGGCTCACCCCAGAGTTCAAAATGCTTTTCTAATAGAAATATATATATATTGATGCCTGATCGAAATATAATTAAAGTCAAATGTGATCAGAGCTCAAGCTGACAGCATTTTGAAGATTGTCCTTAATGATGTGAGGTTGAACTAGATACTTGATTTGATAGTGAACGAGGCATGAAGAGGTTTCTGTTGATTTTAATGGGCTATATGACAGTTTGTGGGCGTATAAACTTATCGACTATCGATAACTAAAGCTCGTTTTCTATCAAGTCTTTATATCTATATTCTGAGAGTTTATAGGAGTCTCAAGTTATCTATAATCGATAACCAAAGCTCGTTTTCTATCAATGAGAAGTCTTTATATCTATATACATGTATTCTGACAGTTTATGTGAGTCCAAAACTGATCGATAATCGATAACTAAAGCGCGTTTTCGATAAACGATATGTCTTCATATCTATATTCTGAGAGTTTATAGGAGTTCAAACATATCTATAAGTTATATATATATCTATATACATATATTCCAGTCCAAAACTTATCGATAATCGATAACTAAAGCGCGTTTTCGATAAATGATAAGTCTTCATATCTATATTCTGAGAGTTTATAGGAGTCCAAACATATATATAAGTTATAAGAGAAGTCTTTATATCTATATACATATATTCCAGTCCAAAACTTATCGATAACTAAAGCTCGTTTTCCATGAGAAGTATTTATATCTATATTCTGTGAGTTTATAAGAGTCCAAACTTATCTATAAGTTATAAGAGAAGTCTTTATATCTATATACACATATTCTGACAGTTTATATGAGTCCAAAACTTATCGATAATCGATAACTAAAGCGCATTATCGACTAATCACCTGTCTTGTTATCTATTCTCTAATCACTGACTTTATTCATGCTTGATTTTTCTTGTTTTCTATATAATTTATGAGTGCTAAAAGAATTTTTTACTTCAATTTCTATGCTTTAGTAATAAAATTTCTAATATTTTATATAAAATAAAACTTTTTTGCCTTTCCAAATTGCTCTTAATGCCAAAAACTAGTTCATAAACTCAAAAGGCAAGGCATTTAATTATTTTTATTATATTTTTA
Organism: Drosophila nigricruria; assembly: GCA_037075265.1. Classification (NCBI taxonomy): domain Eukaryota; kingdom Metazoa; phylum Arthropoda; class Insecta; order Diptera; family Drosophilidae; genus Drosophila; species Drosophila nigricruria. The sequence goes on along the minus strand of JBAMCI010000107.1, from coordinate 7,481,131 downwards.
AAATTATTATTTAGTTCATATCATTATTAAATTAAATAAATTCAAAGGAAAACTAAAAACTTTTCTGCAAATTTTTAGCAGCTTTCCTTTTCCAATAAAATTATATATTTAATGAAGATAAAATGAAGCTGAAATAGCAAAGCTGCTTAAATTGCAGAAATGCTTTTAGGAAATAGGATTTAGGTTTTCCTTTTAAAAGCTTATATAAATTAATAGTAATTTTACTTTAAAGGAAATTTACATTAAATAAAAAAAATAAATACTTCCAGCAAAGCGTGAGTGGAAAAATATTTGCAAATTGAAAGTTTTTTGTATAGAAACAAATTCCTGTAAATATTTTTAAATCAGTTTATAGGTAAAATACTGAAATATGTTTGCCTAAAAAGAGAAGAAGAAGAAATCATAAATATCTAAAAAATTTTAGCTTAATTATTATAAAGCTAAAATTTTTATACAAACTTATTTAGATATTCTATGTATAAACTGTGCTAAAAATATCCACAGGAATTTTTTTTGAAGATCTATAGAAGTAGATTAGATTTATTTTCAATTTATATTGCTGCAATTGATAAGAAATTTAAAGGAAAGTCAATTTAAGATGATAAAGATACGATAAGAAAAAGATAAAGATTAAGATAAGTTTTAAGTTTGAATTTGGAATATATAAAAGCCTTCAAACAATATTAAATTCTTATATTTGCGCTAATATTAAGCTAACTAAAGTCTTTAAGTAAAATTCAAGAGTTTAAAGAGTCATTTGACCCCTGAATTTCGCGAGACTTTAGCTTAAAGTTAAAGCTTTAGCTAACTAAAGTAAGGAAAAATATGCTTAATATATATGTACATAAGTATATAAGCATATGTATGTATATATGTATATATTTATATATAGTTCTTGATAGCATAATGTTTATATACATATATCTCTGGCAAAAAGTATCTCAACACTTGAAGGAAGATGCGCAGATACATAAATACATACATACATACACACACACCTACCTATATCCATATGTACTTACGCTTACGCTTTACATAGGCAGCAAAGAAATGTGATGAACAAAATGAAAGCATATCAAAAGATAAAGAAGCAGCAACAGCAGCAACAGCAGCAGCAGCAGCAGCGCCAGAGCTGGCTCGGTTCGTGTTTGGGCTCGGGGTCGGGTGCCTTTGTCACCAGAGCGGTGCTCGATTACTATTGGTGCAGGAGACAGGAAAAATCGCCCCCATGTTAAAGTGTCGCTTCGTGTGACACCAATGGCACACATACAAGCACACACACACACCGACACACACACACATACAGCTATATAAATTTGTGGCGCAATCGCATAGCCAGTAAAGCAAAGTCGTCGCTGCCGTCGCTGTTTGCAGCAAGCGAGAGGTGTGCTCACGAATACTTGGAGAGACAAACTCACACACACACACATATACACATGCACACACGCACACAGTCGCACCGGCACGGGCATTCATTGGTGTTTACTAAAAAGAGACGGACACACACTCTCAGCGCTCGGTCGCTGCCGCCGCCCCGTCGCCGGAGCGCAGTGGACAAGAAATCAAATGACAAAAATTTAAAAAAAAAAAAGAACGAAAAAAAAACGAACTAAAAGAGAAAAAGCTAAACGAAAAAAAACGAGCCGTGTGACGTCTACGAAGAGCAGGCGAAGGCGACAACAACAACAGCAACAGCAACAACACTGTGCCATAGCCCATAATGAGACGAAGACAAAACGACGGCAATTTCAAGTAAGCTACGGCACATGCACACCGCCGAGCAGCGCTGCTGCGGCTGGCGTCGCTGCCGGCGGCAACGGCAACAGCGACAATAAGCAGCGACAACGACGAATTGGCTGGCCATTGCCATTTCATTCGAACAAATGAAGGGGCCAACTCGTTTCAGCTCTGTCACACGCGGGCTGGCTAATGGGACGACACACTCACACACACACACATGTCTATATATACACACACACACACACACAGCTAGCCCCATGAGAGAGCGCTCTGGCGCTCTTTGGTTGGCGAGCAAATGACACTGTGTGACGCTGTGGCCGGCTGCGGGAGAGCCGAGCAGAGCATGGCAGAGTGAGCAAAGGTGCGTGAGCGGGCAGGTGTGCTTGTATGTGTGTGTGTGTGTGCTGTTGCTATTGCCGCTCACTCGCTCGGTCAGCAAACACAAATACGTCGCATGTCAACCACTCGTCCACTCAGACGACAATGTGCGAGCGAGACAGCAGTAGCCCAAAATACTGCGTAGCTCTCTCGCTCGCTCGCACACATTGGACTGGTGTGGTCGTGGTCGCATGTCCCACGAATTATTTTTTCCCTATACACACACACACACACACACACATACAGAGTGCTGACCATGCGTATGCGTGAGACATTAGAGTCGCCTACGCCTACGCCTATGCCCATGTGGCCCATGGCCACCCCCCAACGGCGGCCGCACTGCTCTGTGTGAAATACTTTAAATTTGATGCCATCATATAAACTCTGCCTTTAAGTTAGCCACCGGTAAAAAGAAAAAAAAAACAACAACTAAATGTTGGAAACTTATTGAAAATGCAATCAAAGCAGCCAGCGAAAGAGAGCCGTTTTTCTCTTTCGGTCTGCACTGCTTAGCCGACAGCTGCGCTTTAGCGTCAGTGGTGCGACCGAGAGAGAGCCAACTGCCAATAGCGCTGTCGCATGCGTCTATGTATGTGTGTGCATGCACGTATAAGTGTGTGCCTGTGGCTGTGTGTGTGCTGACCCAACGACGACAATGTGACACAGCCTAAACAAGCAGCAAGAGCAGAGGCAGCAGCAACAGCAGCAGCAGTCGCAGCAGCAGCGGCAGCAAAAGGCATCACAAAGACCGCACGAATACACCTACAATAACAACTACAACTACAACTGCAGGCCAATTCCAATAGCGCAAGCGACGTCGCTGCTCTCTCATACTCTCGCTCTCTTCGCCGCACACACACACATATACATAGACAGCGCTCACTCGCTCGTTGGCTGGCTGGCTGGGCCTGTGCTGCGTTTCAGGTAGACATTTGTGGGGCAGTTACGTTGAACTTGTCCGCTGCTGCGTGTCTGTTGCTGCTGCTTCGCTTCTGTCGTGTCTCTGCTGTGCTCTTTGCCGTCGCTCGTCGCTGCGAGAGCAAAGTGTCACCCACCCCGCTGCCGCTGCCGCTGCGTATGCGTGCGTTTTGTCTCTCTGTGTACGTGCATGTGTGTGTGTGCTGCCGCTGTCTCTGCTGTTGTCGCTGTCGCTGTCGCATTTGTCGTCGTCGTCGTCGTCGTTACATTTTTTCTGCTCGCAGCGGCACGACAATCAGTGTCACCCACGACTTTCGAAGGAGTGGATCTCTTCTGCTGCCGCTGCTTCTGCTTCTGTCGCAGTCACAGTCACAGTCACCGTCTCAGTCACAACAATAACTGTTTCGTTTGCCTGCTTCTTCGTCTCTCTGTGTTTTGTTTGTGTGCCCCGTGAGACTAGCAACGTTGTTGCTACCGCCGTCGCTGCCGTCGCCGTCGCGTTCGGACAAACAAATCCAAAAAATAATTTAAAATTAAAAACAATAATTAATTTTTTAAAATTTAAAAACAAAAACAAACAAAAAAACTCAATGAAATATGCAAAATATGTGAAATTTTTTTGGTGACAAAAACACAAAAAGAAAAAAACAAAACAAATTGAAAGAAACAAAAACAACGAAAAACTCTGTGAAAATTCTAACGGACAATCGAAATTGTAAGTAGAAAAATTTAAATTAAATTAAATTTATTTTGTTAAATTAATTTTTTCAAGTGTTTTGCCGTCGGCCCAAAAATAAATTGTTTAACAAATTTCGGTCTAAAATCTTTCCAAAAAGATACGAAATTTGTAATTAAGATTTTTGTCTTTTTTAAATGTTGCTTGAGATACAAATTGAGATACAAATGCGCAGCGCCCAGAGCTGAGCACTAGACAAAAGTCGCAGCCTCCGTTTGAGGCTTTGGCAGCATCATCATCATCATCATCATTATCATCTCTCTCTCTCTCTCTCTCACTCTCTCTCTTGCCCGTTCATTGCTCCTCCAATTTGTTGTTGTTGTAATGTGTACTAACAGCAACAACCAACAACCAACAACAACAACTATAAACAGGAGTTTGTTGTCGTCTCTCGTCAGCTCTTGGAATTTGTGACTTTCAACATGCCGATAATAAAAAAATATACAACAACAAACGACAAACAACAAACAACAAACACACATTCGACGCTGGCCATCAAAACTTGTGATTGGTTTTTTTGTTGTTGTTGCTGTTGCTGTTGTTGTTGTTGTTGTTGTTGCTGCTGCTGTTGCTATCGTCTCTTAAGACATTTAAAGCGTTTGACAAAAATAATTACCACATGAACACACTCACACACACACACACGCACACACACACACACACACTCACACACACACACACACACACACACACACATACACACTCTGGCCACTGGGCACTGCCATTACACATTTCGTTTTGTTAGCAACGTTTCTAATGACTCGACGCTATAAAATCATAAAAAATCGTGAATAAAAAGAGAGAGAGAGAGAGAGAAGCTTTGAACCAATTCCAAGCACCCAACAGAACTTTCGTTAGATTTATAGATTGGGTAAAATTTGCTATACTAGAAATAGCTCGAATGACTTGGCCCCACTGTGCAGCTGATCCTTGCGAATCACGGAAAATCTATCAAGTTCTATTGAAGATACTTTTGCAACTTGAAGATTCTCTTTCATGTTGAAGATACGTTTGTATCTTGAAGATACTTATATATCATGAAGATACTTTTGCAACTTGGAGATACTTTTATGTGTTACAGATACTATTGTATCTAAAAGATACTTTTGTGTCTTGAAGATACTTTTATACGTTGCAGATACTATTGTATATTGAAGATACTTTTATATGTTGCAGATACTTTTGTGTCTTGAAGATACTCTTTCATGTAGAAGATACTGTTGTATCTTGAAGATACTTTTATGTGTTTCAGATTCTATTGTATATTGAAGATACTTTTATATGTTGCAGATACTTTTGTATCTTGAAGATTATGTTTTATGTGTTTCAGATACTATTGTATCTAGAAGATACTTTTATCTCTTGCAGATATTTTTGTATCTTGAAGATACTTTTGCCCATTCTTGCTCTTAGTATCTTTTAACAATGGTAAAGATACTTTTGTATATCCAAAGAATGCTTTGTCTCTCTAAAGATTCATTTGTCTCTCAAACGTTACATTTGTCTCTCAAAAGATACTTTTGTATCTTGCATATATTTAAGTGTGTATCTTACAGATATTTTTGTATATTTGTCATTTATAGGACTTGACCTCGCTTTGCTGATCAAATATTGTCATATACACTTTTGTATCTAACAGATACTTTTATATCTCATAGATACTTTTGTATCTTTTACTAAAAATATTGCATTTTATTATAGAAATATGTCTCATACTTTTGAGTGACAGTGACAGTGGGTATCAGTGATGTTGGTATCTTATAGATACTTTTTTATCTCACAGATACTCTTATATCTCACAGATACTATTGTGTTTTCTGCTAATAATATTATGTTTTACAGAAGCAAAGTGTTTTATAGATGTTCTAAAGCGTCAGTTACTGTTGTATCTCACAGATACGTCTGTAGTTCATAGATACTTTTGTATCTCACTTATACTTTTGTATCTTTAATCAATAATATTGGATATTATTGCAGAAAAATGTCTCACATATATTCCCAAGTGTCAGTTCTTGTGGTATCTCATAGATACTTTTGCATCTCACAGATACTTTTGTATCTTTTGCTAATCATACATCATTTTACTGTCGGAAAATGTCTCATATCTCCTCTATTGAGTCAATTACTATATAACCTCACAGATAAACTTGTATCTCACAGATACTTTTGTATCGTCAATGTGGATTCAGTTCCACAAATCCTTTAGCCATATCATCACACTTCCCCAAAATCAACTGCATTTTCATACAAATCTCATGCATCTCTCTCTCTCATGCCAAAGCCCATTCACCTGCCCAGTTAGCCGGATTATAGTATAGTAGTATTGCCACATCAAGTACTGGGCTGTTGGGTATGTATGTTGGGCATACATACACACATACATACATATATATATGTATTCATTTATGTATGTTTATATGACTGACATTGGCGCATGTGTTTGTTGAACATTTGAGATTGATTCCAAATGATAGCACAAGAGAGACGGGGCACCCAAAGGCGGCTAACAGCAGCGCTGATCGCTCGACATGCGGCTGCGATGTGGCCGCGATCCCCATCGTCGCTTTAACAATTGTCCCCATCGTTGTCCGCTGTGTTGCGCCCCATCCCGGCCCCACCTCTCCCCCACATCGCCCCATCGCTACACTTTGGCCATCAATTCTGCGCCGCTCGTCAGTCACAATTACAGCGAAACACGGCAACAATAAAAACCAAAAAAAAAAAAGTAGAAAAAAAGCCACTTGGACTAGCTGCCGATCGCCGCGTGTTGTCGTCGTCTTTGCGGCTTTAATGGGCGCCCGCCGAACAGACGAGCAGCCGAAAAGGCCGTAAAAGATTTTGGCCAAGCAAATGAGCAGCAAACGCTGACCAGCGGCCGCCGCTGACGTTTAATACAGATCTCTAGCCACAGTGATTCACAGCCAGCAGCAGTTGACGGATCCCAATACAAGTAGCTAACCAAAGAGTGCCAACTCTAGACTAATCCCATCCGATTTACAGTTAGATTCAGATACAATATGATATATATATATATATAGATATATACATATAAATTCCATTTGCTAGTTTTCCATATTTGTCCCATTTGGCACCACTGTGCGTGTGTCGCAGTGTCTCCACGATTTAATTGCGCAGCAAATTTGAAATCTGTAATTGGCATGGGTTGCTGCTGCTGCCGCTGCTGCTGCTGTTGCTGTCATCTCGAAGGGGACGACGGAGCGCAGTAAACCTGCAACGATGATAACACACAAAAAGTCGCAAAAAGTTGCGCAACTTTTGCAGCTGTAACCAGCGGCCAGCACCCAGCAGCCTGCACCCTGCACCCCGCCCACTTAACCTACGCCCATTTCTCTCATTAGTTTCTGATTAGGATTTTGCGCTCCCCGCCCGCCTGGACTCCCAAGTCCCTTCGGGCTGCCACTGTTTTGGTGACCGAGTGACTTCCAGATTCCACAATTTGATTGACATTCCGCGACACTTTGGACTTGCCCGTTGCCCGTTGCCCGTTGCCAGTTGACAACCGAGAGGCGAGCCGAGGCGAGTCGATTGACGACAAAATCAGCTCGACAGCAATAATAGTTCAAGATCCGACGGCAAAACTACAGCTAAGCTAAGTGTTAGAGTTTTTTTTTGAGTTAAAGATACTTTTGTATCTTGAAGTGATTTGCTTGAGTTTGTGTAGTCAAAGATACTTTTGTATCTTAAATTGACTTTCAAATCGAACTGAGTTGCTCTTTTATACTAAGAAATGCTTAAAAGATACTTTTGTAACTTGAACTGATTTACTTGAGTAAAAGATACTTTTGTATCTTGTAGTGATTTGCTTGAGTTTGTGTAGTCAAAGATACTTTTGTATCTTAAATTGACTTATACATAAAACTTTGCTCCTTTTCCTTACTAATATATGCTTAAAAGATACTTTTGTAACTTGAACTGATTTGCTTGAGCAAAAGATACTTTTGTATCTTAGTCTCAGCTGCACTTCTATACTAAGAGCTGCTTAAAATATAGTTTTAAGTGATTTGTCTGATTTCTTAATAAAATATACTTTTGTATCTTGATTTGAGTTACCTTAGCGAAAGATACTTTTGTATCTTAAATTGATTTGCTTAAGTAAAAGATACTTTTGTATGTTAAACGACTTTCAAATCAAATTCTTCCGCATTTCTATACCAATCAATGCTTAAAAGATACTTTTGTATCTCGAACTGATATGCTTGAGTAAAAGATACTTTTGTATCTTAGTCTCAGCTGCGCTTGTATACTTAGAAATACATCAAAGATACTTTTGTACATCAAATTTACTTTCAAATCAAGCTCAGCTGCATTTCAGCTGCTTAAAAGATATTTTTGTATCTTAAAGATACTTTTAGTTGTTGGCTAACTACTGTAAGATATATATATTATAGATATAGATATAGCCTGTTACTTGTAGATACTTTATATATACATCTATTTAACAGCTACTTTTTATACATTTTGTATCTTTAAGTTACTTTTAGCTGCTTTTGACTCTTGCAGATACTATCTTTAACTAACTTTTAGCTACATTTGTATCTTTTACACACACTCACACACACTGAAATGTCAATCCAATCTAATCCATGACTTTTCTCTTCAACTTCTTCTGCTTGCAGCGCAAACGAACCCAAATAGCAACAATGGAGCACATTATGAATCCATTCATGTCGTCCGCTTATCTGCTGGGACACCCGCATGCCCATCCCCATTCGCACTCGCATTCGCATTCGCACATTGGTGCCAAGTCGCCAGCCAGCTCGCCGGGCACAGCGGGCGCCACGGGCACCGCCGGCTGCAGCAGCAGCAACAGCAGCAGCAGCAACCACCACAACAACAACAACAACAAATCCAACTCGCACGCCAGCTCGAAGCCGAAGCGCTGGGGCTCGCCGCCCATCAACTTGGCCGGCCAGTTCATCAATCCGGCGACGGGCAAGAAGCGCGTCCAGTGCTCCATCTGCTACAAGACCTTCTGCGACAAGGGCGCCCTCAAGATACACTTCTCGGCGGTGCATCTGCGCGAGATGCACAAGTGCACGGTGGATGGCTGCAATATGGTGTTCAGCTCGAGGCGTTCGCGTAATCGTCACAGCGCCAATCCGAATCCGAAGCTGCATTCGCCGCACATTCGCCGTAAGATTTCGCCGCATGACGGACGCACCGCTCAACAGTTTCCCGTGTTCCCGGCGGCTGCGGCAGCTGCATTTCCGGGTCTGCTGCCGCCGCCACCGCATCATCCGCACCATCCGCATCACTCACATCATCCGCATCATCCGGCCGTGGGCTATGGCCCGGCGGCTGCGGCGGCTCACGTCATGTTCGGCGGTCAGTCGGGTCTGCACAATCTCGGCCTGCTCGCTGGCCGTACGCAGCACGAACGTCTGTTTGCGGAGGCGAGCGCGGACATCAATGGGGACATCGATGCGGATGTGGATGGCGAGGGCGATGCGGATGCCGATGCCGATGATGAGGGCGTCTATGTGTATGTGGACATGCATGCCAATAGCTCCAGTCCAGCTAGTCAGGACTGTCACAGCGATGCGGATGCGGATGCCGACACCGAGGCGGAGGCCGAGGCGGAGCTGCACTGCAGCCTGAGCCTGGCCAGCAATACCAACAGTCATACCAGCTTCGATGAGGAGGATCGCACCGAGCAGCCGCTCGACTTCAGTTTGCACAAGCGACGCGAACCAGCAACGGACAGGGAAAGGGAACGGGAGCGGGAACGGGAACAGCCACAGCCACGCTCAGCAGCCGTCGAACCGGAGCAGGAGCTATGCGAGCGTCGCATCAAGCGCTCCCCCAGTCCGTGTGGCGGCAGCGGCTTCTCCATGGAACGTCTGCTGGGCAAGCGTCGCCGGCACGACAGCTGCGCCTCCAGCTCCCAGGAGTCGACGACGACGGCCATCAAGATGGAACTGGAGCTGGACAGCGACAGTGCCGATGCCCACATACCCACCGACCATGCGCACGATCTGTCAACGCCGCTGGCACGCAAACACCTGCCGCGCAGCAGCGTCGTCTCCCCGGCCAACCATGCGCCCCCAGCCACAGCGCACAGCCCTCAGCCCATGGCCATGGCCAGCGTCAATTCGCTTGCCGTCTCGAGTCATGCGCTGGCGCCTTCGCCGCCTGCACTGCTCTTCGGCATGGATCTGGAGGAGCAGCATCATCTGCGGCTGCTGCAGACGCAAATGTTTGCGGCCGCCGCAGCAGCCGCCGCCAGCAACAGCGTCGCTCAGTCGCCAGGCGCAGCCGCTGCCCCATGGAATCTGCTATCCGAGGTCTATCGCTCGATGCTGCTCAGCAGCAGCAGCAGCAGCAACGGCATCAGCATCAACAGCAGCAACCTGAAGGCGCCACAAGCGGCGCCAACGACGCCGCAGTCGGCGCAATACAGCGACATGCCGCCCACCAATGCCGCCATTTCCGTTTAAGGGAAGGACAACGAGATCAAGCAGAGAGATAAATAAAGAAATAGTTCTCCAGAACCCTAGCCCCCTAGCTCCCAGCTCCCCCCACTTTTTTTTTTGTGTGTAGCCATGAAATGGCTTTTAGTGTATCCAAAAAAAGTTGAAGTTGATTGAAACTGAATCTTGATCTTGATTATGATTATATATGGATTATATATTGGTGCCGTGACGCACTTAGCTTTTCTACTCGTACTTGTGTTATATATAAAAACAAATTTATCATTTTTTTTTTTTTTTTTTATAAACAAATCTATTGCTATTTCTATATAAATATATATAATACTCTTTTTTTTTGAGATATTCTAAGATAATGCGACATCTAAGTGTATAGTATTCAATCCGTTCCTCAGTGCAAGTGCACCCAGTGTGGTCCCAAGGAGTTAGCCTATGTGTGAATGTATGTGTGCGTGTCTGTGTGTGTTTGTGTGTGTGTGCAACTCCTTGGACTCACTGTACGGCGTACAACGAAGTATTGATATTTATATATATCCACAAATATATATATAACTAAAAAGCAAATAATATATTATGTAATTTTAAGTGCAACAATTTTTTTTCATAGCCAATAACTATTTGTATTTGTAACTAACTTTATATAGGCATATACCGCTATACATAAATATTATTAAAAACAAAAAAAGAAAAAAAAAAACAACCAACATATCTCGTGTGTTTATGCTCCCCACTTTAGTTCATAGATTACTAAAACAAAATTCTACAAAGTCCCGCAAATGAAACATGGCTAAAATCTAAGATATTTGCTCGGCGCATCTGCCCGATTAGATTGATCCATGACTGTGTTTAGTAGAAATGTTATTGCTCTATCGAAAATCGAAAATATTGAAATATTGAAAAATTTGCTCCTTAAGAGTTTTATTGTGTATTTAATAATGATATTTCATTTGAACAATAAAAACCAAAACAAAAATTTCAACAAAAATTTGATAAAAAATGTTTTTTGACTTGGGCTTGGGATTCAACTGAAATGAAAGTAAACTTGACTATTAAATTAGTTATTTAGCGAAGGGTTTTTATAAAATCCTCAACTTCATATAGGTGGCATATAGACAGATTTGGAAATTATATACATATAAACTATGAGTTGGTATATTGAATACCTTTTTCATGAAATATTTCTAAAAAGTATTTTATGAAACGTTGAGAATAGAAATTTAATATTTGTTTTTTGATTTTTGAAAAGATTGGAAATGTTTTGGAAATGTATTGAAAATGTATTCAAAATATGTTGGATATATATTGAAAATATATTGCAACTAAATGGGAAGTATATTAGAACTATATTGGAGCTCTATTGGAACTGTAATGGAACTATTGTTGCCTATTGTATTTAGAGATAGATTACACTATCTTCTATGCTTTATCTAGGCATAGCTTGATTGGCTTAAATGATATTGCTTTGTATGAGAACAATAGTTTCTTTGATTGATAGATGGCAAAAGAGTGAGAGAGAGAAAGAGAGAGAGAGAGAGAGGGAGAGAGAGAAAGAGAAAGAGAAAAACAGAGAGATAGAGAGAAAGAGAGAGAGAGAGAGAAAGAGAGTGAGAGATTAAGTTATTCTCTCTAAGAAACAGAGTTTCGTTCTCCCTTTGACTCTCTTTCTGTCTCTCTCTCTCTCTCACTCTCTCTCTCTCTCTCTCTTATTTAATATTTCTGTCTCTCTCTGTGTATCTATTTCTCTCTCTCTCTCTTTTTCTCATCTCTCCCACTCTCGATTTTTTTTTTCTCATTAACTCTCCCTGTCTCTCTCTCCATCTCTCTGTTTCGCTCTCTCTCTCTCTCACATACACACTCTCTCTCTCTCTCTCTCTCTCTTTCTCTCTTGTTCAATATTTCTCTCTTGTTCAATATTTCTCTCTCTCTCTCAAGGTATCTATTTCTCTCTCTCTCTCTCTCTCTCTCTTTCTTTCATATTCAATATTTCTCTCTCTCCCATGTTCAGTATTTTTCTATGGCAGTATATCTCTTTCTCTTTCTCTTTCTCTCTCTCCTTCTTTCGTCTCTCCCTCTCTCAATTTTTCTCTCTGTCTCTCCCTCCCCATCTCTCTATATCTTTCTCTCCCACTCTCTCTTTCTATTTCTCTCTCTCTCTCATTGCTCAGTTTACTCAAGTTAGTTTGTCTGTAGACAAATACAGAATTAAATCCAATATCTTTCCATATTAGTTCAATGCCCAAAATGAAATTTTGAAATGAGAATGATATGAGAAAATTAAGTCATAGAACAATATATAGATTTTCGATCTCAATAACAAGAAATTTTAAATAGTTTTGATAGCTAAACACTGCCTCAAGAGTACTCTCTCTCTCCCTCTCCCTCTCTTACTCATGCCCTCTCTCTCTCTATATGTGTATATAATACTGTTATACATATATCCATCTCATCCAAGCGCATTCATATTCAGATTTGTGGCATTTCATGAGGAGGCGTGACATTCATATCCAGGCTACTTTTGGGTCTGTCTGACTGGTCGGCTGGCAACCGCATTATCAACCACATCATCATCATCATGATGATGATGATGATGATGATGATGATGATGATTATCATTATGTATAGGCTACGCCAGGCCACTTATGAACAGATTACACGCACACATGGAAGCTGCTCATCATAGGCAGGCACTCGAATGCCACATGAATAGAACATTGCGTGGCTCCAAATGCCGAATTCTAAATTCGGCCTATAAAAAAAAAACAATTCAATGGTGTTTCAGATTGAGATTCCGAGCCGAAGCTGAAGCTGGAGCTGGAGCTGTGGCTGTGGCTGTGGCTGGAGCATAGTTGCGTGAAACCGAAACCGAAACCGAAACCGCAAAATTGACATGAATGCGTGTAGACTGTGAAGAAAATGTCAAGTGCCGTCGCGCGCGAGGGGGAGCTGAAGCAGCAAGACAAAAAAACCAGCAAAGGAAAAGGATATATGAGTGAGACAGAGAGAGAGAGAGAGAGAGGGAGAGGGAGAGCGTGGGGGGACTAGGCACAGCGAGTCGGGCAATCCGTCAGTCAGACAGCTAAATGCTGCTTGCCACATTATGAGATGATCCTTGGCAGCGTTGTCACTTGAGACACCAATACACACACACACACCAACACACACACACACACCAACACACACACACACACACCAACACACACACTCATACACTCACTCACATATGGCAACCACAATGACAACGGCAACGTGGCTCTGTGAAATGGCTGCTCTCATCTCTGGGGATCTATTTACTTTTAAGTTTTTCTGAATTGGATGATGTCACGAGGCGGGAGCCGTCAGCGGGGCGAGTGGTGCGGTGGGTGAGTGGGTGACTTTTGTATTCAAGTGGTTTGGCAATGCGACGGAAGCAAAGGAAAAGGTTTCGCTTCGTGCTGCGCATTTTTTTGTTGGCCTTTATGAAATATTAGAAAAATTTACAAAGCGTTAAAAATTAACATTTCAAATGGGATTGCGATTGGGATTGGGATGTGTGTGTGTGTGTGTGTGTTGGTGTGTGTGTGTGTGTGTGTTGGTGTATGTCTGCCTCTCGTCGCTGGGGGGATGCAAATGCGTTTATTTTTGGAGACAATTGAAAACCACTCGAGGGTTATTGAGATGTGACAGTCAAGTAGTCGGAGACGCAGACACACAGACATAGACGAAGATGGAGCAGCTAACCAAAGAGAGAGAGAGAGAGAGAGACAGAGAGAGAGAGAGGGGGAGCGAGAGAGAGACAAAGCTGATTTGCAATGTTGCGGCGCGTCGAGTTAACTTGACGTTTGAAATAGGATCAACTGTTTACAATTTTTGGCCAGCGCGAATTCATTTGGCAACAGCTAAAAAACATAGCTATAAATATACATATGTGTGTGTGGGTGTGTGTGTGTGTGTGTGTGTTTGTGTGAGAGTCTGTTAGCTGCAAATACATTTGCATGCTGCTTGCAGATACATCGCAACAATGTCCAATGCCACATCAAGTGCGGCACACTTGACAGGCGAATGACACTGCCAAAAAAGAAAAAACTAGTTATTCAAGCTAGAGAGAAAGAGCAAGGGCTGGGGGAGAGACAGAGAGAGAGAGAGAGAGACAGAGAGAGAGAGAGAGAGAGAGAGGTAGAGTAAGTTTTTGAAAGGATCCAAGCGACAGTTGATAATTTGAAAGCCATTGTCAAATGCCCAGCGCAACGCTTGTCACTTCCTAAGCAAACATTTTGCATAAATCTATGAATATTTTAGTCAAGTGGCAGAACTTTTCATATTACCAAGTCAAGATAGTTCATAGCATTTGAGCTTAACAAAGAAAGGCTTCAGTGAATACTTTATAAGATTGGATTCATACATGAATTGTAAACTTCAGGAAATTCTTTTTCGGACATCCTTTACTGTCAACTGAAACAGCCTCTGATAGTTCACTGTGATAAGCCTTATTGCATGAAGTTGAATGCAGTTCGTTGTAGTCCGAAGCATCCATAGCAGATATCTGTCTATATATATATCTAGTATGTCATATGCTTAACCTAATTGAATGAAGTTAACTATAATTCCTGGCAGTCCGATGCATCCATAGCAGATATCTGCCTATAAGTCATATATATCTAGTATGTCATATAGTTGACCTAATTGAATAAAGTTTCATATAACTCCTGGCAGTCCGATGCATCCATAGCAGATATCTGCCTATACTATATATATCTAGTATGTCATATGCTTGACCTAACTAAATGAAGTTACATATAACTCCTGGCAGTCCGATACATCCATAACATATATCTCCGTATAGAGATATCTAGTGTGAAATATGCTTAACCTAATAGAATAAAGTTAAATATACAATTCCTGGTAGTCCGATGCATCCATAACAGAAATCTGCCTATATATAGATATCTAGTTTGTCATATGCTTGACTTTGGGGTCACTCGATCACTCGACCGGTTGGCAGACGTAACTGATAAGCTTCTGTTTAGTGGAGATGCAGATGCAATCATCGTTAAATGCATTCAAATTTGGGTAATTGTCGAGGCAGCCAAGCGGCAGCCAAGAGGCAGACAAGAGGAGCAACATCAGGCTGGAGAAGAGACAACTTCGATTCCAAGTAAATAAATATACTTAATTTTAATGACATAGAAATTGCTGGTAAAGTGCTCGCTGATTGAATCTCGTTAGTTGCTCGTGTCGGAGGCTGGGAGAATACCAAGAAGCGGCCTCGGCTCGCTCTCAGTACTTGGGCAATTAATTCGACATTTTAATTTACATTTCATGGGAACATGAAGCAGACACAGGTGACTGTATCTAATACTCTGTTTATGCCTGTCTCTGTGTGTGTGTGTTCAGCCTGAAGTAAACGAACAACTTTTGGACAAGTGGCAGCAGCAGCAAAAAGACATCGACAGTTGCTCATTTACCAGCTGCCAGACACAATCTGCATGGGCAATAGGCAAACTCGGAATTCTGTTGAAGTTTACGGAAAGTCGAATCAAAGATCTATCTCTTTGGCCTTCTCACTCTGCAGCCCCGTACCTCTCCACCTCTCTCTCCCACTCTCTGTCAATATCAAGGTTAAATATGACACATAAAATATTATTCTGACGGAATTGAGTTCAGTTATATATATATATATATATCTATATAGACATGACAGACTTTGTTCTTTAATGGGCTCTTAAATTACAAAGACTTCAAATCAGTTTTATTCAGTATGTCCGAGTGACGTTACTTTTTTATAGAATTCTGAACAGCGATCGAGAATCACTCATAAGCCAGACTCTTTAAACTAGTTTCACTTTTAGTTACTTAGATCGATCTGAGTTACTAAAAGTGAAACTAGTTTAAAGAGTCTGGCTAAGAGTGAGTTTGATGAAAGCTTAAGAAGGTGTTTGCCTCTTATGAAGTCTATCAAAATATATGCTCTGTATCATATAGGGTATGAGCTAGGGTGACCCAGCAAGAGTGTTACTATTTCTGATAGTTATTTATCGGTAGCAGTTGAAGTTATCGATAATATTATAGTATTGAAATATACTATAAAACTTGCCATTTAAAGCCTTGTAATGCTAAATGCTTTAACTATATATATAAATAGTATTTTTATTGGCTTACAAAGTCTCTAAAGGTATAGATTTTTATATATTGTACAGAGTGAACAAGCAAGAGTGTTTCCATTTCCGATAACTATTTATCAGCAGCTGTTTAAGCTATCGATAATAATATAGTATTGAAATATACTATAAGATTTGCCATTTAAAGCGTTGTGATGCTGAATGCTATAACTATATCTATGAATAGTGTTTTTTGGCTTACATATAATATATTTTATAGAGTGACCCAGCAAGATTGTTACTATTTCGGATAGTAATTTATCTGCAGCAGTTAAGGTTATCGATAACATGTAAATGTTTAAATGTTTAATAAGATATGACATCATGACGCCCGCTCAGGGACTTAGCAACCCTTTTCAACTCTTTTCTCTGGAGCACAATCAAGCTCTACCAGAGAGGCCTACCAGAGCTCAAGGTTAGCATGCGAGACGCTATTGATGTAGAAACTGAGTGTGGAAACTGAGCCAAGTTAACCAAAATCCAAGTGCCAGCCAAGGCAGTCCTTCAATGCATGATTCTACATGATTCAAGTTGGAATCAAAACCAATGCAGTTGCCCACATCATATCTATTTTATATCAATTTGTATGCCTATAATTCTTACTTAGTCATCCCCTACTTGATATTTGATATATATACAAATCTGGAAAACTTATTTCCGAAATATTTGGCAAGCGATTGCCTTCTGAACTTTAAGCAGTTTGTAAAATTTCACTAATCTAAGTAGAGCTGAATACGAAATCTGTAAAAGTTTTAACAATATATATATAGAAATAACAATTTACTAAGCGAACTCTGTGCTCTCTGCGTGCGCTTAGCAAAAGTTACTAAAAGTTAATCGAAAGCCTCAACTCAACTAGAATATTTTTGCACTCAGCTTGAGCTGGGAATCTGACTGATTAATAAAGCATTTAGTGGCAGCAGCTGGCGTCGACTCCTGCTTTAACACCTGTTGTCGTTGGCCAGGTGAGGCTTAATCATTATGTGATTAAACAATTGATTAAGTTTTAATAAATTTGCAAAATCAATATTAAAAATTAAGTGCAGTAATTACTTAAATGGCTATTTGCTTGCCAGCCAAAATAAATATTTTGCGAACAACCATTTAAACAACGCCATTGCCCGTTCCCCCAGATCCTACTCCTGTTGTTGTTGTTGTTGCTGGTGTTGTTCTTCCATGTGGCAGCACGGCGGCCTCTGTGGCTGCGAATGGCCGTGGGCGTGTGTGCATATGCATAAATGTGTATATGTAATCGCACACACACACACACACACACGCACACACACAGGCACACCTGCAAGCGGCGAGCATAAATTTACCTGCTGCATTATATAAATATTTACGTAATATACGTAAAATGCGTAACGCCTGTTGTCAACAACATAATCAACAACAACTGTGCCACACACACACACACACACACACACTCACACACACTCAGTTCGGGCAGCAGCCAATGGCACCCCGCCAGAATCCAATCGGGCGACTGCAATTGGGACTGGGCACTTGGACATGGGCAGCCTCAGCTATCATCCTCGGCTCGACATTTGCATACACACACACTCACACACACACACACACACACACACACACACACATGTCTTTTTTCTTTGTCATTAATTAAATTACATTGCGCAAATTGCAGTGAGGTCGGCATACCGCAGGCCTCCACCCCCCACCACCCCCCGCCTCCTGCTGCCCCAGCACTGCTCCTGCTCATGCCACTTGGCCACTTGGTAACAATAACGGTAGAATGTAACTGTCTGATTGCTTCGCAGCGAAACGAAAAGCAAAACCAATACCCAAAAACCCGCACACGATCCCCATACTCCGTTTGTCCGATACTCCAATATCCCCGATACTCCATTTCCATTCGCATGCACAGCAGCAGGCATCGCACGCATGGCTTACTTATTGTTGGATCTGTTACAGTAGCATCACTCAAAATGCCTTTTGATAGCGCCTCCTGCCTCCTGCCACCTGCCTGCCTGCCACCTGCCTGCCTGCCAGCAGCCTGCTGCTGACTTGTGTGCCAAGCCATATCAAAGGGGTAAAGGGTATACAGCATGGACTGGGCCAACCCCCCACACGTTCAATTCGGTTTTTTGGGGCGGCGTAATATAATAACTTTATCGTACGCATTTTAATCATAAATGTATTCCAATTAAAGTTGCTTTAAGGGCGAGAGAGCTGCCTTAAGGTATATCATATATTAATTATCCGAAAAAGGTCTAAGCATGTCTCTATTAGTGATATGAGACTTTGATAGTTAAAAAATGTCCTCAAGTAAGAGAAGAATTTCATATTCATATTCAAAGAGATCTTAAGATTGATATACTAACTGAACAATCTATTCTTGCAACTGATATCAAGCCTAGAACATGGTTCCATTAGGATGAGAGATGCCTTAAGATATATTTAATAGGAATTATCTCAAAGAGTTCTAGACTTATGAAGCTCTCTATTAATGATATGATACTTTGATAGTTAGCTGATGTCCGTAAGTCAAGCACAACTAAAAGAAGAACTTCATATTCATATTCAAAGAGTTCCTAAGGTAAGGTTGAACCATCTTTCACTTCCACTTCGATATCCAACCAAGAACATTGTTCCATAAGGATGAGAGATGCCTTAAGATCTACTAAATATGAATTATCTCAAAGTGTTCTAGGCTTATAGTTGGCTAATGTCCGTAAGTCAAGCACAGCTAAAAGGTAAAACTTCATATTCATGTTCAAAGAGTTCCTAAGCTCAGATTGAACCATCTTCCACTTCCACTTCGATATCCAACCAAGAACATGGTGCCATAACGCAAGTTCAAAGGCTTTTTTATATGTTTTGCGCATAGTAGAAAAGAAATTGTTGTATGCCCATGATTATTCCTCGGAAAACAGTTCAAGGAACGGCGACCAGTTGCTCAATCTTATGTCTCTCCTACGTAATTAGCAGTTCCATAAAAACACAATGCCCAAATATATATAGCTCTAGCGCTCTGATCTCGCCCGACCCGATTGTAGCTACCGGAGATAAGTGGCTAGAAGAAAAAAGAGCAAACGCAGTTCAAAGCAAACAATCAAATGCGAGGATTGAAGTGTGACAAAATGTAGACAGCTAGCCAGTATGATATAAGATGCTACAAACAGGTAGTATATGCATCCAAATACCTAGATATCATATGCAAGGGCTTGTCTTGAGATGCCATCTCGTTCTATTATTTCAAGTTAAACGACATCAAACGATGCTAATTGGATACAGAACTGAAGTTCTCATATGGCACGCACACACACAGCGACAGCAGCGAGGGAGCTGGCGGGGTTGGGTTAGAGTAAATAGGGATATCTAGATAAATAGAAGTAAAGAAGCAGCAGAAGGATAACCGTGAAAGGGTAAATTGGGCGACATGTTGTGAAAACATGCTACCGAATTGCAGTTAACAAACATGCGACACCAACAACAACAACAACGACAACAACAAATTCGAAACGTTCTGGGTTCAGTGTTTGCGGAGTCTACGTTTCGGATCTGGCCAAGGTCGTGCGTGTCGGCAATGTTGTTTAATCTGATATCCCATAGCCCATATCGTTATCGCAGTGGCAGAGCGCGCGGTGCAGTAGTCGGTACCGTACGGCACGGTACGGTACGGTACGGGCAAAAGGATCACTTTTCAAGGAAAACATCGCCAAGTGCAATTAACACATCGCGGCAAACAAATGTGTTGCGAGATCCGGGGCTATATCTGGGTACGGCCAGCCATCGACCAAAGTAAACATATTGATAATGATAATGTGAATTGTGAACTGTGATCTGTGACTGCTGGCGGTGTCGTTTCTAGATGTCGTTCCTCGTTTCGGATTTTCCCAAATTGACAAGCGGCGCGGCACTTTAAGGATTTTTATTTCGTTTGTCGTCGGGCTCTCGCTCACTCGCTCTCTCGCTCTGTCTCTCTGTTCCGTTCTATTGTTGTGTGTTGTATCAACATAAACAGCACGCAAAGACAACTACAAATTCGTGTCTAACAAACTCATAGATAAGTGCTAATTGGGTTTGCCAGAACGAAAGGGCTGCAGTCAGCTGGGCTCTTGTAATGGACACCCTACAGCACCCTGACGGCTACTGTACAGCCCAGCCAAAATGAACCCATCAAGAGCTGCCACAGCCAGTGCTACTGCTGCCTGACTGCGTATAGAATGGCGGGAGATGTGGCATGGGGCATGGGCATGGGGCATGGGGCATGGGGGGTAGACGCCCGATTGCTGGTTGAAGCTCAAGTTGTGTTTTTCCTGTTAGCGACCACTTTATGCACTTTAGTTGCTGCAGGCCAGCAAAATTAGTTTTTTTTTTTTATCCATTCAACTGCTGCTGCAGCAGTTATTGTTGTTGTTGTTGCTGTTGTTGCTGCTTGATTTTTTGCGATTCAATTGAAATTGAATGCCATGAATATCGAGGCAAATCGACATCAACGAATGGCCAGTCGAGTGCCTGGAACGTTGCTTCTTTTTCTGCCGTTTTTAACAAACATAAAATCAATTACACAAGCTTCATTAAGCTTCCATGTGAAGGTGTATGGGTGTGGGTGAACTCTCTCTCTGTGTGTGTGTGTGTGTGTGTGGTCGTCAGGTCGGTAAGGTCACCCGTGTATGTTTGTTTGGGCAGCGCCCGCAAGCTGAATGGCAAATGCGACCGGTAAACGGCGTATGATGAAAAAGGCCCATGGCTATACGCCCTCCGCCCTACCCCTTCGAGCTCCTCTCTCTCTCTCGTCTCGTGCAGGCGATGTTTTTGTGGCTCAACCACAAAACACACCAGTGAATACAGCAGCGAATGCGAGTACTCATTCAAAAAAAAAAAAAAAAAAAGAAGAAAACCAAAGGAAAAACTTCAGCCCATAGTTGAACTTTAACTTCGACTTGGACTACGACTTCGACATCAACTTTGACTTGAACTCTGATATTGTCTCAGCTGATTGGGCCGCCCAAGGGTCTGTGGGCATATGTCATCGGCACGGCTCATCGCCAAACTACGGTTGAATAATTGCGACGGCTACTGCGCTCCAATGGCTCCACGCTGCCATTGGCCCAGAGCCCGCGGTGATGCCTTAATTTAACTTAAGTGATTGATGCCAGTTGCAAAGTTTGATGTCTACACACACACACACACACACACACACACTCGGAAGTCCTTGGAGATTCATGCAAATTATAAATACAAACTTCAACTGGCAGCCTAATTGGCCACGCATCAGAGTTGCTTAGACTCCCACTTGCAAGCAGACTTCACTGACAAATGAGAAATCACCAAAAATCAAAGCTAGACAAGAACGTGCTACTGCATAGTCTCAGGGGCAGAGGAATCGCATGTAGCTTAACTATTTATAGATATATTAATGTAGACATAGATAGTCGATTAGTGTAATATGTTTATGATAGTCTTATGTTGCCTAAAGGTCTTTAGATCTATTGGTCTATCTTTTAGATCTATAGGTCTATCTTTTAGATCTATAGATATATCCTTTAGATCTGTAGATATTTCCTTTAGATGTAAAGGTGTAAAGGTCTATTCTGTAGATCTACAGAGCTGTCCTTTAGATGTATAGGTCTATCCCTTAGATCTACAGGTTTAAGGGATACATACATATCCTTTAAGTCTACATGTCTATCCTTTCGATCTTTAGATACATCCTTTAGATCTATGGGCCTATCCTTTAGATCCAACAACAAATTCTTTAGATCTACAGACGCATTGCATTCATGAACTTAATTACATTTTAAAAGTTTTCCATCTCCTATTTATCGCTTATCGGCTTTAGCTTGAGAGAAACTTTCAAATATTTCTACGTTTGCTTTCGCTCACTCAGCATCGCCTGCTCTGCAGTGGGGCAGATTACAAAAGTATAGATTTTAATTGTCTAGATCGTACTATTTATACCTTCTTAAGACTCTCGACAAATGTTTGTATACACTTGTAAATGATTTCCATTTATATGCACTTAAGTATGGCAATTGTCTGGGGCTCAAATCAGCGACTTCTGTGCGCCGCGCTGTGGTGCGTGCGGTGGGTGTGATGGTGGTGGCGGTGTTGGCTGGAGGTGGTTAGTGGCAATCGGTTTGTTCCGAGTCAGCTGCTGCCTTGGCAAAGTAAATGCTCGGGCCACAAATATTTGAATGGGCGACCGCGCAAACAATGTTTTTCTAGCCAGAAGTTATGTTTTTAGTTTTGTGGCATTCGGGAGTGGATCTTTGGGCAGCTGACCCCGACAGTGGCGTTGGCGGCGGCGGCGGGGGCTGTTTACCCATTAACTTGCTTTTATTGACAACGACGACTTCCAGTGATGAAATGTAAGCAACATCAAAGCCAAATACTCGCTCCTTTCACTCGCCTTGGCGCATTCATTTCGCTACTCCTGCCCAGCAGCCGGTTGTTTGGTTTTTGGTTGTTTCCAATGTTTACGCAGCCCACCCCCGCCCGGCCGACGTTTCACTTCAGCATCAGCCCTTGCTAAGTCCTGCGACGAATGCGACAAGAGTGTGGCCCTAGCCCTGGTCTGGGGCTGGAGCTGGGGCCGGGGCCGGGGCAGATTGGCAGGCGGCATTATCCCTTTTGACGTGCGCGCATTATAAAAATCAATGAATTAACATTTACATGCAAAAGTATTTGACCACAAAAAAGAAACAAATGTACAACGGCCAACTGTTGGGCATCCTATGCCCATTTGTGTACACATGTATGTGTGTTTGTGTGTGTGTGTGTGGGGGGCGTCAACCATGCCCACCCAGTCCAAGGACCAAAGCCGGCCCGTGCATCCCTTGTATGCATACACTTGATTACTGGTGTCTTTACCCCTGCCCTACCCTAGCCCTGCTCAGCCCAGCCCGGCCCTGCCTCGGACTGCCCTGGTCTGCCCCATCTGAATATTTGCTTTTTATGCGAGTGTTTTTCCTTTGCTTTTTCTTTTTTCATTTCATGTTTTTTTTCTCGTTTTTGTCTTTTTTATATGGATGTGGCAACATTAAAGTCAGAGGGCACTCGGCCTCGGCTACGTTTGATTCATTCGTTGGCACGTGGAGAGGGTGGGATGGGCCGAGCAGACGACAAAGCAAGGCCTATGCGAAATCATTTCTATAACAAATTTAATCATCCTAAACAGTTTCCCCCAACCAGCAATTGATTCATTTCAGTGCCTTTCAATTGGCTTTTAACCGATTAGCAGCACAGTTACCAGCTCTACCCCATGCAACCATTTGCTCTAACCACCTGATCAGTCGGAACATTAACCCTTTCGTGATTTCCCATACCACTTCATTAGCATAAAACGGCAATATTTGACAACACTCAAAGCCCATTGCCAGTGTCCAAAATATGCAGGCTCCATATGTCCAAAGTAGCCATAGGTAAAGGAGAAGTCGACTTGAAGACTCAACTCAACCTGAAGATACTCTGTACAGAAATTTTTCCTTACCTTAAATTTAATATTGAAAGGAGAAAAGCGGTTCGTAAGACTTTGAATTCCAATTAGATAGTAAATTTCATTTCTATATGCTATACAATACGAGGGATCTAGGAACAGAGAATATTCTAATGTCGTAGACACTTCAGCTCTCATAGACCTCAACTCCATAACCTTTTAGTCTCTATAGACCCATTAAATTGGTATACCCACCGCACAGCTGGCTTTAATTGGTATTCGAATAGTATGTAAGCTGCCCTTTTAGCCAATTGTTTAGATATTTCAAATGCTTATTGCCATTAAGCTGAGTGAAGTTGCAGCTTGTATGACACTTGGGACTGGCCGAGGCCACCGGAACAACAACAATACGCAACGCAACGCAGCTGAGAGAAAGGATCTGAGCATCGGAGCATCGGCAATGCTCAGATTAGATCGACGCGAAGCGACAATGGAACGTGCTGTGTTCGCTGCTGATAAGAGCATCTTCGCTCTGGATAAACGTCGCACTGGACCTGGGCCCCGGCCCAAGCCAACAGACGCTGCTGGGCTATGCTGTGCTGTCAAAGACAAAGTGTCTGGCATAATGCTCATGGGCACTTTGAAAGCTGAAACGAGTACGCGAATGCAGAACGCAGAATGGAGAATGGAGAATGGAGCATGGAGCATGGAGCATGGGGCAGCGGCAGCCGTTGGGGGCAGCAGCGTTTCCTGCTTGTAAAGCTGGCCCCTTAATCTCGCTTTCGGCACGTATCGAGGAGCCGACGCGATATGTTGGCGGTCGCAATGCTTTGCAGTAGTTTTACATACAATGCCATGCGGCTACCGCCAGCGACTTTGACTCTGACTGCGACTGGGATTGGAGAACTGAGACAGAGAGTGCGACTCGAACTGGGACTTGCACTGGGATAGGGACTGGGTGTTGTGGCTATAGCCTGGGCAGCAGTTGCTGTTGCTGATCGCATGCGATTGCGATCGGCGCGGTAACAAAGCGATAATGCGAAAATCGTGTAATCCATTAGCGTAACTTTTTGCAAATTTGTGACAATGACAATATTAAGATAACACATACAATACACCAAAGCGCTCAACTCTCAGCTCGCAGCTCGCAGCTCTCGGCTCGATAGAGTTTCACGGCTGTCTTTTTGCGGATTCCAATTGCTCTGCCCATTGTTTGCCCAATGAGCTGCCTGTGCCAAATTAATTTGTCGTCAGCCGCACTCCGCCAAAATCTTTGCCATCGAGTCTGGTGGTCTCGATTCTCTTCACTCTCTCTCTCTCTCTCTCTCTCGCTCTCTCTGCTGACTTCATCAGCTCGAAAGATGTCAAACTGGTAATTGTGTTGCAGCAACTGTTGCAAGTTCAGCTCCAGCTTCAGCTCCAGCTCCAGCTCTTGAGCTGCCGAGATGCAGATCTGTTCGAGGTCCATCTCTCGTATTCAGCATATGCCTTTAATTGAAGATGCGTGCGCGCATACTTAAATCGCGCAAACAACACTTTGATCTTAAAAGAAGTGACGTTTAGTGGTAGTTTTATGGCGATAATGATCTTTCGGATGGGACAGTGATGCCATTTATTATTCAGCGATTATCGGCTAAACATGCTCTCCAGCTTCAACCAAACGTGGACCAAGCCAGCTTACCCAGCAAAGCCCCAACTAAGCATGACAACAGATTGTGACACTAGTCCTCCAACAGCAACAAATATAGAACACTGATATAAACTGAGAGACAAATACATTCTGTATATATAGAAGTGCATAAATACTTGGCAGAAGTAAGCTGTCAACTATTCTGCAGCAGACTTTTCTGATGATATTCATAGTTATACAGGCGAATAGGTTTGGGTTACCAATAACTTGACTAAACTGGAGATGCGGCTAAGTTCGAATCTAATATCAATATAGCTTTATCATATTAGATCTCTGAGTAATAACAGACTGAAGGAGGCGTGGCAGATGCCATAAAATATATGTATATTCTTGATCAGAACGATGAGCTGAGTCGATCTAGCCATGTTTGTCTGTCCGTCCTTCCATCTGTCCATCGGTTTGCTCACCCGTCTGTCTGTCCGTCCGTATGAACGTATGACAGACTTGGCTAAACATATGTATTAGTGGAATTCTCTTATAATTTGGTTCGAAGAATTTAATTAAACTGAAGCTTAAGGCCATTAAATCAGGTTTGTTTTACTGCTCAAGTTAGTGAGTTGTCAATAGCATCAATTTTATATTCTGTATAGAAGCAAAGCTGAGCAGTTGTCAATAGCTAAACAGTGAGCTAGGCAAGTCCATGCTTGATGCATTTTAAATAAATATGGACTGTTAGGAATAGAAAGAGTTCAAATTCATTGATCTTTGGTCAGCTTCTATTAAATCTTGCTTGCTCTGTCTAGCTTCCGGCTAACTCTCTCTCCCCATCCCCCTATTCAGCTCAACTCCTAGTGAATCAGTCCGAGGGTATTGCCCTTGTCTCATCTAGCTATTCGTTTTGGGCCTCAGCAACAGCCGTTGTATTACCCATCGGCTGTTGTTATGATTTGTCACCTTTTAATTTTTAGATGGCAGCAAATGTAAACTATTGTCGCCCGCGATGTAAACACATCGCAAACAAAGAAAACAAATACCCAGTCACATTCCCAGTTGCAGTCACTGCCTCCATCCGCGTGTCTCCAGCCACCAAGCGGCACTAGTCACCATGCGTCATGTCGCTGTCGCTGTCGTCGATGTTGTCGTCGTCGTCGTCGTCGTCAGCATCAGCGTTGTAGTCAGTTCCGTTTGGCGTTTGGTGGATCGCGTCGCCCGCTCAATCACCTGCTCAGTGTGTAGGGTAGCTGCCTTTGGCTGTGCAGTTTGTATGCGATATTTGATGTTTGGCATTCGGAGGCTGGCAGAGCCAATAATTGTGTTTGGCTGCTTAACAGCCGAAACGTCAAGCATCTGGGCACTGTGGAACTTCGCTCAGCACCAGGCAAGCCTCGCATGCTCACACACAAACCCACATCAAATAACAGTTTATGGCATTACACCACAGTGCACAGCACCACAGCATGCCACTGCCACACATTTCCTTATGCTCTGCGCTTGTACACAATTTAGAGACTATTGCTAACAGTTAAAGATGATTGCGTGACTAAGTCGTGAGTTCCTTTCGAATGACACCGAGCAAGTGAAGGAAGTAAGGAAAGCAAAGATGATACAGTCAAGCTCAGCTAGGAGAACTTTCATTACCAAATACTAGATAGCTAATCATCTAGTATTTGTGGTGAAAGTTCTCAGCTACAACTGTTTCTCTTAGCGTAACTTGACTGTATAGTCATTGCATTCCTATCTACTCTATCTATTTCAACTATCGCTTACATTTGTTCCATCTCTAATTCAAATGCAGTTACAAGTTGCGCCTCGCCACCTTCTCAATGCCTGAAACTCCTCGCTTCCATTACCCATTTCGCCCCTCATCGATTACGCACACACACACACACACCCACGTCACGCACACACACACACAGACATCGTATTTTTAGCTAGTGTTGATGTCTTCAATTAAAGAACCGCGGATGCTGCCAACAGCAATTAGATTGCGGTACGTTTAGGCTAGTGCGAGTGCGAGGCGATGTGTGCGCGCTGGCAAGTGAGAGGCGTGTGCGTTCGTTCGATTGGGGTTAGGCAATGGGGGGGTGTTGGGCAAGGGGGGGTGGGGGTTGGTCTATGTTTTGGTCACATATTCCCATTGCTGGCTGTGCAAGGTGTCGCCGTTGTCGTCGCCACCTCGAAAAATTAGTTGTCAAATGGCTTTTCAGCAATTTGTGTGACAGACGGCTTTTACCAGAGTGTAAAAGTGAGAGTGTCGCCACGTCGATTATTGTTGCTGTCGCTGTCGCTGTCGCTGTTGCTGTCGATGCTCTGAATCATTAAAATTTGACAAAAATGTATTTGTTCTTGTTAATAACTTACAAATTTATGATTTGACTCGAGCTGGCGTAATGTATTTCATTATATTTTTCTTGTTTTTTCTTCAGTCTCTTTTTGTTGTTGTTGTATATTTTCGTCTTGACGTCGCACATGGCCCACTGTATATTGGCCCCTTGATGACGACGCTGGCGACAGCAGCAACAGCAGCAGCAGGCACAGGCGGTCGCATGTATTCGTGGTCGCGGTCTACATGTGCCCCCCTTGTCAATATAATCGATTTAATATGAATTTTTCCATTAGTCGCATTCTCCGATTTTAGACGCGTCGTTTTTATAACAGCTCACAGCTCGAACCGCCCTCCACCCTCCGCCCTCTATCCTCCTGTTTTGGCTATGAAACGGGTGCAGCACATTTCAACTGCACTGCAGTCGAGCATTTCCCTTCGAGCTGTACATGTGCCGGAGTTTTGACTATGTACTCGAACTTTAAAAGTATTCATGGGGACCACCAATTGTGGAGTTTCGTTTGCACGACTGCTTAAATAAATAAATACATACACACATGTGCTTATAAATATGTATATATATATATCTATACATATATATATATTTCTGTGTATGGTCAATCAGAAATGCGTGCGGTTTTGACTTTTATATCCCCGACACACACACACACACACACACACACCCGATCTGCGGTCGACTGCACTTCTCTATTAGGCATCGAAATAGTTCGGGGTATCTGCATCTCCGCATCTACATCTTTGACTCGAACTATGTCTGCGTCTACGTCTCGGATTCCACATTGCGTTTCCTTTGCACGGTGGTCTCTTTGGCCCGATTGAACGATTCGGTTTACCATTAAACTGGACGCCGGCCGCATCTGGCAAGTGGGTCGCCGCAGTCTCCCAATCACGGGGCATTATTTCAGCGAATTAAACACTCCGGAGCGTGACTCTTGCAGCATATGGGCGTCATATTAACCAATGTCGATATGTGTTCCCAGCTAGTCACGAACCCCAACAACATATTGATGCACTATTTATAGATCTACAGAATACGAGACTTTTGAGTAGTCTGCATTCCGCCTCACACAATGAGTGCTCGCAATTCGTAATCGTACTTTGTCTCTATTGACATATACTGAATGAATCTATATCTACTTATATCTATGTCTATATCTATATCTATATCTATATCTATATCTATATCTATATCTATATCTATATCTATATCTATATCTATATCTATATCTATATCTATATCTATATCTATATCTATATCTATATCTATATCTATATCTATATCTATATCTATATCTATATCTATATCTATATCTATATCTATATCTATATCTCTATATCTCTATATCTCTATATCTCTATATCTCTATATCTCTATATCTCTATATCTCTATATCTCTATATCTCTATATCTCTATATCTCTATATCTCTATATCTCTATATCTCTATATCTCTATATCTCTATATCTCTATATCTCTATATCTCTATATCTCTATATCTCTATATCTCTATATCTCTATATCTCTATATCTCTATATCTCTATATCTCTATATCTCTATATCTCTATATCTCTATATCTCTATATCTCTATATCTCTATATCTCTATATCTCTATATCTCTATATCTCTGTATCTCTATATCTCTATGTCTCTATATCTCTATATCTCTATATCTCTATATCTCTATATCTCTATATCTCTATATCTCTATATCTCTATATCTCTATATCTCTATATCTCTATATCTCTATATCTCTATATCTCTATATCTCTGTATCTCTATATCTCTATGTCTCTATATCTCTATATCTCTGTATTACTATATCTATATCTATCTATAATTAGGATAAGCTCTACTTCAAGTCCAAATCAAGTTAGTCCTTAGGCTACCAGGGGATGGTAGCTGTGTGGGGTTAGCTAGTCGAGTCGAGCAGACGCTGTCGCTGCTTTGCTGCTGACATTGAGTTGTAGCGCGTGGATATTAAATATTTGACTGGCGTTTCAACAAAGTGAAAATTTATTAAACTTCTAAATAGTGTTGACAAAGATGTACGAGAGTGTGACAGACATGACAAATAGTTTGGCCCAGCCTCAGCCTCTTTGCCAACACACACACACACACACACCATAGCCACCTCCACCCGCACACACACTCGCACCGTCGCTTTGACAGCAGCAATTTAAAGTGATGGCAGTGACTGGGTCTGGCCTAGGCCTCCACTGGGCGAGAGGGGCGGGCTATGGCTGGTGTCACAAAGTGGCGTGAGATTTGGGTATGAGGCGCCACCGACTGACATACTCCCCATTATTTGTCAGCCTCAATTTGAACATCATTAAATGAGTTAATGCAATTTAAAACTCTCGACATCTGTACTCATATCTCTGCGCATATTTTTCACCATTTGCGTTTGCCATTCATGGGGGTTGCTGCCTGTATCTATATGTCTGTGTGTGTGGTTCACACTCATTGTTTTGCCAATATGTATCCTGTGTGCTATATCTGTTACTGTAGGTGTTGCCATATCTGTATCCTTTTTTTCTGTTACATCTTTACAATGGCATTTACATTTTTTTTTTTTTTTTGCTGTTGTTTGCCTCGCGCCGCTGTTGCTGTGCATGTTTTACACCAGGAACTGTTGTTTAATGTGTTGTTCCTGTGGCCCCCGGGCCCCGCTCTAGCCGCATCGCAATTCCGTTCCGCTGGCAGCCGTCCATCTAGCCAGCTGGGGGTTGGTTAGAGAGGGTGGTTGGCTGGCTGACTGGCTGGCTGGTTGGCTCTCTGGCTGGCAGCTGAAGTCAAGTTCGCATCATTCTTCAAAACGTTTAAGAATCAATTTCCACACAATACGCACGACAAGTAACAAGTAACAAAAAAGCCGCCCCTTTCCAATAGTATTTACCCAGGGGCTTTGTCCCCGGCATGCAAATGCCATTGGATTAATTTGTGAAGCTTTACAATGTGACGAACCTGCCCTGGCATCAGCTGGCTGCTGTTGTTAGTGTTGTAGTATCTATGCAGTTGCTTTTGGAGCCCTTTGCGACCTTGGCTCTACTTTTCCACTGCTGTCCCTGACAAGATCTAAATATTGACAGCTCCATCCGAATGCATCAACAAGCTGCTTATACTTAAATAATGTCAAACGTAACAAAGTTGTCAGCTTGATTAGCTGCAATTAAAAATGATCCACAGCCCACTCACTTGGTTGACCCTCCCGCACCGCTAGTCGTGCGTGCGACTCGCGGCTGTGTGAGTGGGTGGGGCGGCATGAAGTGCGTGGCTCGCTCTGCTGTTGCCGGGTGTCGTGTATGCAAATGTTTGACAGTGTCGCTTTATTGTTCCGCTTCGTTCCATATGGTTTAGCACTCGCCAAAGCAGCCAAGTGCCAAGAACCACTTGCTGCTGCTGCTGTTGCTGCTGCTACGGCTGCTTAGTTGTGGAAAGTCACGCTGCCATATTGCGTGTTTTGATTGATGGATAAGCGCGGTATTTGTTTTGCAAACACTTGACAGGCGGCTTGATTAAAAAACTTCACTGCTCACATGGGACTTGGCGCTGGCACTGGCTCTGGCACTGGCTCTGGCACTGGTATTGCCACTGACACTGCTGTTGCTGTTGCTGGATTGCTGGCTAAACGGCAACGTCCTCGACGACATGTTCGGGCGTGTCCCCGGCTGCAGCCCCTTGCCTTGCCATTGCCATTGCCTTTTAGCCAACCTGCTCAATTACCAGAGGGCGGCAGATACAATTTACATGACGCTTACGGCCCGGCCTGGCACGGCCCAGCCCGTCCTGATTTGTTGTCCCTATTTATTTCACGACCTTTGTTGAACATGCAAATTACCATAAATGAAATTGTCGAAACCCTGTAACAGCCAGCCGTCGTCTCGTCCCATTGCACAATCTTTCATTCTGTCAGATATGTCATCACAACTCAGAGCGAAGCACAGCAAATGAAAGTCAAGCGTTGATTAATCGAAAATTCATAAACACACACACAGTGCGAGGAAGAGGAAGGTGGCGAGAGGGAAAGGAAGAGCTCTAACAGAAAATTCCATTAAATATCTTAACACGAATATCTCTAGATATTTCACAAACAAACACACAGAAGTTTTGTGCTCTGTAATGGACCTCAGCGGCATTGGCGCTGTCTATGCTTGAGTTTATTTTCGGATACTTTCCGCTTGCCAATCGAACTGACTCGAGGGGTTAGCGGCGAATCTAGTTCATAGTGATGGCAGCTATGTCGATAACCGATAACAGCGCGAGCTTAAATAACTTAGTTATGAGAAGAGCTTTAAAGGAAAACAAATTTGAAAATCCTTAAACAGAGATACCATCTTAGCTCGTCTGTATTGATCTAGACTCTGTCTGACTGTGCCTAGCCTTGATTGACAGTAGTTCCAACAAGTCATCCTCGAGTCAATAGGTAAACGTTTTTCGTTTCCAACTTATTATAGATTTTTCTTAGATCATCTCTTTGATGATTATGGTACTCCGGGGAGTTTGACGATGCTTGAGGTAATGAATTGTATATCATTTGCATTTTTGATATGTTACTCGCATTTGTTGGCAACATTATTGCGGCGAGTGAATTTCACGCCGTTCTTATGGCTGGGTCCACGCAATTACGATAACTGCATAATGGTCTATTTATCATGAACGGCTGGCTAATCAATATTGAGCGGGGGCAGTGCTGGAAAAAGGGGTAAATGGAATGGAAGGCAAACGGTCACTCACAAATGTCCCCTGGCACTATAATACTTTGTATTTATTTAGCCTGAATAAAGATGTCATAAAAAACAAATTTCACTTTTATGTTTTGGCACGGGCAAAGCGGAAGAGATTCATGGCCCATTCGAATTGGCCTTTAACATTCGCGGTGAGGGGATCTAACACATTTTTGGTGGGGTGTCAGCCCAGCAGCCCAGCAGCCCAACAGCCACCAGTTACCAGCTACCAGCTACCAGTTGCCATATAGCATATAGCATACTCAAATACCAGCCAACAGGCAAGAGCTACTGCCTTGATGATGCTAACGCTGATGCCCAATTTCAAAAGGACGAGCGACTGCATGAGGCATTAGCATTAGCTGCCTACGGGCCCTGGTTGCGTCCAAAGGACCTGACTACTCAGGCCCAATGCTCAAAGGGTTAACGTGTGCATACATTTTTCAGCTCTTTAAGAGGGGGCCCCAAACGGACTGGGAATGGGGTGTGTGATTCGCCTCCGCCCTGGGCTCTGATGCATGGCACAGTTTTGCCTGACAAGGGGACAGTGGAAAGAGGAGAGACAGAGACAGAGCACAGGAAGCGAGGGCTGCTGTTCCTTGTTATTGGTGTCACCCTTGTACTAGATGGATACATAGCGTTACATCGTTAGGCTACAGCCACAGGCGGGCGAACGGACGGATGGTCGAGTCGGGCGGACCAGTCGACTTCTGGCTGCGCCGGTCAGTGGGTGGGAAAGGGTTTAAATGATTTGTCGCCTTTTACGCGAGCGATTACCACATTATAGGATAAAGCGCTCCTTATATTGGAAAACACTTTCGTTTATTGCACGATGCGCCACTTTGCCAGCAAATGTATTCCCACTTGTGCGGCCCCAGGACCTGGTCCTCGTCGTCGTCCTGGTGCTGCTACTGTTGCGAAAGGGGGACGCACCCGGAATTAGGTATTCAGGCAGGGCCCGTGGCAAGCATTGCGACACATTCAAAGCTTTTCCCATCGGGTTCATAAATAATTCCAAAGCAGTTCTTACATAAACAACACCCAACAACAACAACAACAACAACAACTCGGGTAAAACATGCTCGCACTTGAAACATGGAATTCAATTTGAGTCTCCCCCGCCCACCCAACGCTGAACTGGGCCCTTTGAGCTCGTTAATGAGTTTCTACGCAATTTCGTTAGCAAGAATTATTAAAGACCCCACCAAATTATTATGCAGCTCAGAGCAGATACAACAGCTAAGGCAACAGCTCATATAATATGCATGCTTGTCCAACCCAGCCCCTTTCATCTGTCCCTCATCGCATGGCTTAAAACGTAAATCCGGTAAGACTAGACCAGGAGTGGCGAATTGTCAATGCAATAACCAGTGCTCGATTCGTGAGCCGCGACTTGTATCTGATTTGTCATTTGGCATCAAAAGGCGCATCATATTACACCTGGTGCAGAGGGCCACTGGCCGGTAGCAACTAGCTACAGCTACAGCTACAGCTACAGCTACAGCTGCCGTGGCAAATGAGACCACCGTCCAAGTGGAGCTGTTGCATGCAAAGATTAGATCGAGGGCAACAGCTTAAATACACTTGCCCAAAGAGTAACTCAACTGAGCGAGGTCTTTTGCAACAGAGATGGGATCGATTCAAAGTGGGTTCTTAGCCCAGCAGACTTTACTATAACTCCGGAGATATCCTTACAATCAGGTCAGTTTTAATGGCTTCTCAGTTTAAGGTATTCGAGCTTCGTTGGCTTTACCAGAGATCTTTAGTAACGGGAAAATAGGAGCCCAAGATATATTTCAAACTCAATCTATTTTCCGAGATTATTCTGGGGTGCCTTAGTTCTATTAGAGTATTTCCTCTTCGTTTCTATACCTTTAGCTCTGCTTGTTGGTTTTTGCTTGCGTTTAAATATTTGCTCCCGGGCACGATTTCATGAATGCGGTTTCGGAGCGAGACAATCCTAAGTTCAGGTCCATCAAAATGTGTAATGAGTTTGTATGCAGTTTGCGGTGATTATGTCTCATCGCTACCCTTTTAGTTACCCTTTGTCCCGGCTCCAGATATGCGTGAGCTCTACATTTAATCAAATACTTAAATTTGGCCTCCGACAGGGCATCGTGCATTCGTACCTGCACTGCACTTCTTCTTTATTTTATTTTTGGTATTTATTTTTGTTGTTGTTGATCATCAGCTGGCTGCGAGATGGATGAGAGGGGACAAGGCAGCATGAGCATTGGTCCTGGGTGCCTTAATCATGTGGCTGCAGCTACTTCAGTTTTTGTGGGCAGCTCCTGGGCTTTGTGATGCGGTTTTTAATCGTGCTGCGTCTCAGATTTCATAACGACCCAAGATGTCATGTCGCTTGTAGATTGCGACAAAACGACAACAATGGCCAAGAATTCGTACAAATGAACTTGATGAACTACGGATCGTTGTTTAATAACTGCTAATAAGGTTCGCTTTGATGCCTGATGTTTAGGCTTTGAAATACTTTAAAGATTTACAGATTTCGGTTTTTTTTTTAAGACAGGCTCTGTCTTAAATGTGGAGAATTTATAAACATTGTTTGGCTTGTAGCTGAAAATGTATGTAGGGAAATCAAGTAAACTCCTATATATATTCTAGATTGTCCTCAAAGTTGTTTGATTATGATAAAGTATGCTCTTGCTAAATTCCAAACTCTATTTCAATTTCTATACTGATTCACGAAATGAAAGATTGGATTGGTTTTAAGCAAACTCCGCCTTGCTGTCTGTCCATCAGTCCGTCCATCCGTCCGTCCATCCATCCGTCCTATTGAAGCTAGAGACTGAAATGTGGAATATATTTTCGTGGGTAACCTGATGACCTAAAAATAAATTTAAATTTATTTATAATTTGTGTATATTTATTATTATATATTTATAATTATTAAAGTTTTATTTTTTCTATCTTAACTTTTTAGATACTCTAGAAAAGGACTCTTCCTAATTCGTTATAATCTAGAACAGCTTAAAAACCAATTGCTGGTCCTGGCTGACAGCTCGACCTAAATTGTTTTTCGTCTTTTTTTTATGGGGTTTGTCAATTTGGCATTTAGCCGAGTGTGGAGAGTATGAAATATTGTTGACGGATCAACCAACCACTGAGCTGGACTCGTCGGCATTTACAGTTACGAATGTGTCTGCCCGTGTGTGTGTGTGTGAGTGTGTGAGTCCTGGGGACAGCTGCTTGAAACAAATTGCTGATATGTCCAGAAGCGATGCCGCAAATTAGTGTGTTTAATACGTGTGTCTGCAGCGTTAACAAATTGAACTCATTTCGTTTACATTGCGATGATCACCGGAAAACAAATGGCCGCCAAGTGGCAGCCAGCGGAAGCTTTAACGGCCCAGCACAAAGGACTGAAACAAGGAAGTCGAGTCCGAGTCGAGTCGAGCCGAGTCGAGTGTGTCTGGGCAAGGTGTCTTTTATCTGTCGTTGGCGCCAAGTCCCAGTCCAAGCTCTGTGGCAATGGTCAAGCCCCTAAGACTAACCAAACACATTTACAATAGCAGAAGTAGTTTTGCGGAACCAAAAGAGACAAATGAGCGGCACGTAAGTTATTTGTACAGTTTGTCCCCTTTGTCGGGCATAGCGCCTGGGACATCAGATGTTATGGCCATAAACAAAAGTGTTTTAATAACAAGGTTAATGACAAGTGGAATGCCCGCAGACAGCCGCAATGCCAACACAAACAACTGGTAGCATCAGCAGGAGTAGGAGTAGGAGCAGGGGCAATAGCTGGACCAGGGCTAGCTGGTCGTCAGAGTGATGTACGTGAGACATGGAAGTCTTTGGCTATTGTCGTCTCAAGACGAACGACGAACGCCCGCTGGTCAGTCACGAAGTAAACAAATAACGCACCCAATGTCACTCGTCTTGACACGCCACAGGACGACTGTGGACTGAAGGATGAAGGATGCTTTGACTGACTGTTTGCACACATGGGCCCACAGCCCACAGAAATTACCAACTTGGCTATTGTGTTTGTTTGGCGGTGGGGCTAACGAGATGGCCGGAATAGGAATGTCTAATAGTTATGGACTTGTATCAAAATTTAATTATGTCAAATATTTCACTTGTCAATGCAGCTGCTGGGCATGGAAGTCAATGCCTCCAATTGCCAATGTTCGAGTCGCACTTTGTGTCCGACTTGCAGCCAGACAATGTGCAGCCACAGGCAATCGAGCTAGGCCAAGCCAAGCCAAGCCAAGCCGTCCAGCTGCGGTTGCCCCGCTTCAACGTTGGCCAAGCTGGAACTGGTCGCAGCCAAGAAGCTGCCGCTGTAGCCACTTCATAGATTATTAAAGCGAAATGTTACACAAAAGCATATAATTCTTATTCTTTTATTACGAGTATATTGCCAGCAAGTGTCCGAATGGTTGGTGGTGCCGTTTTGGCGTTGGTGGTGGCGGTGGAGTGGCTGTGGCATGTGCTGCTGCTGCTGCTGCCGCTGCTGTGGCTGCTGCAATCAATTCATGCATAAACCCTTATGACTTTATACGCTTCACGCTTTCCCCAACAAGAGGCCGCTGCACGGAACAGTGGACCGTTGGACCGTTGGACCGTCGGACCGTTCGACTGTGGGACTGCCAATGGACACGAGAGCATGTTATGGCCAGTCGAGAGCGTATGCCACAGTAATATTTTACCATAATGTAACGGCAAATAGCCAAGACGTGGTCATTTCAAATATTTCATTTTATTTCGCTTCAGTTTTCACAACAACAACAACAACAACAACAGCAAGAAGAGAAAAAGGTGTAACGACACACAGAGGCAGCCGCAGACAGTGGCAGCATCAGCTTTGCATCTCATACAGAAATAATACTTGCTTAGAATACATATTTAGACTATGTACACACATTGTATATAAGCAGTTCCAGCCGAAAGGAAGTTTGTGTAAAGATTTTTATCTGCTTTTATTACGATCTTTTATTACGATACAATCTGTCAGTCAATCAATCAGCATAAAAGAGTTTTATGCATAAGGTTTAAATATTTTTGATTTTATTTCGGAAATTTAATGTCATCATAATGGAATATATAGTTTATGCTCTTGACTTTTGGCAGTATATAGATATGTGGATAGTGGGTGTCTTGAGTCAATTTTAGAGTCTAGTAGATCTAATTTAATGGGTATTGTGATCATATATTACGATTGTTATGCTTAGTGTGCATAAGTGGTAAGCATCAGGCATAGTGAGTTGGGTGAAGAATAGAGAAAATAAATATGAGAAAAGCAATATGAGGCTCAGAAGAACTATAAAATATAATAAATTATATTCTACGAGGTCCAAAAGTAGAGCGAGTCTGAGCTTTTGCAAGTTACGTATATTTGATATTTGAGTTTGGACTCTTTTGGGACGTTATATTGGTACTTAAGTCCTTCACTCATGCCGACAACTTCGTTGATTTTGACTCATCTTCAATTGTTGCGCATACCAAAAGATAGAGCCAAGAAACTGTATCAAATCATTGGCCAAAAACAAGACACTAATAATGCCGCAGCCAGCGTATGTCTCAGATCTAGTGAGTCTGTAACATTTGCTTCCTCCCGAGACTAGGGAGGCTCATGAAAAGGACGATGCTACGCTAGGTTTAATCAGATAAAGACGACATCGAAGAAGCAGCTTAACAAGAGGACAATAAAATAGTGCTTCGAGCTTTTAGTATTGCAAAAAACATTAAAAAGTTACTCGAATATCTGTTGAGAACTACTTTGCAGGACACAAAATAGATATTCCTGAATAAATAATGAAAATCACAAAATTCGCAATACTTTTTGAGCAGACCTCGTATAAGTTTTCCATCACTTCCCATTATATATCATATATATCTTATTTGCTTTTCAACTTATTGCTCAAGCTGCCTTTAAGCACAAACTTTTAGACATACGAAAATTTAGCATTTCCAACGAATTTTCTAGAGATAAATTATTCGGACTGAGAGAGAGGATTGGATGTCAAGTGGTGTCTTCTGCTGCAACTGGAGAGTTGCACAATCAACAATTTATATATATACACAAACTGACGCTCACACACACACATATACTGTATACTCTGTATATAAAGGCGTCGCATGTATATATATATAAATGGGAAAACTGAAAAGCGGAGCTCTGCTGTCGACTTTCTAGTAGAGGTACGTGACGTGAAAAAAAAGAAGAGGAAGAAAAGAATCTAGAATTCAGGCTGGGGCGCAAAGTTGTTATTTTGTTATTGCGGGAAGGCATTCAAGGATGCGGATACGGATGCGGATGCGGATGCGAATGCGAACGCTTCCAAGGATACTCATATATGTGCCATTGATTCATGAGTGCATGGGTGTGGCCAGCAGCAGTGGGTGTGCGTGTGGGTGTGCCTCTCTCTCTCCAGTTCTTTCTCTCTCTCTCTGTGTCCGATTTGAAATTATTGGCTGCTCCCATGGGTGTCGTAAGTATGGACGAAATGCTTGGGTTCATGCATAGTTAGCCAGCAGAGGCTCTTCAGCTCCTGCTGCTGCTGCCTCTGAGTCCTCATTTTCAGCTGCTGACTCCAGCGATTATTCCTTTTCGTGGTTACGGTCTATTTCTATGTATTCCTTGTTTTTCATTTTTTTTTTTTTTGGCTTTTCATCTTATTGGATTGTTGGAGTGACCACAGATTGCCAGCAGAGACGCATATAAAACACACCAAAATGTTTTATTGGGCTATTTTAAATTTTCCGAATGGCAGCAGCTGCCATTTAATGCAATTGAACGTTAGCCAGCAGAAATCACACAAAGCCCAAAGAGTTCCAGCAAAATTAAATTATTTTCAATACAGCAATGTCAAACGGCCAAAGACGTTAAATTAAAGAAACATATTTATTTAGCCTGATTATACTCTGAACCCATTGAAAGTGGGACTTCAGGTTTTATGAAAATGTTTGTTTCAGGCAGAAGAAGGCGTGGCAGAGCCCATTAAGTATATATATTCGAATCGATCTAGCCATATTTGTCTCTCCATCCGTCCGTTCACCTGTCCGTCCGTCCTTCCGTCCTTCCATCTACCCGTCCGTCCTTCCATCTGTCCGTCCGTCCTTCCGTCTGTCAGCAGACGTCCGCAACGATCTCGTCTTGAGCCACAAAAGCTAGAGACTTGCAATTTGAAATAAATTTATAATCTTTTCCGATAACCCATCCCATTCCATTCCATTTCTTAAGCTCAACTTGAAACGTTCAGGGTATCTCCGAGTCGGACACTCCCGACTAGAGTACTCTTACTTGTTTATGCTTTTAGCTTAAGCTCAAAGTATGACAGAGTCGATTATAGCCGATTGCAGCTATGCAATGGGGGTGTGGCTATAGTATGAGTTGCGGCTTACCTTACGATTGACACCTGTAGTCGGTTGAATCGACACCGTTATAGCTGTCGCTGTTGCCATTGTTGTCAGTTGGCCATGGTCGAGTCAGTGGCACTCAGACTCGTTTCAGCGAGGAAGGGTGAGGTGGAGTGGGGGGGCCGAGCAAGTGTGTCAAACGATTGCAGCGGTGACAATTTAGAGAATCGCCGAACAACTCTTGACAGCGCTGACAGCTGACAGAATTAGCCTTGAACAGCGATGCTGAGGCAGACATCGCTGTGGCATTTTGGCCATGTTGTTTTGTCTGGCTGGCTGGTTTGACACCTGACTCCTTCACTCGCCCTGACTCGTCAACGCCAGCGCAACAATTTGTGATTGTTGAAGCTGTTTCTTCTCGTCGTTGTTGTTGTTGTTGTTGTTGTTGTTGTTGTTGCTGCTGCTGCTAGCACAATGGAACGTTACGAATCGCGTTTCTGTCACAGAAATTAAACGACTACGCGTTTGACAGTTAAATTGACACGATCAAGTGCGCCCCTCGCCACACAATACATGACCATTAAGTTGGATTAAGTAAAATGGCAACTTCTTCGTCTTTGTCGTCGTCGTCTCGATCCGGGTCTCAGTTATGGCCCGGCTTTCACGAATTCCAATTGCCCATTAAAGACGGCATGTCAAACGCGTTCGCTTCTAATTGAATGTCAACAATTTACTTATTGTCAAAGCGTTGCCCCAAACGCCTTGGCTCAGCCCTAATCCCCAACAATCAGAGCTGGCAAATGCCAATAACTATAGCATTAGTAACTTTGCTATACTCATTACTGCCCACCAAGCGATAGACAGAACGACTGACAGTGAGACAGGCAGACAGACAGACAGACTGACCGACACATTTAACACGAAGCTTAACACTTGGCAGTGGGCACATGTGTCCCAGTCTGCACGCTCGCAAATGGTCGGGTGTACATAGGCCCATGCCCTAAGTCGCTTGCACGTTGCACGTTGTGCGGCATTTAGGATGTATGCCGTATGTGTATACAATCGAATGTTTACACACATATATGTATATAGAAAAAAAAAAGAGAGGAGAAAACACAAAATATATTTGACACGCCACAGTTCAAATACCCTGTAAGTGTAGAGAGAATGCTGTGTGCTCTAGAATGATAAGAAATGGAAATATATTATTATAGAAAATCTTTCAGCTCATCTATATCTATCTATATAATCCAAGCTGATGATATGTTAGTGATGAAAGGTTGATTAAAAGAAGATCTAAAGCAAAGGAAAAATCAAATCTTTTTTCAGATTTCTTCTTAAGTCTCATGTTAAGAGAACCAGGCCTAGACTATCTAGATTTTAGACAAGTTTTTCACTTTAATATAAGTTTACAGAAGATATATAACATATATAATATTTAAGAATAATACTAGAAATATCTTTATTTTCAATGAAAGCTCATCTTTCTCTCAATCTTCACATAGATCACTTACTATTCCGCGCTGGTTAGAGTATTACCAAAATATACATATGCGACTGCAGCTATTATGGAATTGGCGCCAACATGTTCTTTTTAAAGACTCGTTTACAGTCTGCATTGTAAAAGTTGTGGAGTAATTGGCGCTAAACCGCCTACAAATCATCACGAAAATGTGACGAAATAAAATAAACAAACTGTCAAATGTCAAGACGATTCATAAACATCTGTCCCGACGCCCGATGCCCCTCTTCTGCTCCATACCTCGACGCATGTGACTTGTTCATAGTCAGCCTCCCACACCCTCTCTCTCTCTCTGTTCTCTTCCTATCTAGTATCTAGTCAGCTTGTGTGCTAGCTGGCGCCTATTAAATAGCTGCCCAGTCCAGCCGAGCAGTCCATTGGCAATTGGCTCAGGAGACCCGGAGATCCAGCTAAGCTATAGATGAGACAATATCTAGTTAGCAACCAAAATGTCTCAGTTTGAATATGAGTTTGGGCATATGCGGGACAGAGCCTGTCATGTGCTCTGCCATGCACCGTGTCTCGTGCTGGTTGGGACAGATGCCGTTAGTAGCTGCTTTTTAGTTTCCGTCTCGCCGAGGTGAGCCACTGCCACAGGCGGAAGAAGACAATGTGGCCACACGCACACATAAATGTGGGTGCCCCACCCAGAACTTGGCTAGATATTGTGAGACAGCCAGCGACAACGCAACGCAACCCAACCCAACTCAACTGAACTCAAGCCAACCGAACCCAGCACGCGCCCTTAAGGCTCACGGCGTAGTCGTTGCCATAATTCGTTACCTCTTCATCGTCGCAGACGTAAAAACATATAAAAGATAGAAATTTGTCCCAGGAGCTTTGAAAATTTACAATTTAATTTTGCAGATGGCTCGACTCGGCTGCCGTAATGGCATCGAGTTGACTTATTCCGTCTGTGTTTTGACTTTTTGAAGACATTCCCCGTTCCGGTGCCTATTCTCTGTCTGTCTCTGTCGCTGTCGCTGTCTGTTTGTGGCCCCCATTCTATATGTGTAGCTCATTCATATGCGAGAATGTAGATTAAATTAGTTAAGAGCGCACTTTGACCTTAAGCACTCAGATTTTGACCAGCTTTATGGGCAATAACTGGAAATCGACTCGGGCAATCACTTTGCAACATTCTCTCGCCCAGCACCCAAGCATATTACGAACTATATTATATATACGAAACTTTCGAAATATTACGCGTGTGTGTGTGTGTGTTGAGTGAGTTGCTTCAGATTTTGTATTTCTGCTGACTTTTGATTGAAGACAAACTGATTGAGTCGCACATGTCGCAATGTCACCGTCCAGACAGCGGGCCTGGTCAGAGTCGAGAGTGGGTAGTGTGAGTCCTTGTTAAGTCCCTGACGTCGTTATCCGCTTAATTACGATAATCATTCATCAATGTGACATTTGCGTTTGACAGACGTAGCTGAATCACGAGCATGATTAATTTTTCGCTCCTCCAGCGCCAAAACTATGCAACAATATATATATGTGATATATATATATATATGTAATTGTTGTTGTTATTAAATTTGAATCAGAAATGAAGTAGGTTTAACTTGACTTGAAAAGTATTTGGTATCAACAGTTTTTCCTTTTTGTTTTAAGGATCAAAGCTTAGACTTCAATATGTTGTTGATAAGTCTTTCAAATCATTTCAAATTTAGTTGAAGCAAAGCAAGACTTTTGTTTTCTATAATAGAATGAGCTTATGCCTAGAGTTCGATTCTATCATCATATGTAATCAAATGGAATATGAAGTCTTTACGACTATTCAAGGAAATTCATATCTAAGGAAGAATTATCCTACATATATCTATCTATATACAATCATCTCAACTATAACTGATTGAGTTAGTAAACTCAAGTCAAAATCTTTAATAGATATTAAAGATTTTCCATATACCTAAGTGTAGACTAAGTCCTGTAATGCCATCAGCAAGGCAAGGCCATAATTTGTGTCCTTGGAGCAGCGCTTAGACTTAAAGCAAAATTTGTGCGATG
Organism: Drosophila nigricruria; assembly: GCA_037075265.1. Lineage (NCBI taxonomy): Eukaryota > Metazoa > Arthropoda > Insecta > Diptera > Drosophilidae > Drosophila > Drosophila nigricruria. The sequence goes on along the minus strand of JBAMCI010000107.1, from coordinate 7,437,814 downwards.
CTCAGACCTTAGCTCGAGCAGCTAAGGTTTCGGCTGAGCTATTTGATGCATTGCCAAACACATGTGCGTGTGTGTGTGTGTGTAGGTGTGTGTGCTTATTTGCACCAGTTTAACTGGCAGTTGAAACCATCAAGTGTTGGGGCCGCAAAAACGGTACTCTCACTACAATTGTTCGAGCTGGCACTGGGGCTGGCCAACGGCACCGGCGTCGCCAGCGCCTCGTGCTGCTCGTGTTTAGTGGCGAAGGAGGTGGGGTGTTTTTTTTTTTTTTCTTCTCGCAGTTGCACACGAGTACGCGCAGTTAAAGTTAACGCTTGAGCGAACGCTGCCCGCTATGAGGTGTCTCAAGGGAGTCCGCATCCAAGTCCGAGTCCGTGTCCGCGTGCTGGTGACGGTGACGGCGATGGTGACGGTGACGGTGCCGGTGACGGTGACGGCGCCAACACGATTGCAGCTCAACGAGAACGGCCAAATGATCGGCATAGTCATATAGCCAAATACTGACCACCATGGGTATTGCGGCAATGATTGCCGCTGTTGGCGGTTAGTTGAGGCGAGTGGCGAGTAACGGCAATGGCCACATGCAGCATGCAACATGCCACATGCAACATGTGAGCTGTGAACTGTATGATGGGGCAACCGCTAGACGAAAGAGTCAAATGCAATCGATGTGCCAATCTCTCTTGCTAATGATATTAGCCAATTAGTACGATCTTGATATAGATCACAAGTTAAGTAAGACTTAACAAATCTAGTGTGTGTCCCACTCCATTTGAAGGTATTCATCGTTGCTTATCTTTATCTGTATCAACTGCTTCAGTCAGTTGATCGACAGCTGTTGGATCGATCAGTGTCTCGTTAGCTACTGATATACTTATCATACACATGGTCATAATTTAATGAAAATTGGCTGTCTTTTAATATGCAATAAACGACTTATTTAACACTTGCGCCATGCAAATTGCGATATTCAGTTAGGGAAAAGTCCGGGCATGGGCCCAAAAGCAAATGCAGTCGAGGACCAGGCGAGGACCAGCAACAGCAACAGCAACAGCTAACACATTTACATATGCAAATCAGGAAGTCACGGCTGTCTCCCCCCCTCTCTCTCGGCTCGGGCCCGACACCCGACACCCAGTGCCAGTTCCAGTTTCAGTTTTGAGTTTCGAAAATACCCTTACAGATACGCAAATACCCTTGGGTTTTCAATCATTACTCAAATTATGATGGTTTAATTTGGACGCTTGCAGAAACCGCAGTCATTAGCCTGGCTCCAGCCCCATATCTTGCGCGTCCGGGGGGCATCAATGCATAATGCGTAATGCAATGTTTGTTTTTGTAATGTCCATGATGCGACTAATGTGACGACCCCAGGCCCAACCGAAAGGGAAAGTGCAGTTGCAGCCCTTAAATCGACACACATGCAAGTGTGGCTACGCCTGTCTGTCTATAGGGCTTAGCAGGTTCAATAAAGCTCAAGTGGTTTCTATATGTCAGCCTATATTATTAGGGAATCAACCTATTTGTACGAGGACTTGTAGTAGCTACTGTGACTAACAGCTTTGGGATTCCTTTAGACTTGTGATTGATCATTGGAATAGGAGTAGTAGTAGGAAATGCATAAGATCCCTCGGAATGTCAACTGACTTATTGCAGCTACTGTCACTAACATCTATAGATGACTTTAGTATTCGTCTTAATTTATAATTGATCATTGAAACCAGAGTAAGTACATATGACTGTAGATCCCTCGGAATATTAACTTCAGTTCAGACTTCAACTACTTTGAGGAACTACTCAAACAGTCTAAGACTTTGCCGCTTAGTCCTTCCTTTAGTCCTTCCTTTAATCTTTACAATACTTAAATGTTATCAATGCCAAGTATTATATTACTTCATATATTTATCCTTGGCATAAATCCCGTAAGCAGTCAAATTGTTTGCTTTTCAGACTGTGGGAATTTTTAGTGTTTTTTTTTGGGTCGAAATTGAAAGATTGCTAATCTGCTGTGGAATCATAATTAAAATGTGTTCATTTTGAAACAATTAAGCTGCAGCTAATTGGGGTTCGTTGACAAAAGCAGAGAAAGCCAACAAATCTGTAAGCGAGACCCTAAAGCCCTTGGGTCGTTCGGGCCAAGACTAATAGGTATGTAAATGAAAGTCTGGGGACGGAAGTGGATGGCAGACAAACACACACACACACACACACACTCACACACACAACTAGTTGTTGCACGTGTCTGCGGATGGAACTGGAACTGCGTTATAGTTGGTGATTCATGAATATTTAAACGTCACATTTGGTCGCACTTTTCACGATGCTCATTAATAAGGCGAAGGCAAAAAAACAACAACAACAACAACAAAAATGAAGAAAATGTGGCGATCATCGCTGCTTCGTTTGCTGTTTGCCGTTTTCTGTTACGTTTCTGGGGCACTGAACAAGTACCCTCTCTATGCACACACACACACAGACACAGACGCATCTACGGACATGGACATGGACATGGCACGGTTGGACAACCGCCTGAGCCTGAGCCGCAGAGAAGAGTTTTCTTTGTTTCGGACATGGCCACATGCATGTGCATCTGTTGAATATCTGTGGGGCTTTTGCCGCTGCATTTCACCAGCACTTGGATATGCAAGATAGCAGCCAGCAGCGCAACGTCTCTGCCCGACTCGTCTCAGATATGAAGTTGGATTTAATTTCATGCCGCAGTAGTTCGCGCATTCGTTTTACGCCGCAACATTTCCAACTAAACGGCGACGGGGCGGGCAACGTCTTCGTCTTGGTCTTGGTCTTGGTCTTTGTGAGTGTGTGTGTGTTTTTTTTTCTCGAATTATTTAAACCACATGCAGTTGAAGCGAGAGGGGGTAGCGCGAGCAGCTAGCAGCATATTAACTTATTCATGAATACATAATCAGTGGAATTGAATGTGCAAGTGGCTGTGGACAATGCGAGACAAGCAGCCACTAATGTTGTCAACCCCTGGGTAAATGCATAAATGCATCTCGTACAGTGTTAACCCTGGCTAATGACCCCAGCCCCAGCCGCAGGCCCAAGCCCAAGCACTTGCCACAACTTTTGTCAACCCAGTTCCAGTCGCAGTCGCAGTCGCAGTCACAGTCACAGTTTACACTTTACAGTTTATAGTTTACAGTTTACAGTTTACTGTTTGTTGTGGCAGGTGCAGCATTTGGCCCCCGGTCACGCTCAATAAATACAAATATTAAGTAATTCCAGCTATTTATGAATATACGAAAATATATAAATATGTGAAATATTTATTCATGAATTACTGAAGATGATCGCTGGCCATCAAAGAGCACAGCGAGCAGCGCTTTAGCCATTAGCTGCCAGTTGATCTATAACCCGTTCCCATTCCCTTTGGACACTGTTCATGTGCAAGGTGTGTGCGGCTACAGTTGATGTTGCCATATAATTTGTTCTCATTACTTTTTCTTTGGGGATCTCAGATTGTTGAAGAAATTAATCATTTGGTTCGTTAACGCATTATCGAAGTCAAGTCGATGCCCGCATGACTCTCAACAAATGCTGCATTGACATGCTCCAAGATATACATACAGCATACAGCATACAGCATACAGCATGCAGCATACAGCATACAGCATACAGCATACAGCATACAGCATACAGCATACAGCATACAGCATACAGCATACAGCATACAGCATACAGCATACAGCATACAGCATACAGCATACAGCATACAGCATACAGCATACAGCATACAGCATACAGCATACAGCATACAGCATACAGCATACAGCATACAGCATACAGCATACAGCATACAGCATACAGCATACAGCATACAGCATACAGCATACAGCATACAGCATACAGCATACAGCATACAGCATACAGCATACAGCATACAGCATACAGCATACAGCATACAGCATACAGCATACAGCATACAGCATACAGCATACAGCATACAGCATACAGCATACAGCATACAGCATACAGCATACAGCATACAGCATACAGCATACAGCATACAGCATACAGCATACAGCATACAGCATACAGCATACAGCATACAGCATACAGCATACAGCATACAGCATACAGCATACAGCATACAGCATACAGCATACAGCATACAGCATACAGCATACAGCATACAGCATACAGCATACAGCATACAGCATACAGCATACAGCATACAGCATACAGCATACAGCATACAGCATACAGCATACAGCATACAGCATACAGCATACAGCATACAGCATACAGCATACAGCATACAGCATACAGCATACAGCATACAGCATACAGCATACAGCATACAGCATACAGCATACAGCATACAGCATACAGCATACAGCATACAGCATACAGCATACAGCATACAGCATACAGCATACAGCATACAGCATACAGCATACAGCATACAGCATACAGCATACAGCATACAGCATACAGCATACAGCATACAGCATACAGCATACAGCATACAGCATACAGCATACAGCATACAGCATACAGCATACAGCATACAGCATACAGCATACAGCATACAGCATACAGCATACAGCATACAGCATACAGCATACAGCATACAGCATACAGCATACAGCATACAGCATACAGCATACAGCATACAGCATACAGCATACAGCATACAGCATACAGCATACAGCATACAGCATACAGCATACAGCATACAGCATACAGCATACAGCATACAGCATACAGCATACAGCATACAGCATACAGCATACAGCATACAGCATACAGCATACAGCATACAGCATACAGCATACAGCATACAGCATACAGCTTACATTTCGTAAGATTACCTAACAATATTTTAATATTCATCTTGCAGTTTTTTGGCGATCCTTATCCCACATACCTCGCACTCTGTCTTCGGCAAAGGTATTAACTTCGTCGAAGGACATTTTTAATTAGCGGACACAAAGCGTGTTCTTTTAGATTGAAATGCGCCGTTTCAGGGGCCATAAACGCCCTCATGAACCGCTTGTGGCTATGCATAGTGTGGACTCTGTGTGCCTCGTCTGCCCATGTTGTTGCTGTTGTTGTTGTAGTTGGTGTTCCCTTTTGCCCTTTGCCTGTTTGGATATCAATCTGCATTGGGCGTCAACCGTGGCTACGGCTGCGGCTATGGCTACAGCTATGGCTACGAGACTACCCTGACCCTGTGCGCTAGTCGAGCTCTCGATTGTTGTCTGTCTTGGCCGCTGGTGTCTTTCGCATTCACTACACTCACACTCACATAGTCACATACTCACATTCACATTCACCCCATTGGCAGCGGCGTCGGCAGCTGATTCATTCCGCTACGCATTATTAATGCACATATTTTGATAATTGCCGGTTTGGGCAGTCAAACGTCTGCTTCCGCGGTAGGCGTTCTTTTTTTCTTTTTATTTTTTTTTCTCTTTGCTCTTTGACTTGAATTTGTTTTAGTTGCTTGTCCTCTTTCGGCTCACACACACACACACGCACACACACTCGCTGTCAGACAGCACTTTAAAGAGCCATTTGAGCCGCATAGAACCAGTCCAACTGATTGCTCTTTTATGGACAACAACACCTTTTTACCCCCCTCTCTCGCTCAGGTAAAGTTCGAAATCTGTGCGATATGCAGCTATATATAATTTGCACTCGATTTCTATTGTTGTTGCTATATTATGCAACTATGCATAATCTCGACAAACACTTGAAATCTGTTGTATCTCATTTAAATCTTAGTGTATGGCTATCTCGCCCTCTTACTCTCTCTCTCCCTCTCTCTCTGACCAATATGGGCTCGCTCAATCGGTTACAGGCGCGCATTTACTTCCCATCCGTCAATCAAAATGAAAATGACCAAAAGATTAATCGTTTGTTTCGGAATTTTGTTTGATGTTTTATCGCCACAAAGTCCCCCATACAAACACACGCACGCACATACACTTACACACACACACATACATAAAACTATATATATATATATGTGTACATATATGTCGACTATATACAAGTTTATGTCCATGCGAACTTTTGGCATTGTCGGTCAGCTCTTGACTCAGCCGCTCATTTGCCAACTCATGTGCCAGCCTATGATAATAATGACAATGATAATGATGATGATGATGAGGTGAATGGCGTTTGTATATATAAATACATATATATGTATATCCATACGCACATCTATATCCATCAATGCTTAGCCTTATTATCGCCAGATTTTAATCATCTTTTAAGATTTGTTCAATTATTTACATATTTCATTTTAAATATAGTTTTTATGAAAATGGTCGACTTTTCGAATAGTTTAATAGATCTATTAACCCTTTGGCTATGTTCTGAATTAGATATTAGAAATAATGCCATAAATCAAAGAAATTGCATTAGTTCTTGTCATACCTGATATTAGATAATATCTTCTTCAAATTGAAGCTAGTAAGAATGTTGCAATGGGGCGACACCGACTACATAATACTCGTTCATGGGCTAAGAATAGTTGAAGCTGTTCAGCTGTGGTAAACCTCAAGAGGGAGTCTGAAGTAACTTTAAATAGAAATTCTATAGCTCTAGATGCAAGACTTTGGAATATATACATTAACCCGATTTGCCCCGCCTCGAAGAGAAATTGATGTATATTTTTGATTAATCAAATGGGGAGTTAAACAGTAACTTAGTCCTTCAGACGGACGGACAGCATAAATGACTTTACACAAAACCAATAAGCTGCTTTGGCTTCGTAAGCGAGTATATAAGACACACATATTGAGAACTTGAAGACTTTCATCTCACATATCAGGATGAAGTATATGTAGTTTATCAGAAGAGTTTTAGCCCTATAAGGCTATACTATAAGCTAATCCAACAGATAACAGATGTAGAAATTTTAACTCCTAAAAATTGCAATAGAGGTAAACTACTTTAAGTATAGCTCCTCTAGCAAACGACTCACAACAAAGCTTTCGTTTAAGAGCATACGTAAGCTCGATCTATATAGTAATTAATCTTAACTCTCATAAGTTTAGCCATCTTAGTTAGACGCGTCTACGCGCCGATCAATTAGAGAATTGTCGAGCTTGTGACATCGATTCGGTTGATTTGTGCGAAATGCGAACACAGCTTGAGACACGAAGCCAGACTATGGGAGTTTCAGTTCACAAATCACATACTGAGTTGCATAAGTATACGCACTAACGTTCGCCTTTCTCCCAGTCACACTCGCTCTCTGTCTCCCTCTCTTTCTCACTGTAGTGTCTTGGCATCTAGTGCTGTCTCAGTCAGTGCTAGAGACCACAACCTCAACGGCCAATTTGACTTGAGCAATATGGCAATCAGCGGCTGCTTGGCCTTTGCTTATGGCTTTGCTTTTGCTTTTCCTCTTGTCGAAGCCGATGTCGATGTCGATGTCGATGTCGATGTTGTGGATGTTGATTGTCGATGTGTTCTGGGCCATATTGGAGGCCGCGTCAGGTCGAGTAGATGGTCACAATTTAAATTAATGATTTTTTCTACGCTTGATCTGTGATAGTGACTGACATTTTCCCGTCATTTCTGAGATTAGTCCAAAGTCATCGGCATTTTCTACTTTCTACATTTGGCGCACAGTGCACAGTCGACGCCTGGTCCGCAGCCAGGGCCAGTGGCGTGGCTAGTGCCACGGCCAGTGCCATTGTGTCAGGGTTCGTCATTTATCCTCTATGTGCACTATGAGCGAGCACTTTTTACTTGTCGATGGAGAAAAACGTAATAATTATATAAAGAATCATTCGCCTTTTGCGTACAGTAGCTTTTACTTGAAGCCGCCGAAACCAAAAACCAAAACCAATACCAAAACCCGAAGCTGAGGTTGAGGTTGAGTCTGGAGTTCTTTGGCTGGAATTGAAACTGTGGCTAAATCGGCTTGGGAATCAATACAGTGGTTACTTCTCCGCACATGACTCTTCGGATGTGTGTGTAAGTGTGTGTGTGAGTGTGTGTATGTCCGTGACAGTGGCCAGTCACTGATTTTTGATTCGAGCGCCGTGTGTCTGCCAATCTGGCACTCTGGCGCTTCGGCGTCGTCATTACTAGATTGAGATTGATGGCTCATACACTCATACACGGTCCGGGTCCCGGTCTTTGTCCCAGTCTTCGCAGTCGGTGCTGGTCTGGCGCCAGCGTTCTGTCGCTGCCTTGTTTTGAGTTCGGTCATGGGTTTTGGCTTTCGGTGCTTGGGTATGGGTTTTGGGCCAGGTCTAAAGCGACGGCAACTGCCGCTGTCGTGGCTCTGATATTGTTGTCAATAATTTGTCACAATCGCGGCAATGGAACAAATTGTTCCATGTCATGTTATTGTCAAGATTTGTCGATGCCGGGCGTCGATAAGCAAGTGACAAAATAATTAAAACCCATTTTTAAGCCCGACGTCACAGTGAATTTTGGAAAATAAGGCGACAAAACGTTGAGTGCTCAACATCAGATGGCTTCCAGAAGATGCCACGCATGGATATGGGCCGGGGCCCGATTCAAAATCGGTCAGTCATGCACTTACTTACGCCCCTACTTACAACCAGATTGAGATACTGCATGTTAAGTATGAGAAATGCGACAAGGATGAGGCTGAAGCAGGCAAGAAGCAGGTGTTGTTCAAGGCTTACAAGTGCTTCGATTCGATTGGACTTTTAACCAAGAGTTTGAAGCCTTAATAGGCAACTGAAGTTATCTAGTGAGAGTCGAGCAGTCTAAGATCCATTATGAAAATTAGTTAAGACTTTTGAAGCTTTGAAAGACTTGATAAAGGAAGGAATCTAGAGGACATTCAAGGAAGGGCAAGTTCAGGAATCAATCCAATAAGATATGAACTCGTTATCAGATCGATAAACTTCAACATTTCAGCTGTTATGCCTGAATCCGAAGACTTTGCTTTAAGCTTAAGGCAAACTCTCTAGTGTTTCGTCTCTTAATTATAAATAATCAAATCAGTGCATATATATATTGGATTTTGGGGTGAATTCCCGCAAAATCAGAGCACAGTCATTAATTACGATTATTACAAGGTATTCCCGAGTCGGCGACTTTGACAAATTCAGCTATGCAGCGTGGATGGCGATAACAAATGAGTGTCCCTGCCCCATGGTCATCATCATCATCATCATCTCGAGAGGGAGCGAAAGATGGAATATCGAAATGATATGGTTGCTCACTTAGCCGGGTATACGGCATTCGGTTTGGGGGAGAACACTTCATATTTTGTCATTACATTTAATGGCCTGTCCGAAACGAGTGTACTACGAGCGGTGCGAGAGCACCCGCCTATTTGTTGGTTGCCAACTACATATGCGCAGCATCCAGCATAAACTATTCAGTTGGTTCGCTCTGTTAGCATACGAAATGATGCCCATAGGAAAAGAAATAGTCGTAATCTTTGATTGTTGCTTACTCTTCATCTGTGTGAGTGTGCGTGTGTGTGTGGTGTGTGGTGTGGTATAGTAGGTTTTTAGTCATGGCCAAAACATTGTTAATGGCATTTGGACCGTAATTTCGTTTGAGATATTTAAAATTTCCCATAACTCAAAATCAGTGGAAACTATTTGTGATTACCGCTTGTTACCGCTGCTTTTCATACTGCTTTCTACTGCGATCAATCAACTCAATTTGTTGACCCAGCCCCAGCTCGGTGTACAAATTATTAGAGCCAGCCAGCTGAAGCCGAAGCCGAAGCTAAAGCCGATCAGTCGAGCAAAGGGCCGCCCCAAAGATCAGCATCGGCATTGGGAATCGTCAACGGCATTGGGCAACGGCGACGGCAACGGCAACGGCAACAGCAACGGCATCGGCATTTTCATAGCTGGTTATGGCTGTCACGGCGTCCATCTATGAGAACCGCGGAAAAATTAGTGCCACAAGAGGCAATTACCGCATCCAAATGCAACACATGTCCAACATGAACGGAGAGCGAGAGTAATTAATTACCATTTCTCGGCTCTAGCTTAGGGATGAGCCGCAGCCATTTTAGATAATCAGCGATCACAGGATCACAGCGTGACAAGAAAACAAATCGGAAAACCAACTCCAGTTGATCTAACCATTGTTTTGATTGATCATTTGTCTAACAAACATTTTTGTATTCAAGTAATTCATGTTTAATTGTTGTTTAGAGAAGGAATAGAGAAGAAGAAAGCATAGCAATTGTCACGAGTTGAGAGAGATTAAAGAGAAGAAGAATATGTTAGAGTTGGATTTTTATTTGCCAACCTTGTCACACTTCAATACTTCTAGACTGATCTATGGGAAATATGTCTTAGTCCAATTACCTCCTCACCCTTCTGAAGCCTTTTTTACGTACCATTCGTCACCCATTCAAATTTACTTCAATTTATGGCTCACTCTCCCTCCTTACCTCTCGCTCTCAGTGTCTCTTTCCCTCCCTAACACCCTCCTTACCGCCCTACCACCCTCCATCCATCTCTTCCTTCCTTCTTCCCTCTCTCTCCATATCTTTCTCTCTCTCTATATCTCTCTCTTTCTCTCTCTAACTGCTAAAAGTTTTCATTTGGCCTGCTGTCATATTCGTTTTTACATTTCTTGTTGCCGTCGCGTCTGCATTACGGGTCGCAATTCGCGTGCACCACAGTTAGTAGGGCGTGTTCCTAGCGGACTAGGGGTGAATGCCGTACGTACAGCTGGACGCCACAATGGCCCGTCTCCGTTTAGGCTTGGTACCACTTTCCGTGGGAGGGTCGTGCCATAAATCAGTGAAAGATAATTGAAGGAGTGGTCTATGCGGAACAACGTCATTTTTATTGTATTTCCTAACTACCGTACACAATGTTACCCCCTTGATGAAAATGGCTGCAAAAAACTTAGCATACACATAAGTCTGAGTGCGTATGGTGGTAGCATGTAGCAGCTAATCGTTGCTGGCTTTGATAGATAATGTGTCTAAGTGACCCACTAATTTAAGCTAGCTGAAGAATAAGGCAACCGGAATGAAAGCATAGATTAGGAGCATATAGTAGTGTCTTCGCCAGACTAGACAGAGAGTAGTAAATAGAGAACAAAACTGTGAGATATAGTCAGCTATAATGTTACATCATCTGAACTACAATTAGTTAGTCTTTAGTTCATCGGAAACTTGCTAACCCCGCATCTGACTCAACTTTCACAAAGCTCTTTGGCATGCTGAAATCGAGAATGCAATCCAAGTCATGACATCACTTAATTTCTTATAGATATACCAATCCAATGCACTTGAAGGAGGTCCTATAACATCACACCTATAACAAGCATCAAAGGGATATAGTCCAATACTAGTTGACTAAATTTATTAAGTATTCATTCATTAACTGGCATTCAAAAATATTTATCTGCTCGCATTACAATTACAAAGTATTTCTTTTGTAGCTGCCTCAGCTCACGCTCTGTTTCGTCTTAGTTAGTTTTCGATTTCTATTGATTCGTGTGCCGACATCATCCGACATTCCATGCGAATGCACTTTGAAACTCCAATTCACGTTTATTTGTCTATTGCTTCAAGCGAGTACAAACAGCAAAACGCCAGCGAATGTTTATATCATCATTCGGATTCGATTGTGGCCCGTGGGCCGTGGGCTGTTGCTGGAGACAACCTGCTGTGCTTTGAACGCCTCAAGATGAAACAGTCCTGATCCATTTCTCCGCACATGCAATACTTGTTGTTGTTGTTGTTTCTGGTCTTCATTTTATTTTGGACAACTCAAGTGTCTAAGTGCTGGCCGGATTCGACGCCGATTTCGGATTCAATTCCGTTGCTGACTTTGACGCCGCTGCCATCGACATGAACGAGGCGCTGCCACAGCTTAATCCAAACATTCAAACGTTCTATACCCTATATGCGTACTATGTATGCTCGCTCCACTCAACACAACAATCCAGCAACTCACCTTTCAGTCCAAGGCATAAACTTATATGTACTGTATATTTATGATTCATTCTAGTCAAGATATCAAAAAGAAAACTTTTGTGGCCATATTTATTGTATTTTATGAGAATTTATATAGTTAAGATCTAGGCTAACTTTTTACTATATAGTAGTCATTTATGATAAACAACTTTTAAGCTATAATTCGTTCGATTACGAATGCCACCACAAAGAGAAAACGACAAAAACTTTGCTCTCTGCTGTGAGTAACTCAAAGAGAGCTTATAAGGAAAGGTATTAAATAGATCTATTGCAACACTTTCCAGAATCTCTTTATCTTCCCTCATTTTGCAATCATGAGTTATCTATGATTCGTTTACATTTACGTTTAAGAATGTCGCCACAAAGAGAAAACGACAAAAACTTTGCTCTCTGCTGAGAGTAACTCAAAGAGAGCTAAAGGGAAAGACATTAAATGGATCTATTGCAACACTTTCAGCTTCTGCTAGAATCTCTTGCTCCTCCCTCATATTGTGCAATCAAGTTTATTCCACTTTTTTTTCAGTGTATGCCATTGGCGTCGACTAATACCGTCGCCAGTTTGGTCGCCGCCATCAGCATCAGCATCAGCATTGGCAGCTTTGGATCGTTTGGTAGCAGCATCGGCAGCAAGAATTCGGGCGGGGGCCATCTGTTGCACATCATTCGCACTTGGTTTCTGTCGGCGCGTTGCCCTATATTAATGGTAATTTCTTACTTTTTGTATACATTTTGGTTTTCGAATGTTTTTTGTCTATTTGGCTTTTGTTTCGGGGCAACATTTGCGATGCGAGTTTGTGGGGATTTCAAATAATTTAATCGCTCCTCTTGCTTTGCATCTTAGATTTATACTTTGTTGATACTTAACAATTAAGTATTCTTCTACTCATGCTGCTGCTGCTTCTGTCTTCTGTATACTGTGTACCTATAGACACATACATATATACATATGTATTTCTATTCATTATATATAGGTATGTATGTAGCTGGCATCTACAAATTGCTAATAAATTTTCCGCATTCAAGTTGCTCGAGATCTGCACTAATTATTGCCATTTTGGCCTTTATGGGTTTATAGTAATTATTAATATTGGATCGTAAATGGCAAAATTTTGAATTACAATTATAAATGGTCGAGGTCGAAGTGGCACAGTGCAAAACCGGGAATCATAGAGGCGATCAGCCGCGAACCCGACCAATCTTTTTAATGGGCCGTTGCAACCAAATGCCGCACACTCACCAAAGCACACCAAGAACAACAAGCACCAGCAGCAGCAGCAGCAGCTGGAGCAACGTTAGTGACGCCAAAAAGCAGAATCATCTAAGCAGCAAGAAGAAGCACGAGTTGTAGGTACAAGAAGAATCACACACACACGGAAAAGGGGGGAACTTTTTAGTAGTCGAGATTTTTTTACTATTTCGCGTGAAAGAAATTACGATGAAAAATGTGCTCTAATAACAATAATGAAAAAGCAAACAAAATTCTAACCCAACCAAACGCCACAAAATACGTAGTATGTAGCCCAACCAGATCACACACACACACACTTGTGTACACACACTCGCACACCCCACTATGAACAACAGATTTCACCTCAAGTCATTGCCAATGAAATTTAATTATACATACAACAAATACAATAAGCAATTGTATCTATCTGTTTGTTCCAATATGTTTATATTTGTGCCTGGCCACCCCTGCCCCACTCCAGTCCCCAAAAACAGCTTCCACAGAAGCACAAAATCCTATTTCAACTGAAAGAAAAACACACACACGCCACATAACTCGTTCTAATTCATTGCTACATTGTCATAAAGAAGAAGAGAATACTGAAATCATTGTTTAGGCAATGATTTTAAGTCTCCAAAATCCTCAAAAAGATCCCCAAAAAGATCCTCAAACAGATCCCCAAAAAGATTATCAAACAGATCACCAAACAGATCACCAAGCAGATCACCAAGCAGATCTTCAAACGGATCCTCAAACGAGTCCTCAAACGGATCCTCAAATAGATACTCAAACAGATCCTCTAACATATCCTCTCACGGATCCCCAAAAAGATCCTCAAACAGATCACCAAACAGATCCTCAAACAGATCCTCTAACAGATCCTCTAACAGATCCTCTAACAGATCCTCTCACGGATCCCCAAACAGATCCTCAAACAGATCACCAAACAGATCCCCAAACTGATCCCCAAACAGATCCCCAAACAGATCCCTAAACAGATCTTCTTCCTTGTTTAGACGATGATTTCAAGCCTCCTCAAACAGATCCTCCATAGCAAAGTTGATCAAAGTTGAAATCTCGAGCAATTGATCGTTATTAGACCATTAACATTTGCCTAAACTCCAACTCAGGTGCTCAGCGAGAGATTACGAAATTGGACATGGGACATGGGGCATGGGGTATGGGGCATGGGCATGGGCATGGGGTATGTTGTATACTGTATAATCATAGCTAGATGTAGACTAACAATGTAGGCACTGTGAAAAGCTATCTGGTCATGCTCATTCCTCTGCATGTTACCGGCAGCTCCTCAAAATCTGATCTAATCACCTCGCCCCGCCCCACTCTGAGTTGGGGGCCTTAGGTGGCCGCATGTGCCAGCTGAAGATGAAGCGTTCTATTTGGTTTATGCCACGTGAAAAATAGCGGTCCAAGACTTTAATGCGTACTACAAATTTTTTTTTTATTTCTAACTTGGGTAAACATTTAGCCAGAAGTAAACAAATACAAGACACTTAAAAGGTATTTTCGGTAGTCGGTACTTGTGCCCAAAAGTAGACATTCCATTTGGATCAGTTCGCACGGCAACGCATCGGATCCCATCGGATCGCATCGGTTCACAATTTGTTTCTATTCGTTGCGTTTGGTTTCGTCTGTTCGATTGTAGGAAACGCAAATGATCATTTCGTTTTTCATTTCTTTAAGTTTCATTTTCTATTTTTTTTTTGTTCCTCTTCTTCTTTTTTTCATGCATGTGTATGTGTTTGTTTGTTGATTTAAGGAATAAGTTGACTCATGCGCCATTAACACTTCAAATGTGCACATACACATATTATACGACCCATAGAGAACGCGCATAGCACAGATGTGTACATGGAAATGTTACAACTGTCGTGAAGAGCTCTGTACGTATCGACAATTTGGGACAAAGTGTTACCCCATCATGGCCCACAGATGGAAAAGAAAAAGCATGAAAATTACTTATAGATAGATGCAAAGTTTTCACATCAACTCATGATAGACAATTCTATTCATGATCTTCTCTAGTCTGCCGATCCTCATAGTTTTATACCATATTATAAGGCATATCTGTGATTTCTTACATAAGAAACAAAATGTGTAGATGAACTATATGTAGAAACAATTCACAATGACTCATCATATCAAATTTATGATCTTCTCTAGTCACATCTTTATAGTTTCATCATACATAATAGCTATAGATGAAGCCTTTGGCATCACCTCAACTCATCTAGTCTGCAGATCCTAGTTCGGAGATCCTAAGCTGTGTTTTCTTGCTTATAAAGCATAGATGTATTTTAGATGATCATCTTGCTTATACAGCAAAGACATATTGTAAATGATCATCTCAACTCTCCTCTATTCCATTCAAAAAAGCTGATCTCCTCCAGCCTGCAGATCCATGTATAGAAACCGAAGCTTTTGTAGATGTCTAAACCAATGGGTCTAGACCCATTGCCAATTAATCTAGACATCTTCATACGAAATTATCCATACTTAGTTTAAACTAAATGCTTTTCAGTTTGCTTCTATTTATATATGTATTAGCATTTTGTCAAGTCGCCAGCTTTTGCCTTTCGGGATACGAAATCTTGTGATCTAAAATTGCTCGCAAATTGATGCGTCGTCTGATCGTTTTAGTTCGGGCGTTCCGCTTTTTGGCTAACTCTTTGAAAAAACGTCGTGCGTGCTGTCTCCGATTTTGTAATGTTTTTGTTTTTGTTGTCGTTTTCATTTTCATTTTCGTTTTGTCGAAAACAGGCCGCGCCCTGAACTTGAAGCTGGATGGACCTAAGCCACAGCCCAGACATATCCTCGCTTTGCGTGCTTTTTGTACTCTCGTTTTCTTTTTTTTCTTTTTTGGCTGGTTTTTTTTTTTTTTTGCTCGCTTTGTCTGTGGCTGTGTGAACCATCATCGATCGGCGGCGCTTGCCCGTAAACTGGGTCCACTCTGGTCCAGTTCAGTTCGGTTCTGTCCCAGCGCTCCTTGGCCGAACTGCCGAACTGCCCTTAAAAAACCAACAATAACAATAACAGCGACAACAAAAGAAACGAACAAGAACTTAAAAAAAAAAAGTCCGCTGTCCACCTATCTGTCTGGAGTTTAGATGCCATTTTTTGACTTTACAGCCAGAAGGTAACACCCACTTGCCGATTCTTGCATATTCCAAATCGAAATTCATTAAGATTCATTCTATGCGGACCAGGGCCAGGGCCAGGGCACGAAGACAGCTTTTTGTGTATCGATAAATATATTTTTGGTGGCGTTTTTTTTCTTCTCTGTTTTCTTTTCCTTAGAGTCTGGACAGGATCTGCAGACGGATGTGCGGTTTTTTTTTTTGCGATCTTGTTTATGTTTTTGTGGATATTTGACGTTAACGCAGCCATTTCTCGCCGATCTTCGTAACTTAAGTTATAACTTGACAGCAAGTCCAAAAAAGAAATTAAATTAAGCACTCATTTTAATGGATTCCCTAAGCCCAAAAGCGAGTACCACTTGCCGGAGACAAAGGCCATAGCCATGCCAAAAAAAAAAAAAAACCATCTACGACAATCAACGCGAGGACCACAAGGATGAGACTGAGAATGAGCATGTGAATGAGAGTATGGAATATCAGTATATATATATTTATATATGCTTGGGCTTATGTGTTAACCCATTGGCTTCCCATGCCCACGTCTGCGCCTTAATGAAAGAATCAAGTCAAAAGAATGGCAACAAATTTGCCTTTATTTGATTGTGTATAGTAAATCCATTTGGTAGCTCGACTTTTATTTGTTAATTTATTATGATGTTCTGCCGAAAATGAGTCTAGAGCTCCCCCAATTTTCCATTATGCATGCGTCTTAAGCCTTTCAAACTGCCCATTCAAGAATACAAACTTACGAGAGCCGCGAGCCGCGAACCGAGAGTCTTTCGATAAGAATGATATACAATTGGTTAGCTGCGATTCGCTGGAAAAAATATTAATAAACTTTTTGTTTGTGCTTTCCGTTTATTGTCCATTCACATTGAGTGGACTTTAATTCTTATCAAAGGTCAGTCGGATCGCAACAATGTAGAGGGCATGGAACTGACGTTTGTTTAATCCTTGCAATGCTTTCATTCGACACATCAATTTAATAATCAGTGTGAACTGTTTCATTGCTGGAATTGATTCAACTTGGGATATAGTATTAAAACTTAGTAAGAAAATTGATTTTTATCTTTCTCTAGAATATATATTGAAGAAGACTTTACAGAATACTTGAATATCCAGTTTATAGTCTTGAAAAATAAAGTCATTAACGAAGAAAATTTGTTATATATATGGGTGGATCGTCTTGCCCTGGAACTATAATCAATATACCCTATTTTAGACATGATTAATATTTAAAGGGTATACGGAATGGGAGCTTAATCAATTTCATAACAATATCTCTCTCTCGATCTCACTCTCTCTCTCGATCAGACTCTCTCTCTCTCGATCAGACTCTCTCCCTCTATCACACTCTCCCTCTATCTCTCTCTCTATTTCTCTCTCTCTCTATCTCTCTCTCTCTCTCTCTCTCTCTCTCTCTCTCTCTCTCTCTCTCTCTCTCTCTCTTGCTCTCTATCTCTCTCTCTCTATCTCTCTCTCTCTCTCTCTCTCTATCTATCTATCTATCTATCTCTCTCTTTTTTTCTCTCTCTCTCGATCTGACTCTCTCTCTCTCTCTCTCTCTGTCTTTCTCCCTCTCTCTCTCTCTCTCTCTCTCTCTCTCTCTCTGTCTTTATCTCTCTCTCTCTCTCTCTCTCTCTCTTTATCTCTCTCTCTCTCTCTATCTCTCTCTCTCTCTATCTCTCTTTCTCTCTCTTTTTTTCTCTCTCTCTCTCTCTCTTTTTTTCTCTCTCTCTCGATCTGACTCTCTCTCTCTCTCTCTCTCTCTCTCTCTCTTCTCCCTCTCTCTCTCTCTCTCTCTCTCTCTCTCTCTCTCTATCTATCTCTCTATCTCTCTTTCTCTCTCTTTTTTTCTCTCTCTCTCTCATTTTTTCTCTCTCTCTCTCTCTCTCTCTCTTCCTCCCTCTCTCTCTCTCTCTCTCTTTCTCCCTCTCTCTCTCTTTATCTCTCTCTCACACTCTCTCTCTCTCTCTCTCTATTTCTCTATCTATCTCTCTCTCTCTCTCTCTGTTTTACTCTCTTCCTTACTATTCCTATACACAGCGTCAACTTAGTGAAAGCATCCTTTATGTTTCTACAAATTTCATTACAATATCTTCCAATTGATCTCCCTCTCTCTCCCTATCCCTCTCTCTCTCTCTTCCACTCTCCACCTCTTTTGGCCATGCGTCTCTATGACTTTCAAATATTTCAAACATATCCGAATTGCCGTTGTACTTAAGGGTATTAACTACTTATTTCTTCATTTAAAGCAACAATTAACCCAATGGCAACAAAAGACTTACAGCAAGTCAAAACATTCTCTGGTCATGGCCATGACGGCAAAGTCGATCTCGATGTCGATGGCGTCTTCATGGGGCGCATGGAATTAGATTTATACATAGAATGAAAACCTTAATGGGTTTCGAACCGCCAAACAATGACGGATGAACAAATTTTTGATTTTACGCTCTAAATTATGTACGTACGTTCGATCAGCTTTTGGTAATCTGTATATCGCTTTTCATACGATGAATTATAGCGCCAAATACAGGGTGCATTTTTGGTTGTTCTTTCTTCTCAAGTTTCATGAGAAACTGTTATGAATATCACTTTAATAAACAGCCGATAGAAGGATGTTTTTGCCTGGGGAACACCCTGTATGGGCTATATTGAAAGCGCTTCCTATATACACGTTCACACGGACAAAATCAATCCATATCTATGTGTTTGACCATGCCCATCTACATACATATATATATATATATATATACGTTTATCCATCCAGACAACGCGGTGACCATCGCAGACCCAGACCCAGAGCCAGACGCAGACGCGTTTCATGTATGTCCGGCCCGGCATGGCCTTTGCTTCATATGGGTCTGTCTGTATCTGTGCCTGTGTGTGTTTGCTTCGAGTCATGTTGTTTTATAATAGACTACGGCTTTGAAGTTGTTTTGGCGATGACTTCGTCGCTTCATTCTCTTTCCGTTTTCCATAAATTTAAATTATTAATTTTTTAACCACGGATAAGATGACGGCGACGATGATTATGTCGTTTTGTTATTGCTGCCGCTCTGCCTGATGCCTTTGTGCCGTTTTAACGAAATGAGAGTAATTTGTGAATTTTTACCTTTTTTTCATTTTTTTTACCCCATTTTATACCAATTTGTGTGTGTGTGTGTGTGTGCCGACCGTGGACCAAACAAAGGCAAACCAATTTGACTACATGCGGCCCAACATCAAAACCGTCGCCATGATGCTCAAAACAAACATGGAACAAACCGAAAAGAACTCGACCAACGGCCACGAAATGCTCCTTGGCTGGGAGTTAAGAGTTAAGAGCCGAGGTCGCCGTCGAGGTCGAGACCAGACGTTGGGCATCAGCAGCAGCACCAGGTAATGTCTGCTAATGTAATGCAATAATAACAACGGCCTAAATATACACGAGCAAACATGAGCCTGATTAAGGACATTCAAATGAAAGGATACCTGCAGGCACTTAGCATCTGCCGGCAGGACCAAGCCTCTAGCTGATGGACTATCATAAGTTTTAAGCTTCATTTCCGTGATTAAGTAACATATTTTAATAAGCAAGTAGATATATTACTTTCACTTGAGCTGAATATGAATGCGGAAATTCAAATTGTCCTTTCAATGCGCTCGTCTGTATGTGTGTGTCCTCTTGTTGAAGAGGGTGTTGCAATCGGAAGCTGTGTGGATTAGTGTTTGTGATAACTCTTGAAACGAATGGCTTTTGAAAGGAAAGAAACAACAAAAATATGCTACAAAATATAAAGCTCAACATTTGGGGCCCAATCAAATGTTTTTCTTTTTTTTCTATGATACCCCAAAACTCGAGCAATGGGGTAATATAACAGGGTATAAAGGTTTTTAAAACTCTTTTGTAACAGACCTTTGAGCCCAACCTATGAGTCTTCATGTTTGGAACTTGAGCTTCCACGAAATGAATCAATATCAATATCGATAGACCTCTTCTTGACTATATCTTGATATATCTTAGCTATATAAGTTTCAAGCTAACTCTTAGAAGAAGAAGAATCTAGCGAAGCACAGCACAAAAAATCATCCAAATTGTCTTGTGGCATAGATGAGGTATCTCCTAGTCAGATACTCCCCATCGACTAGAGCACTTGGACTTCTTTTCTTTGTTGTGTTATTTTGTTCGTTGTTTGTGTTTGGTTTTTGTAATCCTTGCGGCTGGCGCAATCATGGCAATAATCTCACATGTTTGGAGCAAGCGATGGCACTTGACGAGCTGCACTCCGACTCCGACTCCGACTCTGACCGTTTTGGGGGAGAGCCGCAGACATCCGCTACGTAGCAGCAACAGCACCAGCCCCAGCCCCACGGTTAGTGGAATCGTCAGCGGCATCGCTGAGGCCGCCAGCGAAATTGACAATGGTAATTGAAACGCGCGCACGGTGAGTGCTCTCGGCAAACTCGCTTATCGCCATAAACCACTTATACGGAAAGTATTTCAATGTGCTGTTAGTTTCCTTTATGCATACCCTAACCAGGCAGCAGGCATATCAGCTCTAGCTCAAATATTGGATTTGAATATTTCTATCTTGAAGTCTTTGGGCAAGTTTCCATTACAGCGCATTTCCCATTCATTAGTTTTTTTTTATCATTTTCTTTTTTCCTGATTTCTGGTAGGGCATGCGCTGAAACTTTGGACCTTGTTTTTAATCGCATCAAAATGAAACTAATGCGAGTATTATTATTAGAACGAAAGCAGGAACAGGGGCAGTGGCAGGGGCAAGACCCACAGCTGCTGCTGCTGCTGTTGTGGCGTCTGCTGCGGCGCAAGCCCAGCGCCTGGTTGGAAGTTCTGGCTTTTTTGGAAGTTTTTTAGGGGGGGCTAATGAGTCGCTTCGAGTGTCGCACGTGCGTCGGCTGCTGCTGCCGCTGCAACCCACTTAAAGAGCGTACCCCCAGCTAAGCTAGATTGTTCTGGCAATGCCCAATTAAGGGACCCATTAAACAAATGACCATTCAAGAGCTAAACTTTGGAATAATCTTACAATTGGCAGCAACAGCTTAAGGATCCAGCATCATAAGCAGCGTACAGCGACTGTGGACGGTCTTACACTGAACTGCATTGGCTGGAACATTTGAGGGGCGGACATCTTGCTGATTGGAAGCTTGTAGACAATAGCCGATCTCTCTCTCTCTCTCTCCCACTCGGTCGCTAGCTGCCGCCTCTTTGTTGCTGGCCGTTGTTGTGGCTCTCCTTGTTGCGGTTAAGCCCATCGTTGTCAATTTTTCCTGGAAACAATTCCAAATTAATGATGTTTAATGCTGCACGCTTCGTAGGCCACATGCGTTCGACGTTCGACGTTCGACGTTCGGCTACTCGCAATCATCTCGCGAAACAGAAGCAGCCGCAGTCGTGCCATATTGCTGATGATTCCAATATGCGTTTGGATACATGTTAATGCAACCGCCACACAGTCCGCCTCCCTTCCTGCCCATGTGTGTGTGTGTGCACAATGAAACATGTACATTCCGGGCAAACAAGCATGCGTAGCATAGGGGAATAATCGGACATGCAGCGCAATTATGCTTAGATACTCGAATTCTACATATATGTAAAATGCAACCAGCCATATGCCTATAGCCAGCCATGTCCAAAATACTCACTATTTCTGGAGTGATCGAAATTGCATTCATATAAAGTCAATTCAATTTAGAAGTCATTCAAATTCAAAAGGATGTGCCTATATATCCTATTCTGTCTCCATATCTCCGACCAAGGCAAATCATGGGTATGTTTTCCTTCCATCTAATTGACAGTCATTCCAATATCTATCTTACATTCCTTCAATAGATAGCTTGAACTGTTTTAGAGAGCTCCTTAATGAACGCTTTACATGGACTTAGTGTCGTTATAGGAACGATCCTTCCTAAGCACTTACATGACTTACACTAGATCAATTCCCATCCAATAACCTACACTAGCTCAATTCCCTTCCAATTACAGGGTATTCCTTGCTCCCACAATTTGGAGTAGCAAACAATCAATATATTTGAATGCACTTCATTCAGACGTATATTCACAAAACACTATACACAGCATCCATTCACTCGTGCGTGTATCTAATGAGCTCTACAACTAACCCAAAACTCATGCTCGCTTTGCTTTGTTTTGTCTTTGGCTAGGACAATGGTGCGTGGCATTTTGAGCCAGTTTTTATGGGTTTTTCTTATGAATTTTGCTAAAATCACATTTGTCCACTTGCGCTTCCCCATTCAATGACATTCACATGCATTCGCGAATCATCAGCAAACAGCAGCGCGAAAAAAAAAAACTGAAAAAAAATCACTTGTACTCATATGGTAAATTGATTTTGAGAATTTCTCGCGCGTGCATTTGTTTATCCCTTCAAGCGTTAAGTGAACAACTGCGCTTAATGATCACAACAGCAGCAGCAACAGCAGCAGCAGCAACAGCAACGGCAGCAGCAACAACAGCAACAATTGCCGCTGCCTGCCCGCCTGCAATTATGACTATTTGCATTGCATATTACACATTTCACACTGCCAACTCTTAACTCAACGCCAGGCAGTTTTTCTTACTTATTACTTACTCGTACTACCTTCTCCTTTCTTGTTATTGCTGATGTTGTTGTTGTTGTTGCTGTTGTTGTTGCTGCTGCTGCTGTTGTTGTTGTTGTTTATGTTTTTGTTATTCTCAAGTTCCCAAAACCCGGCCTCGTCTTCAGTTTAGTTGAGGCTTTTCGCATCAGGCAACAGAGGCAACAACAGGCCCACAGCATCTGGTTGTCTGCTTGTTATACCCTGTACCATTTTTGAAAACGATAAAGAGGTAGATGAAAGTTTTGCGAGAGCATGTGTAACAGACGGAAGAAACATATACTAAACATGACTGTGGGTCCGTCTAACCTTCATTGGTTCACAGAGCTGACTAATTTCAAATGATCAATAGATCGATAAATCGATATTTATCAATTAGTCGTTTACAGTGTTTGCATATATCAGACCACAACGTATAACAACTTGAATACAGGACATCTGTTAGTCCATCACTTCCAACTGAGGCTGATCACTAGATCGATAAATCGATAAGTATCGACTTATCGTTAGCTGTTTACAGATCACCTATTAGTCTATCACTTGTGACTCAAGCTGATCAATAGATCGATAAGCATCGATCCGCCGTATCGCTTACTGTTTCTCCACATCTTAATCCATAATATACAATATTTTGACTACAGAACATCTATCGGTCGATCACTGCCGACTCTAGCAATCATACTTGTTTCGGGTTGTTTGAGATGACGCGAACCGGCGACTAGAGAGTAAGAGACTGTAGACAGGAGACAGGAGACTTTTCGAAATGGTAAAGTCAGCACACAGAGATGCGATACGATGCGATGCGATGGGATGGGATGGGATGGCGATGGGATGGTTATGGAATGGGCTGGGCTGAGCCCACCACGACCATCATATACTCAGTGCTAAGTAGCTGCTAGCGAGCACACGTACCTCAGCGCGTAGAGAGCAGTGCAGCAGTCCGTTTATAAATAACACATATTCACACTTTCACGTTCGGATTGAGCTAATTGAAACGTATCTGCATAAACTGCATCAGGAACTGCCCTCTCTCGTTAAGAGCAGCATTGCCTGCGGCCTGTGGCTCGACCCGGCAACAGAATCCGCATTGCCATCAGCTGCGGCATCGGCGTTGCGGCGGGGGTCTGGGGTCTGGTCTGGGTCTGGGTCCCAATACTTGGGGGCCCAGCAGATTGCAACATGCAGTTAAAGCTAAAGCTAAACTCATTGTCATGGTCGTGGGTCGTGCTAATGGTAATGGCCCTCCTTAACCACAAAACACACACACACAGAGACACACTCATAAAGCTCTGTTATTTCGCACTTGCAATTTTCGGCTCACTGAATGTATGTACATTGAGTTTACAAAAATCCATCTTAAGCTAGATTATGGCTGGTCATCTCAAGAACTGGAAAACAATGTAGCCAAAGTCAAGAATCAAACGAAATACGGATGGACACAGGATGGACAGACTGTCAATCGGAGGGTCGGACGTACAGACAGAGGGAGGGATGTCGATCCTAAAACCCTTTCAAGAGTCTGCAACTTCAAAATTGAGATCCAAAGGATCAAAGAATTCCCTTGGAAGGCAAATGAGCTTTAATGCTTAATCATGAATTTCCACAATAATGAGGAAAATTCTTTCGTTGAAGTATTCAGAAAGCGAGTGTTTTGTCTTTGCTTTTCTTCAGTTGATGGCCCAGAAAACTAAAACAAAAACAACAAAAAAAAAGATCGTATGCCAGTTGAGATTTGCAATCGTTTATGCGATGGCCAACAGCGATTCCAATAGATTGGGTTGGTAGCACATGTCTGTGTGTGTTAGCGGATAGGCTACTGCACATGAAACCCGGCCGCATGGTCGTAAATTGTGAATGGGTTTTGGGGGTATATGCGGTATCTATCTATCCATGGCTATAGGTGCTTCATCAACCAAACATCGGCAACGACATGGACAGCGACATCGACATGGATATGGACATCGCCACTGCGATCATTATTTTAGCTTTCAGCGATCGGTGCCAAGTGAAACGACAGTCAGCCAAATGCAACACCAACACCAACACCAACACCAATAGCAATAGCAATAGCAATAGCAATAGCAACAGCAATAACAACTGGCAACTGGCAACAATCCATCGCAAGTAGCTCGAACGAACGTGCCACACTCATTTCTAAGCATTATGCATATGTATGTATGTACGTATGTTTTTTTTTGAAGATAGGCGGGCAGCTGTTACGGTACGGGGGGCACGGTTTACGAGTACACGACAGTAAGCCGCAGGTGGAGACGTACTTGGAGACGGGGCCCAAAAGCATTCGTCCTCTAATCACAGCGCAGCGCTGAGCGCCTGAGCGTGACTAAGTACGACTACGAGTACGGGCTAAGACTATGGCCACTCGTCGAGTCGTACAGTCATATGGAGTGGCTCTGCCTTACACATTTCAAAGAGCTGCAACATGGTCGCTGGTCGCTGGTCGCTGGCCGTTGCATTAATAGCGAAGCAATCAGGGCGTTGCAGAAGCGAGCGCGGAGATCATAACGAACGGTTTAAATACAATATATTAAATGGATTTATTATGCCAAGATATTGCGCCTCTGCACGGCCGCAGCGCAGCTATCGAGCATGTAACCAAGTACTTCTACATGTAAGCGGCAGCCAGCAATGTGTGTCTGTTTATGTCTGTGTGTGTGTGTGTGTGTGTGTGTGTGTGTGTACCCACTCTCATTCACAAGTACTAAATATACTCGATGCCATGCATACTATGTTACACGATGCCCATATAGCCCAAGCGAGCCAACCAATGGCCAATGGCTGACCACGAAGATTCGTTGTCGCTGTCGTCGTGCGTCACTCATCTGTGGGAGGCTCAACCAAATAGAGATGACAGCGTGACACGATCTTTAGCTTGCATAGAAACATAGCTCAAGAGATATATCTCTTTCTCTATCCCTCTCTCTCTTTATCTGTCTTTCTCTTTCTCTCTATCTGTCTTTCTTTCTTCGTCTCTATCTCTCTCTCTCTACCTCTTTTTTCACTCTCTATATGTTTTTCTTCCTCGCCCTCTCACTTTGTCTGCCTGTCTTTCTCTTTCTCTTTCTGTCTTTCTCTCCCTCTCTCTCTCTCTTTATCTTTCTTTCTCTCCCTCTCTCCTTATCCCCTCTTTCTCTCTTTCTCCCCTTTTTCTCTCTTTCTCCCATCTCTCTCTCTTTCTCCCCCTCTCTCTATCTCTCTCTCTCTCTCTATTGCCTTTAACTCTGTCTTTTTCTCTGTCTCTCTCACTCCCTCCCTCTCACACACACTCAGTCTTTATCTGTCTCTATCTATCCTTCTCTTTCTCTCACTCTCTCATTCTCTCTCTTTCACCTCAATCATATCCCAAGTAATACTTTTCACATACTCCTATATTTAAATTCATATTTCCAAATGGAGCATGCCTAGAGTAAATCCATTTTATTTTAATTATAATCGACACGCGCTCATCTCTAGGGACTGCCACTTGGCTAGCTACGATTTCGTAGTCGCAGTTATTACTCAGTCCAGTCGCAATTAATGCTTGAAAGTGGAAGAAAAAAAATACAAAATAAAGGTAACGTCTTTGGCTGTGCAGTTTGCCGTTTGCCGTTCGCCGTTTGCCGTTTGTTTCATCGTCCTCACTGAACACGCGCATAAATTTGGACTTAATTAGAGATACGGAGACGAATACGAATACGTACCCCAAAGATGTGTAAATGTAGTTCCAAGTAACGCTATCACTCGCATGCCGTGTCGCTATCCACAAGAAAATTGACTATGACATCGTTATCTCCCACCCCATCGCTCTAGCTGTCCCCCTCTCACTCTTTCTCTCTCTCTCTCCCTCTCTACTTAATAGCTGTTGCATAGGGGCCTCTGGTTTCGAAGCTGCATAAAACTTCATAAGCGCATCTTTCAACAGTTTATAAATTGAAATATGTTAGCTTGAATATAGATATATGTATGAAGTGCAAGAGAAACTGAGCTATATATCTAGATATACTAGAAATAAACTAAGCAAATAAGTAAATAAGCTAAGCAACTATAATAGAGCTAAAGCTAAAGCTAAAACCAAGGCTTAATGTCTTTGAGCTGATTCTGATTGTTTTTTTCAGCTTAAACTTCATCTCAAGCTGGCTTAGCTGCGCGAACAATGGAGTCCAAAACTTTGAAGAAAGATATATCAAATATCAAAGTATCAAAAGTTGGCCTTATTCCGTAATACAAAATACAAACTTTCTCAAGCTCGAGCTCTACAATTTTAGAAGATATAGATCTATCCCATATTTCCTCTGGCTACTCATACGGACAAAGGAACGGACGGACAAACGGACAGACGAACGAACAGTCGAACGGAAGGACAGAGAGCGGATGGACATACGGACGGACAGACAGCAAGATATCTTGCACAAAACCAATATACTCTTTTCACATAATGTTAATAACTATTATTATTTTATAAATTGCTTAAGCATTTTCCTAGTTCATATCATTAATTCATCTGGCATATAAAACATTTACTGTAATTTTGGCTAGACAACAAATTCATTATCAATTTAGAGCAATGGCAACTTTTTCACACACCCCCACACACTCGCACACACACTCGCACATAGTCCGTTATATACTCGCGTATTTACTTAGGTAAGTGCTGAACTTGAAAAGATACGCTTTGCCTGGCAATTACCTTATAAGTATTTCATTGTGGGAACTCTGCCGCCTGGATTATGAAAAGCAAAATATGTGTGTATATAGCATACATATGAAGGATATGTTGTGAACTAGATTTAGACTACCCTTAGAGTGAGAGTGAGAGAGGGTGAGTAAGATCTCAGCCCTTCAACCGCCACGGTCATGCCCAGGACCATATACAATATGTTGCGTAAGTGTCTAAACAATGGAGGCCAATGCCAAGGCAGACAATGGGCAAATGTGCGTAGGCACAATGCTCGCTGCTGTACAAATACGTTGTGGAAAAGGACGACAGCGCGTCCTCCATGCTGTCTGAGCCAAGCAGATGGCCCTGGCCATGTCTTCAATATCATGCTCGTCATTTGGCCTGTCGCAGCGGATCGCAAGAATTGGGATTTCTATTGGGATAAAAATGACAGCATAATAATGCAGCAGCAGCAGCAGCAGCGGCAGCGGCAGCAGAAACAGCAGAGCTTGCTTATAGGGGTCGAAGCGTGTGCGTCTTGATAATGGCGTCTGGCGATGATTACACAATATTTATTTACAGAAATTATTATCATTTATGATACCAGCCGCCTGGCGTTTCTATTCACATCATATCAACGCGCTGGCTCATCGGGCCCGCTACTTAGCCCATCATTTGGGAATCGAGACAGTTGCTTCCTTGATTGAACCAGCCACAGCCGAAGCCAATTGTTGTTGCCAGGATATGCGAATACAGTCGGACAAACAACAGACAATTGCCAAGTACTTAAGGCCACTCAATGCCTCCAAATGCGACTCATGCACGCCCTGACATCTCTATGCTCTTACCTCATCTTCATCAACATTTATAATATTTATTGTGATACTGAATGTCAAATGTAATAGTCTATGATCTATTGATCTTTTGTGTGAGCATAGGAAACCTCATTGCTAGAGAGATCATAGCACAGATCAGCAAACAGAAATCTCTAAACAAAGTAAACTTAATATGTTAGTTAGATACTAGACTATAGACTAACAGACAGATGTCATCTGTCAGCTTGCTCTTTAAGATTTCGATATGTCTATGATCTATTGATCTTTGAGTGAGCATAGCAAACGCTTTACTAGGTCTGCAATCGGAAGTCACTAAGCAAATTAAGCTTAATATTTAAGTTAGACTATAGACTATAGACCTAGTTAGACTCTAGATATTACAAGATATCTCTTCTGTCAGTTTGCTCTATAAAATTTCGTTATACTTATGGATCATAAAGATCGAACCCATCACAACCTATCTAGCTGCTTGCCCAACCCAACCCAATTCCTTCCTTAGCACAAATCCCATTAGACAATGACGCTGAATTGCATAGAAATCTAGTCTAGCGTTATGTAATATCATATTTGTTATTAGAAAATGGCGTTCAGCAGTTGATAATAGGCACAAAAGGGTCTGGCCTCTCACTCCATGCCAAAGCCAAAGCCAAAGCCAATGGCAGCAGCAGCTGCCTCGGAAATCGGATGCACTGCAGGATTAACACATTGATTACGAACTGCTGCTGCTGTTGTTGTTTTTATTATCTCAGCTCAATTATGAAATCGATGCGTAATTTCCTGCTGCAAAAGATTACAAAGTTAACTTCGTAGATAGATCAGATCCGGCAGATCTGCGCGCCGATTGCAATTGTGACCTTTCACCGGGTTGCGACGCGTCGCTGGCCTTGAACCTTTCGCATTGCCGAGCAGATTAACAATTCAAGGCTGTGACTTTAATAGCAGCGACAACATGAAGAGAAATATCTACATAGTATAGTAGTTGGTGTGAGTTGAAATGGAAAAAAAAATATATATATATATATAGAAAATGGGGCGACGCGATGCGACGGGGCGGCTATAGGAATGTTATGTAAATTGAACTTGAAAATCGCTGAAACAATGGCAAAGGTTTTGAATATTTCTCTCGCTTAATTAGAAACGCAAGGAGGCGAACGCAAATAATTCTCCCCCAAGCTGCCGCGGGGTTACGTGAAAAGTCGACGCAACAGCGCGACATTGCCACAGCTACGGCCGTAGCTCTAGCTCAAGTCGGAGGAGGTGCCGCTGACAACAGTGCCGCATAAATTATTCAACAGCTGTGGGCTGGACGGCCCCGCGCGCTTCTCGCCGTGGATGGATCGCGATATTCCAACACGCCCGCTACGCTCCGTTCCGTTCCGCATTGGCGACGCAATCCAACGCAGCTGAAGATCAACAGAGAGAGAGAGGGAGGGAGTGTGCGTGTGTGTGTGTGTGTGTGGCTAGTGTCTTGGATAATGTCATATGCATACGCGTGTGTGCAGGTATTTGCCAGCGATTTGTGACGCCGCCGACTTCAACTGAAAATCATTAATGTACTCGTTGATATCTAAATGTGTATGAGCAGGTGCCAGAGGGCGTCTCTCTCTCCCTCTCTCTCGCTCTCTGTATCTATGTGTGTGTCTGAAAATTGCTCTGGGAGACCAAAAATTTGAATCGTCCCCAGCATTGTTATGCAAATGATGTCGCTTGACACGCAAACGCCACCGTCGACAACCGTCACCGTCACCGTCACCGTCGCCGACATCGCCGTTTCTGTTGCTGTTGCTGTTGTTATTGTTGTCGCTTACAGATCTCTTTGTTGTTTCCACCTCCGGCGATTGCATATACACTCTCATATTATGCGAGTCGGGGCAAGCTCTACACTCCACAGACCACTCTAGCACACTATACACCACTCCACTGTATGGCCACTCCACTGGCCAAGAAACTGGTCAAGAAATGTCAACAGAGCCAACTTGGCCATTTGGCCATTTGGCCAAAATGCAAAGTGGATCAGTTCGGGTGATCTCATCAACTTAATGGGTCAGTGATTCCCAGTTATGATTAAATTCATAACTCGTTTGCCTCGCTACAGTTGTAGCCTTCTAGGCAAAATATTTACCCATGCAATTTCATAATTCCTCACCAGAATGGCACAGAAGTGTCTGCCGAGACCTGTCGCATGGCTGAATTCTTTGTGATTCTATGGAATGGATGGAAACCTGAACAACTTTTCTGAGCTCTGCAAAGCTCTTCAGACAAAAGGCAATTAAACCTATGATTTACTTTTTCTCTGAATATATGTTAAAAGACGAAAAACCACATAATTCAAGAGATTTGCATTCATATTAGACAAATTTTTGCTAACATTTTGCTGCCATTTTTATTATCCTTATCATTATAATTATTGTTGTTATTGTCATTATCATTATCATTATCAATATCTTCATTATCATTCTCATCGTCATTATCATTGTCTTTGTTATTGTCATTGTCATTGTCATTGGTATTGTCATTGTCATTGTCATTATCATTATCATTATCATTATCATTATCATTATCATTATCATTATCATTATCATTATCATTATCATTATCATTTATATTGTCATTGTCATTGTCATTGTCATTGTCATTTTCATTTTCATTTTCATTTCCATTTTCATTTTCATTGACATTGTCACTGTCATTGTCATTGTCATTGTCATTGTCATTATCATTGTCATTGTCATTGTCATTGCCATTATCATTTTCATTGTCATTATCGTTATCAGTGTCATTATCAGTGTCATTATCAGTGTCATTATCATTATCATTTCCATGTCATTTTCTCATCATGTCATTAGCATTCTCATTATCATTTTCATTGTCATATCAGTATCGTGATCATTAGCATTATCAACGTCATTATCATTGTCATTGTAGATCTAATGAGCCTTTGCCAAAGACAGTTGCATAATACTTTCCACACAATATTCTAACCAATAAATTATCTAAATTTGCATTGCAAATCATATTTTTGCATCACTTTTGACCTGTGCTACAGTAAGATCAACTAAACCCCCTAAGATTCGAAATATTTTCAATCCGAACTCATACATATAATTCGTCAAATCTGGAAATATAAATGGAATTTCGCTTGGTCGCATCTGTAACCAACTATTGACATGAACAATGCCAAAGGAGCAGTTGGAGAGCAAGGGATGGGGCGACGAAGGTGAAGAAACAGGCCAAAGTCGATAAGAATGACACCCAGGTTGTGGTGATCAATTGCATTCGATCTGGCACGCTGCGTGATGTAGTGTCACGTGAGGAGTCAGAAGCTTCTATTGCGGCACTTGCCACACACACACACACAGATACAGTCGCACACACTCGCACACACATGGACAAACAAGAGGCTGTAATTAGCGAAGCGGGGTCTTAGCCATTGCATGACATTTGGCTTTGGCCACGATGAATGATGCCAAATTAACCAACACTGAACAACACACAAGGCTGCCAGCGAGATGGCTTCGAACAGTTCAGTTCAGTTCAGTTCAGTTCAGTTCAGCTGAGATTCAGTTTCAGTTTAGGCATGGGGTATGGGGTATGGAGTATGGGTATGGGGTATGGGCATGGGGGACCTCCTGCTCTGCTGTGGTTGGGGCTACTCTGGAGCTGCGTGTTCGTTAAGATGTGCCCGCAGATAACAGAGGCGGCAACAATTTTTCGAATTGTAAACAATTTGCGCTGCAGTTGGGTCTAGGCGAGTCGCTCAGCTCAGTTCAGCTCAGCTCAGCTGGCCAAAAGCAATGGGAAAGTTGGGGCAGCCCAGCGAAGGCCCCGCGAAGCCCAATGTGTGAATCGAGCCCAGCATGCGGCGATGCTGTGCAGATCTCGCTTGATTCATTCGTTAATTAAACAGAGGCTCGATCGCAATACAACAACAACAACAACAACAAAAATTAAAAAATATATAAAAAGAGGGAAAAAAAACTGTCATAAGACAGTGAATATAGTTTTTGGATATCTAGCGATCAGTGTGACCGTTTGCTTCTAAGGCAAAAGTCAATTAGATCATTTCTATGAAAGTATTGAGAAAGCTAGCTAAAAATCTGTTTAGGAATTATAAATATAACTAAAATATAGCTAAATTGTAAAGGGCCAATGTAAGATAGAGAAAACATATAATCCAGTGTGACCGTATATTGGAATATGTTTTGTAATCTATGTTAATGTCAAATCTTAACTTTTATGGATTTTACATGAATGTTAATTCTGTATATAGACTATACATATACCATAATATATACTTCTTCAGTGCCCATTTCATAATTTTAATTGAGCCACGCCCCACATCTAATGCCGCCCAAATTATCAAATTTAAATAATTCCAACAACTTAAACCCCAATTAAAATTTGTTCAAAAATTTCAAGTTGCATTTTACAGGTGCATGTGCAGGTGGCAACAAAGCAAGCCACAAACTATGACTACAATAATAATGATGACGATGATGATGATGACGATCATCGTGATCATCATCATCCTCCTGATGATGTTGCAGGCGAATGCAGCTTGCGTGCATCTTCATAGGTTTCCATGCCTGTTAGTTCAACTCGGTTTCAGCTATGTCCCCAGTGCAGTAGCCAACGTGTAATAAGGATCGAATCCTCTGCAATATGGGAATATGGGAATAGAACGTAGAGCATATAGAGTCAGGCATTGGTTGGCATCATAATCAAAGGCCGTCAGTGCACGATTGCAGCAGCCTCGCCAGCTCCCCAGGCGTTCCTGTTGTGATCTGCCCCATTGACAACTGTCCGGGGCCAAAAACGAAATATATATAAAAGAGTTGGGAGGAGACAGAGAGAGAGAGGGTTTTGGAGGGGGGCTCGACTAAGCTGGCACAGCCCCACCAATGCCAGCGACTGAGTGGCTGGCTCAGCATCGAAGTTGCAGTCAGACAATTGGACGGCTGGCTGGCTGGCTGGCTGGCTGACTGGCCGGCTGGCTGGCTGGCTGGCTGGCTGGCTGGCTGGCTGGCTGGCTGGCTGGCTGGCTGGCTGGCTGGCTGGCTGGCTGGCTGGCTGGCTGGCTGGCTGGCTGGCTGGCTGGCTGGCTGGCTGGCTGACTGGCTGTGCGACCGATCGCAATGGGGCTGGGAAAATTACATGTCTTCGTATCTAAACGCACATTAACCATCGCATTCCCCAACCACGGCCACAGCCACAGTCAGAACTTTGGTCAGTGCCAGAGTCTGTGGCTGTGGCTGTTTGGTTGGAGCTGTGACGGTTTGGGGGCCAGTCGCTGGTTCCCTTTTTTTTTTTATTGTGGGACGCCAGGCAATCGGCAGGGCATTTTCCTCCTTTCTCGTTGCTTACTTTTCTTATTTAATTTCGATCGATCACTTAAAGAGTACGAATAATGAAAAATTGCAGCAACATGCCGCAGGCCAAGAGCTTGGTCTTTTAGATAAGACACACACACACACTCACACACACAACTACACTCACACAGACTGAGAAAACAAAGGGCATGGCACAGGAAGCTTTGTGCTCGGGTCGCCGTTGAACTAGCGTCTCCTGTACAACGAGGCAGATGGCCAGAGATTCGATTCGCTATACTCGTAAACACACACTTTAGCTTGACGTTTCGAAAAAGACTTTCTCGACGAGTTGGCCAGCGCTACTTTTATCTATCGAACCGAACTTGGCCAGAAACTGAACCTGAACCTGAACCCGAGCTCCAATCCCCCAGCTCGGAGATTACATCAGATTTGTGACGCTCATGCGTAGAGCTTGAACTATAAGCAAACTCATTTGTGGCACATGCATGTGGAAATCAATTAAGTGCAGTTCTCACGATCGCAAACGCGCTGACGATACTACAGCTACTACGGCTACTGCATAGTACGAAATGCATAGAGTTCAGGTTCTCATACTACAGACATTCAGCGGCATTGCACGGCTCAAATCAATCATTCTCAATATGCAATTGGCATTGAACTAGCGACAGTTATAGAGGGAAAATAGATAACATAGTTTGATTTAATTTATAGTTTTATTTGATATGAAGTCTTAGAGAAATACATGCTCCCTCGGTCAATCAGTCTATCGGCCGATTATACTGACAGTCAACCAAACAACTTTTAAGCAAACTGTCCATCAATAAGTTGTATGTCAGTTAATCAAGCAACCAGCCATCTAGTCAGCCTATCAAACAATCATCAATCATTCAACTAGTCATTCATCAGTCAGCCAATCAGTTGGTCAATCAAGAGTTATCTCTATCGCTATCATCTATCATCAGTCATCTAGTCATTCAGTCAGTTATTCCATGAAACAGTCGTCAATCAGTCACTCAGTTAACTAGTTTTTCAGTCAATCAATCCCTCATCAGTCGTAAGTCAATCAGTCAATTAGTCACTCATCTAGTAATTTAGTTAGTTACTCCTTCAATCAATCATCAGTCAATCACTCAACTAGTCATTTCGTCAATCAGTCTTAGTCAATCAGTCGCTAGTCTGATCTATGCACTCAATCTGGTTCACCAATCATTTAGTCAGTCAATCAGTCCTTCATTCACACAGTCACACTGTATAGTCCACTCGCTTAATCAGTGAGTTAATCATTCACTCATACATTCAATCCTCCACCTCCAACTCCATCAGTCAAACAGAACAAACCCCATTTGTTGATCAATTTACATATGTTATGAAAATACTTTTGAGCATTACTCGGCCTCTGAATCAATGTACTCGATTAGTATGCTCTGCCCATTTAGGCAGCTGCAAACTGACCAGCTATCAACCAGCTCAATCAACCCATCCAACTTGGCTTCGACCCAACCCAGCACAACCCTAGCCAACTGACTAGCCAAAAGTCTGCCGTTGCCGTTGCCCTGTTGCTCTGTTGCTGTTGCTCTGTTGCAGTTGCCTTCGCATTGCAGCTGATGACTCGAGGCATTTGTGTTTCCGATCCCAACCAGATAGTATCTGAAGGCAGGGAGGTAGCCAAAGGCAGGCTGATGTCAAAAGTAAATCACATTGACTTGGAACTACGATCGCCTACGCCTGGCCAAGTGGCCAACAAGGGCTCTTGGCCACTTGTCCACTTGTCCACTTGTCCACTTGGCCGCGGCACTAATCGCATGTCAGGTGTCTGAGCCGCAGTCAAGAGTTTTGCGGCGACAAATAACAAATCCTGTCCCTTTTTTCTCTCTCTGTGTGAGTGTGTGTGTATGTGTGTGTATTTGAGGGTGTTTACGTTTCGAGAGTCCTGATCCACACTTCGGCCTGATCCGGTAAATGTTTGGCTTCACACAAAGGGGATTAAATCATAAAATGCTCATGACATTCTTTGAACCCAACCAAAATTTCACAATTTCATTGTTTTGCCAGCCACATTGGCGCATCCTTTTTTTTCTTGTGTGTGTGGTTTGCCTTCGCCTTCGCCCTCGTCCTCGACCACGACCACGACCACGACTCTACCTTGTGCCAACAAGGTGACATCGCTAAAAAAAAAAAAAATGGAAAAAAAACTAAGAGAAATACGAAAAAAATAAACAAGTGAACAATGAGGCTGACTTAGCTGACAGCCACTGTGCGTGTCCGCGATCTGTTTTGGGAATGTTTTTTTTTTGTCTTCTTCTTCTTTGTTTTTATCTAGAGACTAGTGCAGGGTATACGTAATTTGAGAGCGTTTCAATTGCGTCAGCGATTGGCAAATTTACGAGTATGTTGATTGAAAACTGCGATAGCCATGCACTCGCACAGTGGTTCGAATAGTCATGAAAAATGCTAACCAAATGGAAGGCGGCATGGGGAATGATCTATAGAAAGATATTGTTGAGAGAAGTTTAAGATCAATTGTGATTGGGTGATTGAATAACTGACGAAGCTGGCTGATTGATCTGATCAAATGACTGATTGAGCGACTTACTGACTTACTACTGACTTACGGACTGGACTGATAGACTGATAGACTGACTGCCCATTTTACGGACCAAGAGCTAGTTAACTGACTGATTGACTTCCCTCATGGACAGCTTATACGATTGATTGAATGACTGATTGACTAACTATCTGACTAACTGACTTTGACTGCTCCACTCATTGATTGGCTGATAAATTGACTGACTGATGGAGTGAATGTAGCCATATTCGATTTGATTGATTGACTGATTGTCATATTCAAATGATTGATTCACTAATTTACTGATTGATTGACTGATGAACGACTGGGTGATTGATTGATTGATAGACAAGCTTATTGACTGACTGACTGGCTGATTGACAGACTGATTGAGTGACTGGCCATATGTTCGAGTCGACTGATTGACAGACTGATTGAACCAATTCAGCTATTGACAGATTGATTGACCCACTGGCTGGTTGACAGACTGACAGACTGACTGATTGACTGACAGACTGACTGACTGACTTTGACTGACCGATTGACCTATAATTTAATTATTGGCAAACAAACTTTCTGGGTAGCTGACTGACTAACTAAATGACTGATTGCATGACTCTCTAACTTGATTGACAATCAACATAACCAACTAGGCGTTACTACTCAAAACCTTATCAATCCATCTACTGCAACGTCTACTGAAATACCATGTAAGACATTTTTGGTAAAAACTTGTAGTTGACACCACTGTTCCATGGGCCTGGCCATGTCAATTAACATTAACTGAAGTGAAATTAATTGCCGTGCCATGGTCACTCTAATTGCGGTTAATGTGGAACCGATAGCCCAACTCGCCGCAATGGGCGCAATTTCTGATAAGCGATTAAGCGATTATCAGCCGCGCGCAATTTCCACTGCGCTTCATTAGCAGCAACAGCAGTAAAAGAACTAACTGAACAAGAAGAAGAGAGAGAGAGAGGGAGTATGAGTGTGTGTGGAAAAGCCATATGCTGCTGCTGACAGTGGACAGTGTGGACAGTGTGATCGCCATGTGGCTATACAGTTGGCGTGACCTTTACGACACAATCAACAACTGTTGACCGCAAGGACCCCAAAAACGTGAAGCAGGAGAAGCAGAAGTGGAAGAAGAAGAGACAGAAGTCCTATTCAATATTTGTCATGGTCATTATGAGTTATAAACGATATTTTGATCCCTAATCACTTGGCCAAAGACAAGAGAGAGAGGGAGAGGGAGAGCGAGAGAGGGAGCGTACACTCGCAAGCTGTCAACGCATTCGTTTCACGTTTTACCCAAATGTTGCTGCTGCCTCTGGGCCGACGTCCTGCCAGACCCGCAGCGACAGTAGGGACACATTTTGTCGGATCTTTGTCGTCGTCGGCGGTGGAATTAAAGGAACAATTGTTGCAGCAAAGGGCAATTATAGATTATCACCTTGTTGCCGTCCCGCTTGCAGCGTGTGCGCGCTATCTCTGTCGCACCGCCCGCAACTTGGCTAAGCCCGAGCATCGAACGTCGGACGTCGGACATCGAGCATCGGGCATCGAAAAAGAACCATAAAAATGACACCACATTGTTTTTATCTTTATCGCATAATTGCGGTCAATTCCCTCGACTGTGGCCTGGCCTGGCGCGGCTTTGGTGGCTTCGGTGGCTTGGCTTGATTTCAATAGCAACGGCAACGTTTTCGGCTTTGTCTTTGATCATTTGCCATGGCTACAAGCGGAGAGACTAAGAGAGAGAGAGTGGGAGAGTGAGAGAGTGAGGGAGTGAGGTGCAGAGCTCGCCCCCTCTGTGACAGCATTAGAACAGCAATAGGTGCGGCAGCAGACGTTGGCGATTGAGGGAGGCCAGGGGAGAGTCAACACATTTATCTTCTTGTCACAAATTAACGCTCTTGAAAATTAACCAACAAAAAAAATCCCAAACAAATTGTCTTTAAGAACTAGTCACAGCTGTCACACGCAAATCGGAAATACTTCAACAGACAAAGGAAGTTTCAAAAGAGATTAATTAAAACTCTATAAATAGAAGTAGCTTAAAGTTGATTGTCGATTATGGAAATATGATTTTGATCTTATATGCATATGTATGTAGGAATTCCAGAAAGTTTTCGAATGCGATTTCGAACTGATATAAATGTGTGGTGATATGTAATACCTGAAAGATTTCGATACCCAATTCGACTTCGAACTGATATATATATGAATGAATGATTTCGAATTGGAGTTCGAAATAATATGCATACATACATATGAAGTATTATATAATTCGTTAAAGATTTCGCATTCGTATTCGAATTGATATATAAAGTAATATGGTATTCCTGAAAGATTTCGAATTCGAATTCGAATAGATATACATACGAATGAATAATTTCGAATTCAATTTTAATCTGATATATGTAATTCTAAGAGACTTCCAATTCGTCTTCGGTTTGATACATGTTTTATCAAGTAATTCTTTTGACTCCGAATCCTAATTAAACTTATATATATAGCATGTAAATGTAAGACATTTCGAATTCAATATCGAACTAATATATGAAGTAATATATAATGCTTGAAAGATTTCGGATTTGACTTCAATTTGATGTATTCTAAAGTATTTCGAATTCGATATCGAACTGATATGTATAGTAATCTGTATTTACAGAAAGATTTCGAATTTGATATCGATATATCACATATGAAGTAACATAAAACTTTTGAAAGACTTTAAACTCGAGCTGATATAAATGCATTTAAAAATGTTATTTCTAAAAGATTTCGAATTCGATATTGAACTAATATATGAAGTAATATAAAACTTCTGAAAGATTTCGAACTCGAACTAATATATGTAGTAAAATGTAATTCCCAAAAGATTTCGAATTCGATATCGAACTGATATAGTAACGTCAAATTTCCGAAAAATTTCGATCCCGATTGGTATCTGATATATATGTATGTAGTAATATCGATCTGATATACATATGTCGTAATCTCAAATACCTGATAGAGTGAATTGCTTTCCCATATTTTATATTTACTTGGGGATAGAGGGGCCAAGAGTTATATTTCCAATCAAATATATACATATGGACATCTTAGTATCTTATATGATATAAAGACATCAAACATTATATAATATTATCATATAAAGTTGAGTTATATGTATGTAAGCACATATATACATCTCCACACACATCTAAGACTAGTTTCAATAGTCTTTCTCATGCTACGTCCTGCTGAGATAAATCTTGAATAAAAAGCTTAAGAAGTCTTGCTGCGGGTGGAACGACGATCGTTTAGCCAAAGTATTTGATAATTTGCAACTATTTGCGAGTGTTGAGATAATTCAAATGCTGCGCGCTAAAACCTCAATTGCAATCAGCTCGAAATATATATGTAAACCGGTTTAGCCATCCTTGGCAAGCGCGCACGAAGAGGGCGTGAGCGAGAGAGCGATAGAGAGAGAGACAGATAAAGAGGAAGCAGCTAAGTGCGAGAGTCTGTTTGGGGCCTGGACTTGACGACCTTCAGATTGGCTAACAAAAGACCGCGACGCTCCCACACTCCAAATTTGTAGTCTGAGCGTCTGCTTAAGCCGACAACAACAACAACAACAACAACAAAGGCAATTGAAGTGCCACTCTCCATATAACGGTTATGATCTATTCATAATATTATTTTATTAATTTATGCATATAAATATTTATTTGGCTATTGGGTCAAGTTGTCGCAATTGTCGCAATTTTGATGCTTGGCCCTAACACGCTCGTCTTATCCATCCCCCTCCTCTCTCACTCTCACTCACACTCTTCTCCTCTGCCTCTGCCAGCACCCCACCCCCCTTGACCAAGCAAGGCAGCAAGGCATTTGCACTGCTTTGCCGACATTGTCATAAGAGTGAGAGCACAGTGGCAATTGCTGTGTGTGTGTGTCTGTGTGCGTGCAAGCGAGAGGCACGCTCTAGCTGCTGCCCGCTCGCACGCGCGCCTCTGCGCTAGCGCTCGCTTGCTCACTCGCTCGCTCGCACGCTGTCGCTCTCTGTCTCTCGCTCTTGCTCAGAGCCATGCGCGGCCATCCGTTGGCTTTGACCAATGCTGTCTTTTTTCGAACGGGTAGGGCCACAGCAGGGCGTCGCGGCGAGGGGCGCGGCTGCCGACGCGACGACAACGTTTCGACGACGCGCGACACATTTCACTGTGTCACATTCGTTGCGTGGGCAGCGTGAACGAGTGCGAGGAGGCGCCGTTAGGGAGGGTGGTAGGGAGGGAGGGGGGGTGCTGTGTGGGGTGGGGCTTTAGGGTGGCATTGCCGACCGCATTCGTTGGGCTCCATTGGCTGACGTCGCAGTTGTCGTCGATTTGTTGTTGTTGTTGTTATTGTTGTTGTTGCTGCTGAGTGCGTGTGGGAAAAGGAGAGCTCTATGTACACACATACACACATACATACATATATATATAGATGTACATATATGTATGCATATATATATGTAAATATATGTATATCGTTGACGATTACGAACAGACTTAAGCAGCTAACGGTAACATGAGTGCCGAGCTGCAGCAGAAGGCAACTGACAACAACAACAACAAAAACAGAAGGAGAAAGAAGGAAATTGAGATAGACAAATAGATTTTACCTTCAAATCGTATATGACTATAGATAGATATAGATATATGTATATT
This sequence comes from Drosophila nigricruria, assembly GCA_037075265.1. Taxonomy (NCBI): domain Eukaryota; kingdom Metazoa; phylum Arthropoda; class Insecta; order Diptera; family Drosophilidae; genus Drosophila; species Drosophila nigricruria. Next base: position 7,396,819 of record JBAMCI010000107.1, on the reverse strand, counting down.
TATGCATATATAGAACAAACTATATATAAGTTTATATTATATATAGTTTAAATAGTTGAAAGAGATGTCAATGGATCAAAGTCAATTATCGGAATGAGTCTTCAAATTAAAGCTAAAATCAAAATATTAGAAATTTATATATGTTTTATCATATGAGTATATAAATTTTGTAATTCCTTAGAAAAAAGAGAACAAAATCTGATTTCAAAATAAAATTAAATTAAAATATTTTATCTATAAAAATTGCATCTAAGAAATTCAAAAAATTAAACTTAATTTAGAATTTTAAATAAAATAAAATCGAAATATTTTATGGGCTTTATTATATATTTATTTATTTATTTTATTAACTTAGACATAATACAAATTAATACTAATTTGAAGAACGCCATAAAATAGAAAATAATTGTCAAATAAAATAAAATAAAATAAATAAGAAATAAAATATATATAAATAAAGTTCAATAATAATTATTAATGATCTAAGTAAAATGAAAAAATATATATACATATATATTATTAAATTTTATAAATTTGCAATGAAGCAAAAATCTTATGAAAATCAAAGTATAAGTATTTTTATAAAAAAAAAATATTTCATCTAAAACTTTTCTAAAAATAAAAGCTCAACGTAAAATAAGAATATATAATAAAAAAATAAAAATAAAAAAAACTTCATAATCTAAATTAAAAAAACTTTTTGAACTCAAAATTAGACTTGAATGAATTTAATTTTTTTTAATTCGTCATTTGAAAAATTATATTAAAAACTCAAAAAAAAAATATACATAAAATAAAATTTAAGAAAATATTTGTCATATAAATTTCTAATAAAATAAAATCGGAAGTTAATATTAATAAAACAAAAATAAATTAATTACTTTTTCAACTAAAACAATTTCCAATAAAAATTAGGAATAAAATAATTTTTTGATTCTATTAAAAATAATTTTGATATGAAATTATTATGTTTAAAAGTATTCTTTTAAAATTTTCATAAATTTAAATATTTTCTTTTTATGGAAATTATTTTTAAATTATATATTTATAACAACTATTATAACTATTAATTAAAAAAAAAAAATTTCATCTCAAAATGTATTTATTTTAAACACTAAAAACTACTTAAGTAAATTATTTTAATATATATTTTTTTTTATGTACTTCAAATATATATTTGATGTCTTAAAACTTAATTCATTTATGCATAAAAACAGATTAATTATCTTATTATTTAATTATGTAAATTTAAATAAATTTTAATTATCTTAAAATAATTTTTTTATATGTTCATTCAATTTTTTTAGCTTAATTTAAAAATTTGATTTGGTAAATTTTCGCTTTAGAATTTGATATGGAATAATGACAATTAAATTAATCGATTATCAATCAAATTTGCCGACGGCACTCGATAACCAATTGAAACAATTTCAATTTGATCCAAAATGTATATATAGAGAAATATATACATATATGTATGTATGTAGGATAGATATATATATGTATATATGCATATATATATGCATATATATATATATATCTGTGTGGAAGTAGCATTTTGTGGCTAAGAAATCGCTTAAAGTGGTTTAATTAAATTTGATTTGATTTGTTGTGTTCGCTTTTCTGGCTGCACCAAAAAGGCGACACCCCAACCACACACACACACACACACACACACACACACACACACACACAAGAGCATAAATAGATACACACACACATAGAGAAAGAGAGACACACTTAAAGCTAAGATGTCCAGCGAGCAGCCGTATACAAATCGAGTTACACACACACACACACACACACACATATATATGCAAAAGTAAATATGTATAAGTGTATATAGACCCATCTCTCACTATCTGTGTCTGTGTGTGTGTGTGTGTGTGCTTGTGCTCGTAATTAATTATTTCATTAGTGCACACTTGATTCAAGCCATGCCCAGCGCCCACAATGAGCTGACCAGCAAAGGCGGCCAGCATGATTCCTCAAATGCGCTACAAAAAAAATTTTTTTTTTTTAATTTTTTAAATATATTAAAAAAATAATAATAATATTCATATTTAACATATAATATACAAATATTTATTTTATTTTCATCTAAATACATAAACCACCTCATTTACCCTAATTCACAACTGACTAAATTTGTAGGGTGCACAGCATAGCATGCAGAGAGTCACAATTAATAGCAAAGAGCGCAAAGGCTCGCTCTTAAGAGCGAACGTGGGAAATAAGCGTTTGTATACAATTTTGAACTGCTTGCGCGTCGTTTGGCTCTCACTCTCGCTCGCTCTCTCACACTCTCTGCCATGCAATGGCAATGTGTGTTTTTTCACTGTGTGTGTGTGTATGCGTGTGCCTGCTGTTTATGGGCTGGGCATGAGTGAGTGTGAGGGAGCAAGCAATACAATACGCACAGAAGCGAATGGACACTTGCGGCGCCAGTATATGTATGTATGTGTGTGTGTGGCCAGTGGCCGTTCAGCTTATGCATGCGGCGAAACTGTATGAGAGAGAGCCGGTGTGCCTGTGTGTGTGTGTGTGTGTATTTATGCTGTCTTTTCTCGCCGCTAGGTGGGTCTCGGTCTCCGAGTCCAAGCACGAGCGCCAAACACTGCCCATGCGACGACGACGACGACGACGACGGCAACAGCAGCAGCGTCAGCAGCAGCCAGCAGCAAGCAGCAGCAGCAGCAACCGCGACAGCGACGTGCGTTGGATGTGATTTCAAATAGTAAAGTTGAGTTGCCGCTGCCGCATCGCCATCGCAATCGCATCGCAATCGTCGTCGCCGTCGCCGTCGTCGTCGTCGCCGCCGCCGTCGTCGTTGTCGTCGTAGTCGTAGTCTCTCTTGTGTGTGGAACTGAACTGCTTACCGATATTTTATCGTCGCGGCCATAGCGTAGCTGTGGCTGTGGCTGCACTGTCGCCCCCACTGGCATTGGCTGCGCTGCCGACTTTGCCACTGCCACTGCCACTGCCACCGTCACCGTCACCGTCGCTGTCGCTGTCGTTGTCGCTGTCGCTGTCGTTGACGCTCCTCGTTGTCGTTTTGTTGTGTACGTTTCCTCTGTACGTTGTGTTGTGTTCTCTGTTCTGTTCTGTTCTGTTCTGTTCTGTTGTATTCCGTTCTGTTCTGTTTCTGTTTCTGTTTTGTTGTTGTTGCTGCTGTTGCGCGCGCGCGTCTTGTTTTGCCGTCGCTAAAACGCCAAAGCGCAGAACAACGGCAAAAATTCAAAATAAATAATAAAAAAATTAATATAATAAATAAAAAATATAAATAAAATTTTCACGTATTTAAATTAATTTAAAATATTTATTAAATAATTTTTTTTTATATTTTATTTATTTATTTTTTTTTTTACTGTGCAGAATTTACCGTTTTAGTTCATTTGCAATTGCAGCAAAAAAAAAAAAAAATTTTTTTTTTGTGTTTTTGTTTTTGTTGTGCATAGAAAAAGGAAACTGTGATAAATGCGAAATGCAAATGCACAAAATTTTGTGCTGCAAGTGAAACTTGGACATAAAAACCATAAAAACTGCCCCTAATACACACACATACACCCTCCTCCCACACACACACACACACACTCACTGTACATAGTCCTTGGCTATATACTGGACGAGCATAAAAAAATGACTACCCTCAATTGTCGCCACTGGCTGGCTGGCTGGCTAACTGTTGTTGTGTAGGGGTCGCGCTCGTCGTTTGCTCTGCTCTGCTTTGCTCTGCTCTGCTCTGCTTTGGTGCTGTCCTGCACCACCTACTCGACAGTTACTCCTATTTCCTACACTGCTTGCTTTTGGCTTGCATTCCAATTGCCATGCCATGCCATGCCATGCTCTCGCTCCCACTCGCACAGGCACTCACACTCACTTACACACACACATACACAAGTGTCGCGCGTCGTTTGTCGCTTGTCGCTGCTGCTGCTGCTGCTCTTCTGCTTCGTCATTTTGTGCGTCCTCTGGATTGGTTTCGGCATTTCAATTGCGTTCGTTTTTTATTCTACCTCCCCCTCTCATTCCGCTGTGTGCGTGCGCGTGTGTGTGTGTGTGTGTGTTTGTTCTCGATTCGATTGGATTACATAGTCGTCGTCGTCTCTGCTGTCGCCTGCCTTGAGGTACTCTGTGTGGCTGCGTAATTTTTCTTCTTTTTTTTTGCTGTCCCTCAGCATCTGCTGCAGCGCTGCTCGCCCCCATTCCTGCCGACGACGACGACTACGACGACATTTCGTTTTTTTGAGATTCGCTTTTTGCATGTTTCGTATATACATCGCTGTCGCTGTGTGCGTAGCTCTTTCTGACTCCGTGTGTGTGTGTTCTTTAATATTGTCGTCGAGTGTCATTGGTCGAAGGCAAACGCAAGCAGCGCTGCCAGCGTCAACGTCGTCGCATATTGTCGCAAAACCTTCGTCTCGGCACGTTTTTTTTTTGTTGTTTTTATTGGCTTTCGGCTTGCTGCTGCTGCTGCTGCGGCTGGCTGGCTTTTTATTAGAGTCCATGCAAAGGGCGTAGGGGTGTGGCACATAGAAATGCTTGGCCTGCCTGGTGGCCGAACGTGCTTTAGGGCCGAGGGCCGAGGGCCGAGGGCAGCTGCCAGCGCACGAGGAGGCGTGTGCACCCAAGTAGCCGAATGAGTTTTTGATTGTGTGTGTCGTCGTCGTCGTCGTTGGCGTCGGGTGCGGGTGACTGTGTATGTGTGTGTGTGTGTGTTTGTTATTTGTGTCGCTGTCGTTGTCGTTGTCCTCTCTCGCCGTGTGTGTGTGTGTGTGCGTGAGCGAGAGCGCATTAGCTGCATACATATATATGTATGTGTTTGTGTACGAGAGCGAGTGCAAAGTGCACAAAAGTTTTGCCAAGCAAAAATGGCGACAACAGCAGCGACAACGACAACGACAGCAGCCGCAGCAGAAGCAGCCGTCGTCGTCGTCGCCGTCGCCGTTGCCGTTGCCGCAGCAAATTTTGTGTCGTGCGATTTTATAACCGTTTTCAAAAGCGGCGGCGCTGCTGCTTCTGCCTGTCGCACAAAAAAATTGCACGCGGACGGACGAGCGCACAGCAACAACAAGAGCAAAAACAACAACAACAATAATAATAATAATAATATTAATAAAAATAATTAATATAGAAAAAAGTTAAAGCAAATCATATAAATGATGCAAACATTAACTTTAACCCATATAAGCAACAAAACATTTTGTTCAAGTGTATCTATATGTGTGCCCATGTGTGTATGTGTGTGTGTGGGTGCAGCTGTGCTTAGCAAAAACAAAAAAAAAAACAGAACTTAAGATTTGAACTTGTTTTGGTGCAACAAAAAAAATTCTAAAAAATTCTAAAAAAAATTCTAATAATAATAAAAAATATTCCACATTAATTTTACAGTTAAACAACAACAAACAAACAACATTATCATAAAACACAAACATAAAACATAATTATAATTATAATTATGATGTGATCAGAATTCTAACAGCAACAACAACCAACAACGACAACAACAAAAGGTGCTAACAACAACAACAACAACAAAGCAGAGCTGACAACAAAGTATTAAAGAAATACAACAACAACAACATCAAACAAACAAACGCCTAATAATAGTTAATATAGCAGCAGCCAGAAGCTGATCAAAAAATGCTCAACATTTGCAACAACAACAACAACAACAACAACAACAACAACAATCGCACACATACATATGCCCCCAACAGTGTGCGCGTGTGTGTTAGGCATGTGTCTGTGTGTGTGTGTGTGTGTGTGAGTGTGTAACGATGTTCAACAACTAAACGAGTTAACTAACTTAACAAACACATCAAGCAAATTGATCAAAACAACAACAAACAACAACAACAAACAAACAACGAAAACACAAACAGCAAACAACGCTAACAACAACTTCAACTCCACCAAACAACCAACAACAACAACAACACCAATTACAAATAAAACAACTACAACAACAACAACAACTATTCTAAGAGTATTAACTGAAAGAAAAGGAGTTAACAAAAGCAGCACAAGCAAAAGCTCAGAATTCAGGTAAGTTTTATTTTTTCTTATTATTATTTTTGTGGTCAAAATAGGAATTATTTGGAGAAACTGTGACTTCTATGGGATATAGTAAATATTATAAATTTTTTTTAGATTTATATAGATTTTGTGTGATTTTTCGTTTAGGGATTTTATGTGCCACATGGCGTATGCTTGATATAGAAAGTCTTTGACATGCTTACTCCATCTCTCCCTCACTCTCGCTCTCTCTCTCTATCTAACTATGAGCTAACTACATATACATATGTATATATATTGTATATATGTGTATATATTGTATATATGTATATATTGTATATATGTATATATAATGTATATATATATATATATAGCTCGTTTCTTGCTTAGAAATAAAATTTATAATTAAAAAAATCCAAATTTATATAAAGATTTCAAGTTTTTATACACATTGTCCAGAAGTCGTATATATAATCTATATACCTATATTATTATATCTATATTATATATACTATATTCATTCATTCATAGTATATATACTATATACAAATATTCATGAAAATAATAGAGGGACTGAGCAGGCTAAATGTTAGACACCATAATTTCGTGATGAACACAATATTTTGAAAAACAATTCAACATTGAATATTAAGTTTAACATAATTTTTATTTTCATATAAATGAGAATAGATCAGGCTACTGTTTTTTGAGCCTATTCCACTTGGCTAAAAGAATTTAATGTATTCTTAACCCAAAGTCGGCGTGGCTAAGCCTTTAGAGCATAGACTAATAATTTTCTTGATTCGTATCAAGTTGTATATAGCTAAAATTCTATATAAGTTAAGGCGTTATTTCCCAATTGATAGTTAGTTTTCCATTAGTTATTTTACATAGTAAAGAGTTGAGTTATAAATAGAGCTAAGAGAACTGAACTTTAAATGTCCTAAAGTCCTAAAGAGTGAAAGAGTTTATATGTATATAATGGGCCTAAAGAGCTTATATAATGGGTTTGTTAAACGAACTTATAAAGTTTGTGTATATAAGCTCTTCCTTATAATGGGTTATATATAAACTCTTTAGAGCATTCCAAGTTCATTTCTGTTTGTAACTGTATGTGTCTTATGTATTTGCTCATCTGTCTGTCTGCCTGTAAACTAGTAAAGCTATAGACTTTAAATTTTGATACACGCATATATATATATATATATATATATATATATATATAGATATATAATAAAAAAGTATAAGAATAATTCAGATGTATTTCTAATAAGTGAGTTGTATGAAACATAGATATATATATATCATATATGTCTATATATATATAAGAATAATTCAGATGTATTTCTAATAAGTGAGTTGTATGAAACATAGATATATATATATCATATATGTCTATATATATATATATATATATATATATATATATATATATATATATATATATATAGACATATATGATATATATATATCTATGTTTCATACAACTCACTTATTCGAAATACATCTGAATTATTCTTATACTTTTTATAACTTTATCTTGTTTTCTTAAACATCGATAGCTTAACTTGATCTTTCAAGCATAACTAGAGTATTATTTGTGCTAGAAAGCCGAAATTTGGGATCCAGTTTCTTATAATGAGTACACAGATTTTAAGTTATAAATTGTAAGAATAGCTCTAGCCTAACAATCTGCGCAGCCTTGCAGCAATTTGGAAGATAAAACTCAAATTACATAGTAAAATCTTGTTTCTTTTAGTATATTTATATATAGTATATATATAGTATAGTATATGTATACTATATAATTATATATAGGTATATGTGTATCTGTGTATACACACATATTTACAAAATCGTTGAAAGATTTTAATACCAAACTCTGCTCTCTGAAGACGTCTTCTAGTAGAGCGCTGCCTGCTAGAGTGATTCAATAACTCTTTACTCTATAAATCTTTAAAGATATATATATGCATTCCTCTCTATCTCTCTCTCTCTCTCTCTCTCTCTTTCGCTCTCTCTTTCTTTCTATTTTTCTCTCTTTTTCTCTCTGTCTCCCTCTCTCTTTCTTTCACTCTTACTCTCCCTCTCCCTCTCTCTCCCTCACTCTCTCTCTCTCCCTCTCTCTTTCCCTCTATATATCTATCAATATCTTTAAAAGAAAAACTTTTATCTAGTTAAATTTTCAACTTTTTCCATATTACTTACAACTTAAACTAAACTCGCAGATACTTCTGAGATCTTTTAAGAACTAAGATCAACTTTTCAACTGTCAAGAAAACAATATCAAAACTAACAACAATTTTAATACTTTAAGTATTACGTGGAGTTAACAGAAATTCAGAAATTGAATAAAGTTTTTATTCTCCAGTTGCTGCTCTGGAGTGAGAGAAAAGTAAGTTTCCATAAACGAAAGTCTTTTTGAACACTTTTGGCCAGCTGCGCTGGACATAATGAAATTTAGACTAAGCAAAGTTGTTTATCTGTTTATGTGTGTGTGTGTGTGTGTGTGTGTGTGTGCTGTCAAGAATTTCGATATTTGCCAGTTGTCTTAATATTTACATTAACATCTCGCGCTCTTTGCCTTTTGTCAAATCGCACAGCTCTAAATAGTGCAAAGGAGAAAGATAGAAAGATAGAGAGAGATGGAGCATAGGTATGCCTATATATATGTATATATAGGTATATATAATCGGCTGTTCGTGAGCTGTAAACACAGGCATTGTAAATTTACACCATGCTTATAATTAGCTATAGAACAGAACAGGCAGTTGACTTTTTTTTTTTTATTATTATTTGCTATTGTTAGTTGGGCAAATATATATATATTTCAGATATACATATATATATATATATATATATACATATATATATTCATGCTGCAACTCCATAAGGCACACACACACACACTCGCACAGCTTCTGCTTAAGTGTTAACAAAAACTTACAGACTTTGCTTCTGTCTCTCTCTCTCTCTCTCTCTCTCTCTATCTGTCACTCTCCATCTCTCTCTCTCACTCTTGCCTCTGTCTCTCGTTACGGCTGCTGGCAGTCGCTGATTTGCCTATGCTTGATTGCCAGCAATAATTGTCGCTCAGGCGTTGACGCTTGACGCCAACTTCAGGGCCCACCAATGCCTCAATGCACCTGCAGCTGCAGCCAAGCCAACAACAACAACAACAACAACAACAACAACAACAACTTGGACAATAGAGTTTGCTTGCTTTTGTCGCCACCGCAGTGCTGTGGCCACAAAAAAATAAATATTGACAAATTGCAGATAAATCATTTATTATATAGTGCCGCCATCTAGCGGCGTGAGCGGCAAACGCGTTTGCAAGTCTTTCAGTATATATATTTAGAGATATGTATATATATATATATATATATAGTTATTTTGTGATTTATATCAATTGAACTTTTGCTTGGAAATACAATTGGATTTATATATATACTAAATCTGGTTTTTATATACTTTTTATATACTTTATATAAATGTAATATATTCATTACATGATAATATGTATATATAATTATAATCTATTTGAAACATTCCCAAAAAAATACAATTTTTTTATTTTCTTTTTTCAAGTTTTCAAGTTTCTTTCCTGAGTTTTCATTGCTCTAACTGATAATGCCTAAGCTTTATCAATGATACTATATAATACTGTATAACACTATAATATACTACTGTACTATACATATATATACTATATGTTACTATAGTTTTTCACATATATTATAAACCAATTTTATATATATTAAACAACTCCATATGAAACTTAAACTAAAGTTTTTTGCTTTGAAGATTTCCAATCTTAAAATCTATCCATAATTATCATATGATGATTATATCTAGCTAAATGATGATCTATCTATATGATCATATGTATATATATCACAAATTAGATTTCTTTCTAAATTTCATAAATAATAATCAGATTTTCATATATATATATTACAAGTAATCTTCATAAAGTACTTACCCAAATCTTCTTAAGACTTATTTTCTTCAATGATATCGTAAATCTTAAGCAAATAGTTCATAATAGTCGTTCCCTAAAGATAAACGCAATTTCGTTCTCTCTTCTTCATATTCTTCACCTTCTTCTTCTTTAACTTCTGTTTTAACATCTTCTTCAACTTCATATTGATAAAGAGGCAGTAGAAGCGGATACTATAGGTGATGAAAGAAGAAGATGCAGCGGATGAAACAGATGAAACAGAAGATCTTATTTTCATTCTTCTTCATCTGTTTCATCCTCTTCTTCTTCTTCGATTTCGTCCTCTTCTTCTTCATATTCTTGATCTTATTGCTCTTCTTTAACTTCTGTTTTAACATCTTCTTCATCTTCATATTGATAAAGAGGCAGTAGAAGCGGATACTATAGGTGAAGAAAGAAGAAGAAGCAGCAGATGAAGCAGATGAAGTAGAAGATCTTATTTTCATTCTTCTTCATCTGTTTCATCATCTTCTTCTTCTTCTGCCCCTTCTTCTACCCCTTCTTCTTCATCATCTCCTTCCTTTTGTCACTTGAAAATCTTTCTAAATGCTCTATTCTATAGCTTTCCATACATACCCTGTAGGATTCTTAGACAGCTCTCGTTCAGTTCATACAGTTCCTCTCTGGCTACTCGAAAAGTTCTCTTTTGGGTTGCTCTCGTTGCTGCTGCATGTTGCAGTTGCAGCTTCAGTCAACTGCATCGGCTCGACTGCCTCTGCCTATTAATTAACATATTTCGTCATGAATTAGCAGTTGAGTTATAATGAGGTGGAAAGCAATTCCGGTTACAATATGTGAGAGAGAGAGAGAGAGAGAGAACCAGCATATGATATTACCTTTTGCCTGCCTGTAAGCGATATCGACTGTATTATCCGTTGCCCTCGGCTTCGTCCTCGTCCAGGACAATAATCGCTTTGCACGCTCTCCAGTTGCACGGTCCCTCCTTTAGTTGCCTCCTGCCTCCTGCCTCCTTCCGTCCCGTTCTCCTGCTGGGGACGGACATTCACATGCCGACATGTCGTCGTCGTTGTTTTCGTTGTCGTTGTTGCCGCTGCTGCTGCTGCTGCTCAGCGCCAGCTCTCATAATCCGTTGCCTTTGCAATAATTGCAGTGTCGCCGCCGTTGCCACTGCACAGTGGTATGAAAGCGATAAAAAGACGTTGAAATTTGATAAAGGTTGTTAGTGAAATGTGAAAAAATAAAAGGATTCTGCTTAAAGAGGAAGTTAAAAGAAGGAAAGGAAGATTAGGGTGATGATGAAGAAGAAGAAATAGTAGAAGAAGAAGTAGTACAAGAAGAAACATAAGAAGATGAAAAAGAAGTAGAAGTAGTAGAAGTAGAAGAAGAAATAGAAGAAAAAACAGAAATAGGAGAAGAAGAAAAAGAAGAAATAGAAGGAGAAGAAGAAATAGATGATGAAGAAGAAATAGAAAAAAAATATATATATATATATGAAAAAGAATTAGAAGGGGAAATTGAAGAAGAAATAGAAGAGGAAGTATTAGTAAAGAGGAAGCACAAGCAATAGAAGCAGGCGAAAGAGGAAGAAGATGAAATGAAATAGAAGATGAAGAAAAATAAATTAAATAGAAGATGAAGAAGAAGAAATAGAAGAAGAAGAAATAGAAGAAGTAGTAGAAGATGAATAGGGGAAAAAATTGAAATAGAAGAAGACGAAGTGGAAGAAGAGGAAGGAGATAAAAAAAAATAAAAAATGAAGAAGAAGAAATAGAAGAAGACGATGAAAAAGAAATAGAATTTCTTCTGAAGAAGAATATATAGAAGTTGAAGATGAAGAAATGAAGAAGAAGAAGTAGTTGTAGAAGAAGAAGAAGAGGACGAACGAAAAGAATCAATAGAAGAAGTAGCAGTAAACGAAGAAGCAGAAATAGAAAAAGAAGAAGTAAGCAAATCTTTCTTTCATTTTTTCTATCTATTAATATTCTCTCATATCAATTCTTATTATTTACAGTATTTTGTATATAAAATTGAAATAGAATTTAAAAATTAAGTTTTTTTCTTTATATACCTATATTAAGTATACGAATGGTATATTAAGTATACGTAGGCATATACATATATATAAATATTATATATAAGAATTCTTTAAATTGACATTTTGTTTGGCGTAAAAAGGATTTTTTAATATTTTTTGTATTGTATTATATGATTATGCAATAACTGTAATCAGTAAAGAGACAAAAAACTATAATCTGGTTGGCTTTACTCGCTGGCCAGCAAAGCTTGTTGATAGAATCAAGTTGATAGAACTAGAAGCTGCCTGAAATAGCTATGAAATCTGTCTGTTTACATTATAAACTATTGATTAATTTATAATTTTTAATATATATATATATATATATATATATATATATATATATATATATATATATATATATATATATATATATATACTAAACTTATAATCTCAACTGTCACAGAACTTTTTCTTCTTTTTGAAATTTTAAACTTTTGCTTATAGTAAAGTAAAGTAAAAACCTCAAAAACAACTTAAACTTATCTAAATCAACTTCAACTTCTAGCCACATTTTCTAATTAAACTAAATATATTCAGAATAATATTATTATTTCAATTGTAATTATTATTATTTGAATTTTTCAAACAACATTTCTTAAGTTCTTAAGTTGGCAAACGCACGAACTGCCAATTTATGACACGAGTTTGAGCTGGCAAATTAAGAGGCTCAATGGGCAAGTGCTTAGGCTGGCTTAGGCCAGTGCAACGATTATAGCCAACCCCATTCTACCCCCAATCTCCCCCCAAGAATAATTTGGTGGCGCATGCACATGTTTTTTTTTTGTGTCCTAATTGCAAGGGCTTCGCACCACGGTGCGTGGCACAGCAAGTCACCAACCAACCAGATGTTCAATCCCATGTACAAGCCAATGTTGTTATTGTTGTTGTTGTTATTGTTGTTGTTATTATTATTATTGCCTGTACCTTGGCCGATGCGATCCGTTGCGATCCCCGTCGAACGGTCGCGACTGCAGATGAAGACGACAATTCGGAGCTTATGTGTCAGGTGCGCGAATGAAACAATTTATTGCAGTTGTTGTTGTTGTTGTTGTTGTTTCTGTTGTTGTTGCTGCTTTGTTGTGGCTGGTTTTAAATTGAATTTTCCCGCAAAGCTCTGTGCACAAAACGCCATTTCAAAGTCTTTTTTTGCTCGCTTTGCTCTGTGCAAGTCATAAAAAAGAGAGTGTGAGAGGGACAGAGCGAGATATGCGTCAAATTGGCCTAAAATAAGGATCAGCAGCAGGCATACAATTGCAATTGCCCCTGTGCTCTGACATACACGTGCGCCATCTGTTGGCCGGAAGTGGCGTTGCCAGCACTCAATTGATTTTGTTTCGTACAGCGTGTCGTATGCGTAATGCCTCAATGTCTCTCAACCAAAAAAACAATATTAATTCATTTATACGCCAATGACGTATGTGTGCGTGTGTGTGTGTGTGCTGTCAGACTCTAGCTGTTAGCTGTCTCCCGGACCTGAATGCTCTGGCATCTCGTCAAATCGCAATCACAAAACGCTATCGCCGATCGCCGTGCCGCCGCCAGGCCCCCTCCCCCTTCTGCTTGCTCGCAGCTCTAGCTGGGGTCGCGGTTCAAGGTAGTCGATCCGCGTACACAAAGCAACGAGTACGAATGCAATTGCAGAAGCAGATACAAATACAAATACATATACAAATACATATACACATATACAGCTACAGTTACTGTTGCTTTGGAGCCACTCACAGTCTTTAATCGTCAGGCCTGAAATAATAAGCAACATCAAATTGCTCGCTTTTTCAGCGAGGGGGCAACGCACAGCTTCAACATGAGTGCATACACACATACTCACACACACACACACACACACACTCGTAGCTATGCGTACATAATTCATGCACAGCATTTTTTCATACAAAATCAATTCAGAGTCACAGTCAAAGTCACGAGGCCGTGAGAGATTGGCAAAGTCTCCATCTCCATCTCCATCTTCAACTCCATCTCCATCTTTGTCTCCATTTGTATCTCCATCTATGCATATTGGCCTTTCGACGCCAGTTCATCTCTGTGTCGACAAGGTCAATTAGAAACCAAAAATATAATTAACCAGCCACAATTATTATTAATAAACATTTAGCCAATCCAATGGCAGAGATTCGGCTCAGGTTACCCTGTCATAGCTCTGTATAGGGTATTTCTTAGCTGTGCTTTTTCTGGCTGCCTCGCTGGAATCGGTTTCTTCTGGTCATGCCATCAGATTAACTCGAGACTTTCAATTGCCAAATGTGAAATGCTAATCAAAGCTTTGCTGGCATTAACAGCCTTCACATGTTCTTCTGGCTTTTCTTTTTTGGCACTCGGCCAGCTGTCTCTGTGTGTGTGTGTGTGTGCAATTGGCTTTTGCCTGGCCTGTTATAAGTCTATAAATGCTTGGCTAATAGGCGTCCGCGTCCGCGTCTCTAGTTGGGCTTGTGGCAACAATTGGTTGCACCAAAATGTTGCCGCAAACTGTGCTATCGGAAGCGCGGAACTAATTAGGAAACAATTTGCAGCCACAGGCCATGAAATTCCTAAGGTATTATTAAAGTGTCTAAGAGACTTATGAGTAACCATCAACTGGATATTGGCCATACCTATAAAGAGTTGAGATATCGATATCCATTACTATATCCATATCCCTAATCGTATCCCTATCTATATTTTTATCCATATCTATATATATACTATATTTTTATCCATATCTATATCTATACTATATCCATATCCATATCGATATCCATATCCATATCCATATCCATATCCATATCCATATCCATATCCATATTCATATCCATATCCATATCCATATCCATATCCATATCCACATCCACATCCATATCCATATCCATATCCATATCCATATCCTTATCCTTATCCTTATCCTTATCCTTATCCTTATCCTTATCCTTATCCTTATCCTTATCCTTATCCTTATCCTTATCCTTATCCTTATCCTTATCCTTATCCTTATCCTTATCCTTATCCTTATCCTTATCCTTACCCTTATCCATATCCATATCCATACCCATATCTATATCTATATCTATCTATATCTATATCTATATCTATATATATATCTATATCTATATCTATATCTATATCTATATCTATATCTATATCTATATCTATATCTATATCTATATCTATATCCATATCCATATCTATATCTATATCTATATCTATATCTATATATATATATATCTATATCTATATCTATATCCATATCCATATCCATATCTATATCTATATCTATATCTATATCTATATCTTTATATATATATAGATCATATCTCTCTCTCTCCCCTCTCTCTCTCTTTGCCCCAGCCTTTGTCGCCTTGTAGATGTTTGTTTTGTTTGCTGTGTTGCTTTTGACTGTTTGTTTGTTGGTCTTTAGTTTTTGTTGCGGCGTCTTGAAAGCTTAAATGTTTTGTAAGTTTTTGGCTAATTTGTGACATGCGCGACCTAATGGCTTCTTTTCACATCGTAAACTGCGTTTAATTGCTCCACAAAAACCAAATCAACTTCAGCTGCTTCTTGGCTCTCAGCTCTTCAGGTTGACAATTCTCTATGTGACTGGCTGACTGGCTGGCTGGCTGGCTGACTGACTGTCTGGGAAACTGTAGATAGAGCCATGAGCTGAGTTCAAATGTAAATTAATTATGCATTTTTGATGTCTGAGAAATGTGTGTGTGTTTTTTTTCTGATTCTCTTCTCTCTTGTTTGGCTTGATGTAGTCGTCATGGTACGCGCTCATCAGCTTTCCAAGTAACCCAAGCTGGGGGCTAAGTAATATGCTTTTATATTCAAATTATCACGCATGCCAAACAGGGCAAATGTTGTTAAAGAAAGCCAGCAACATCTCTCCCTACCTCCCTCTTTCTCTCTGTATGTCTGTCTCTCTCTTTCTCTCGCCTTGGCATCGCCTAAGTTTTAACGAGCTGCGCTGATGATGGCCGCGGGGCAAACTTTATGTTTATGTTTTGGTCCAAAAAAGATTTTCGATTGGTTTTGCCGGCCTGCAATTAGTCGCTGGAAATGGATCCGGGCCCGTGAGGGTGCTGGGTGCTGCCAGTGAGTGCGCGTCTCAAGGTCGACCGACTGGGCCGACTTGGGCCAGCTTTAATAAGCACGGGTGACATCCAGTGTCACACAATTAAACTTGTATTTATTGATGAACTGGGACATTTTTGTAATAGCCAGCGATTTCCTGGCCCCCAGGGCAGTCCAGCTCCAGAGCTGTTTGCAGCGCCTGTAATTGAGCTCACGCTGGCAGCTGTAAGCTAATGACAAGCCCGGTCCAAGCATGCCGAGCGGGCACGCATCCAGCATCGATAGTCGCCAACTTGCCGCCGTGCCATGTCGCGTCGATGCGATTCATTTCGGGATCCCCTTTGCTGCTTTATTTTTTTTATTTTTTTTTCTTCTTTGCCATGATCTGGCCGGCACTTTGCACCATTATCTGCTGCAATTGCCACGCCGCATGGGTTGGTCGCAAACACGCAACGCCAACTCGCTCCCTGCCCTCCAGCTGGCAGTGTCTCTCTCTCTCTCTCAGTCTCTCTGTATCTCTGCATCTCTGTATCTCTGTGGCTATGGCCATGGCCATCGTGCTGATATGTTGATTAGTCAATGTTCTTGGTGGCGCAGTCGGGCTTCTGCTCGACTCGACTCGACTTGGATCGGCTCGGTGTGGGGGGCACTCGTCATAACTGGCAGCAGTTGGCGCTGTGTTGCAGAGCCGAAGACAACATTAACAACGGGATGACAATGCATTCCTACACAGTCAACCGTCTACCCCCCCTCATTCTCCATCTTTCCAAATGCTTTCGATCATTATTATTATTATTTCTTCTTCTTCTTGTTTTTTTTTGACTGGTGAGAGTTGCTTGCATGCGGACTGCGATCGGGCAAACCAAATGAAAGTATCGGGATTAAGCTTTAGTTGATATTTTACAGAAACGATGCTAAAGATGCTCAAATAAAGTTGCAACAGGGTTCAAAGTGCAGTGAAGCTAAAGAAGTTTTACTGTATAAGAAAGGGGCACACTTTAGCATAGCTAGAAATGAATTTGTCATGTGGTTAAATGAAACAAACATGGGTATAAACATAAAGCTCTCTATAACTAATTAAAGACTATCGCGTGCGACTGCAGGTTAAAGTAAATGTTAAACTTGCAATGAACATGAGTCAGAAGCACAATACACCATGAATTTGATGCCACCTAAGCTTTTAATAAGAGAAACTTAACATGTGCAAGTGCATGTCAAAGTATATGTTAAATTGCATCTTAAAGTATATGTTAAACTTGCAATGAACATAAGTCAGAAGCACAATATACCATCAATTTGATGTCAGCTAAGCACTTAATAAGAGAAACTTAACATTGCAAGTGCATGTTAAAGTACATGTTAAGTTACATGTTAAAGTATATGTTAAACTTACAATGAACATGAGTTAGTTTCCGTTTAGAACACTTTAACCCATTCAATTTGATGTTAGCTAAGCAGTAGCTGAGAGATATTTAACACCTGCAACTGCATGTCAAAGCACATGTTAAATATATAATGAACGCGAGTAAATACTTGCAGTGAACATGCTTCGTAATCTGTTTAGAGCACATAATTCCATCCAATTGGACGTCTAAGTGAATAAGTGAAATTTAACACCTGCAACTGCATGTCAAAGTACATGTTAAACTTGCCATTAAGAACATAACTAAGCAAGCCCATCGACTTGTTACTATCGCACAGTGGCTCTAATAATTATGCAGCCAGAACCAATTTATGTTTAAGAATTTGGTATTTCGTTTCGATGTGAGCTCAGCGAACATCAAGTGGCAGCCATCAATGGGCATCTAATTTCGCTCTATTGCTTAGGCAATGAAGCTGGCAGATGAGCTTGGGATAGCCGAAGAAGATCAGCAGCCGCAGCAGCAGCAGCTACAACCAATTACAAGAGCAACAACAAGAACGCTAAGCACGCACACAAGGCTTCCCAATTGACAGCGGAACGAAGATGACGAACCGGGAATGGGGCTTGGCTTGGTGGTTCGGTGGTTCGGTGGCTCGGTGGTTGGCTGCACGTTTTCGCACTGCCCTTTGGTTAATATTTACACCTTTGAGAGACGAATCCATCAAAATATGGCAACTCGTTATATAGCTAATGCTAGTGGGGCCTGTCGACTGTGTGCGCAGTGGGGAGGCGGGGCGGTGGGGCTGCTGAGTCGGCCGAGACCTGTGGCCAGTGGATCACGATTGCGGTTGCGAATGCCAGAAACGGCAGCCCGTTGACGGCGGCTCGTGATGAAGCACGCAAAGGGGGTGGGGTCGGTTATTGGGCTTTAAGCTAAAGCTGCAGCGGTTCAGCGGGTGGCGGGCTGTGGGTGGGGGTCTAGGCGGACACTTGTCATGTCGCACGACTAGGCCTGGGCCGTCGACATCGACAACGCACACACAGAGAGCAAGAGAGACAGAGAGAGAGAGAGAGAGTCGTAGAACATGCCGAGTTTAGTTTCTGTTTGAATTTATTTAATGGCATGACAAGGTCAAGACGCCACTACCACTACCATTTCGACAGACTGACTGCACAGAGCTCCAGGTTGGGCTTTGGCTGCAGTCTCTGGCCCTGGCTACCTGCCGACTGACGATCGGCGAGCGCACAAGTTGGGCCGGGCCATAAGTCACAAAGCAATTACAGTGAATTGCTTTCTACAGGCAGAGAGGCTACGGCTTTGGCTTTGGCATCGGCACAGGATCGACTGAGGCTCAGGGCAGTGCCGCCAAATGCGGGCAGGGCGGGCAATCCACAATAAATGGTGGAGCAGGAGCAGGAGCTGTAGCTATAGCTGTTGCTGTAGCTGTTGCTGTTGCTGTTGCTGTTACTGTTGCTATTGCTGTTGCCGTAGCAGCAGCGCCTGGCGGCATGCAACGTCCATCTTTGACCAGCGGATGTAAGCGTTGGGTGTGAGAGCGTCGACAACGACAACGACAACGACGACGACGACGACGGCGATGGCGACGTTGAGCGGCAGCTGCGTCTCTAAAATGCTGATCGCACCTGGTCAACCAGTGGCGGCGTTGGCCGGCTTAGCTCAGTGAGCTCAGTTATGGCATTAGCCATGCTTGAATATGCATAAATGCCAATGCAATGGGGCTTACTATTAAAGGGGGCTAATCCAGTGTTTGGTTAGGCTTGGCGTTGGCTAAGCTCCAGCTGAGTGGTAACGTTTAGTTATATGGTGCTACAAGTATTGCAAGTTTACTGTTTACTTTAAGCCAGGTTTTACTAGGATAATATATCGATAACTGATCGATAACAACTTAGAAACTTTGCAAAAGCTGACATGTTATCGATCAATAACAATAATAATAAATCTATAGTTATAACTTGTAACCATGGATAAATCAGGTCTTATTAAGATAATATATCGACATATTATATATATAATATATATAGTCAATCAATATATATGATCGATAACAGTCAAACAGTATAAAGAAATATTTGAATCCTTAAATACATTGCATGGCTATGGATAGGGCTATACACATATATCCATAACAATTTGATAAAACTTTTACACAATTGAAATTGATCTGCAAAAGGCAAAAAGTATTCTTCAATTCATATAGATGAGGTATTCAGTCAAAGAGTGGTATCTAATCCCCATTGAATTGATATGCGACGGCGCCTGTGCAGCTGTTGCTGTCGGCTGGAGTGAGCTGAGTGCAGTTTGTGACTTGTGTTGGAGGCGGTGGTGGCGGTGGCGGTGTCGGTGGCGGCGTTCAGCCGGCCGAAAGCTCTTTTTGCGGACCCCAAGTTTCATAACACTATAAAGATGAAATTGAAACCGATTACCGCACTCTTGAAAACGATCAAGTACCACGAATGCTCGCGGACACATTTTACTCATGTAATTTTATTGCGGCTGCGAATGATTGGCAATTCTGGCTAAAAGACAAACGCAGGCAATGGAGTTGCGATTGAGGACAGTTGGCTGGCTGGCGGGGGCGTTGCGCGGGCAGGGGGCTGGGTATCGGTATGGGTATGGGAATGGGAATTGAGGGACGACGATGTCCAGAAAACCAGTTGCCGCTGTTTGCCACAATGGCGCAAAATGACGACAACGACGGTTGACGGTGTTGGAACGAAGCTGGTGATGATGATGATAATGCTGATGAAGATGAGGATGATGATGCTAAACGTGAAACATGAAAAACAATGGCAACCAAATCGACGAAGAACGAATCGAAGTCGAAGTTGAATCGGCAGCCAAACAGTTAGACGAGAGACACCTGCCATCAATATGGCCAAGAGCTCAGCTTAACTCAGCTCAGCTCAGCTCAGCTCAACTCAATCCAAAGCAAACCAAGCCAATCCAATCACTCAACAGCACACACACACACATACACTCTGAGAGGCAGACAGGGACAAGGAGCAGCTAAAAAGTATGGCAATCTCAGCCATCATAAAATGTGCGAACGAGAAAACTTTGCCCCGCCATTTGCCGCCTCAGCACTCGCATCCGCGTCGTAGATCAGCCGACATCAAAAAAAGAAAAGAAAAAAATAAAAGAGAAGCCACTTATCTCTTCTCAAGCTCAATAAGCGAACGGAACAGCCGCAGCAACAGGAACAGGAGTAGGAGCAGAGGCGAGAGGCGGGGCAAAGGAGCAATGGCATCGGCATCGCTCACATCTCACCTGGCAGCAGCAGCAGCAGCGGCAGCAACAGCCGCCGCAACAGCAGGCATGAGAATAAAAAGGAAAATAAATGTAATGCCGCATAAAAATAAATAAATAAAACCTTTCAGACACAACCGAAAAATTCTACGGGCGGCGGGCGGCGGGCGGTTGTCCGAGGGGCCAGCAGGCAGCTTACAAAAGACAATGCCCCAAAAGTGAGGCAAAGGCAACGCCGCACAGCCAGTCGCAGCGCGTATATCTATATAGATGGTTGACTGATTGATGACTGCTGAACGAACTTGTTGAAGAGTTTCAGATGGTTCCATGTCCTTACTGCCCAATAAGTACATCTGGTTAGCGCTAAAGAAAAACACACCAAAAAAGAGGACAGAAGAAAATACCACAAAAAAATGGCAAATAAAAAACGTAACGAAAAACGTGAGAACACTTAGCCGCGAACAAACATGCAAAGAGTGCAAAAAGCTTAAGCTAACTAATTTATTGTCAACAGTTTTCTAGCAGTGTATGGTCTGAGCTTGGAGCTGTAAGAATTCCAAAGTGTTGTAAAGGAAAATGTTTTCTCTTTACTGGGGGTAGTAAAGCCTAACTTGACTTTAAAACATAAGAATTTCTATAGATCTTGAATTTGATTGAGATTGAGATTGGTTTAAGGATTCCTTGTCTAAGGATGATAGGAGGTATATCAAGTTCAAGGTAAAACTAATTTTGCATGAGATATTCCGTAGGATTCGATACAACCCCATCATAGTCTTGAGGTTTTCGCTTCAAGAATTCCATATATCATAAGAGACTTTTGCATATAGTAATAATAATAACATAGTTTACATATGACATAATAATACCCTTACCAGGAGACTGGCAAAGCCTGAGAATTCTTAATGCATCTGCCCAAGCTTCAAGTTTCAATGAGTGATTGGCCATAACAACAAAAAGAAAACCACTCAAAATATGAATGAGTGCAGGCTATGGTCTTCGTAAATACACCTACACACACTCACACACACACACACACACACTCACACACACACTCAACCAGTATGTGAGCTTGATTCTGTTTTGCGCTTTTATCGGTGTTGGCGATCAACGCGTCGGCAATATCAAAACAAAGAGTCCTGCCGCGCCGTCGATAGGATGAGAAAATAAGATAGCAACAAATTGCCATGGATATGGGTGTCTGTAATCGTCAGATTGGGTAACATTTGCTCGTAAAAGTATCACTGTGAATCAACACACACACACACAGAAATTGTGGAAAGAGGCAAAAGAACAACTAACAAACAGTTGTCCATATCGTTCAGAGCGATATCGATACGGACTATGACTGCGACTGTGGCTGTGGCTGTGTTGTGCCTGGGAATGTGTGATCTGATGGCCAAAAGCGACGCCGACGCGGACAGTATCAACACCAGCAACAACACCAGCAATACCACCACCACCAACAACAACAACAACAACAACACCATTGAGTACTGACAACCGCAGGCAGATCCATGGCCTATTTCGATTTGAGTGCGCAAAAATCGACCGCTGAGCTGCAGCTGAAACTGGAGGCTGAAAGCTGTAGTCTGCAGACGCAAGACTGCGTTTTTATCCGCTGCCCCAGAGGCCTCTGGTCAGCTTTGCGCGGCATGGTCAAGGAATTGACTTGAGAGCGACCACATACGGTGCCCAGGCCCACCTGCCCACCGCCTGTACAGTGCCACTCCTTCCCTCCGACCCGCTTGCGTCTGCTCTGCTCTGCTCTTTCCGCTTAGTTACGCAGTGGAACCAGCATAAGCTGCTGATCCGCAGCCGATCGGTATAAGCCCGATCAACTTTGTCTGGTTTAGTTACGGCCTAAACGTCGCAGCCACCGCATCGCCAAGCACCAAGCAACCAACATATAGAGCCCGGAGCCAGTAGTCTCTCTCTCTCTCAGCCAGCTCAGCATCACATTGAATCGAGCATTCATTGGGCGAGTGGCGTACCTTAACTTGACTGAACTTAACCTCGAGCAGAGAGTGTGCACAAATTAGATCTAGCTGCTCATGACCCGGTCCTTGACTTACATTTAAATGCTTATGACTAAATTAAAGCTGTCGATCTCTACTTGAACTTAGTTTGTAGGCTAAGTTCGGTTAGCTTAATATGGAGAGCTGTTTCATGGGTCCTAAGAGCAGATAACCTCAGTATATTGACTTTATGTTTTAGCTTTAAAGTTCAATTGGAGTTGGGGGTAGAGCAGACATCCTAGACTCATCCTATTGATAGTTGTTCATCTATTCATATAGAAGTAGATCTCAAAGTCCTAAAAAACTATCTATAGACCATATCATATGGATTTCAGAGGATTCTTCAACCATTTGCCTGGCAAGATAGAAGAACATGATTCAGTGATCACTTCAGCTATACATGCCAATATCATCTACAATAGGACTTCATAATCCTATCATATAGTCATAGGAAATTTGAACTAGACTCTTCTTTTAGAGTCTCCAGTTATGCGAGCCATTAATCCTTTATCTCCACCTCTCTTCCACTCTCCCATTCAAATCAATTCTCAACACTAAACCACCCTATGTTACATCAATCGATCAGGGACAGCTCGAAATGAGAGCAGTCAAATGTTATTATTGACAACATTCAGTCCATTTTTCCGTTAAACACCTCTACGGACTGCATATCAAACGAATTCGAACTTATTGCGCCGCTTCAGCAACCAATTGTTTACATAATTTGTTAGTTCTTTTCGTTTTTTTTCTTTCTGTTTTGAATTGGTTTGGATTGACAGAGTCGAGAGGCATTCGCAAGTGTTTTCGGGCGACACAATTCACCTTCTGCCATCTTCCACTCATACGCCCCGAAGCGGTCTTTGAGAATGGCATTTGGAGGAGGCGACGAACTATTTTTCCCCGTTAACGTGTTCACTTTTCAAGTGCTTCCTTTGTGACTGACTGCCTGACTGGCTGACTGGCTGGCTGACTGACTGACTGAGCGCCTGTCTACGTATATAATGCATGGTCGGGCGCTCGGCCGGCATAAACACTGACACAGCCATGACGTGTGCCTTTCAAAGAAACGCAAACGCGAACCGGCGAATGCCAGTCCTCAGTCCTCCGTCCTCCGTCCGTCTGTCCTCTGTCCCGGTCCGAGCTCTCAGTTGGCAGCTCTCAGTGCTCAGTTGCAGTCACAGTTACAGTCTCAGTCTCAGTCTCCAGTCTCAGTCGCCAGTCACAATCGCAGTGTCAGCTCGTGCGAGCGCGAAAAGCAAAGATTATAATGCCAAACAACTTCAGAACGTTCCTTAGGCAGTTGACGACGCCAAACTTCGTCGTTAACCCTTATGTGGATGCATTATGATTTATGCCCAATTGTCACGATGCTCACAAATCCCAACTAGGCTATAAAACGTCAGCGGAATGGATCATATGTGGCTATTAAGGAGCACACCCAAGGGTTAATCTTTAGCATTTGCTAAAGACCTTTATAAATTCCTACTACCAAAGCAAATACCCTATGAAAGATTCGATAGATCTGAAGATCTTACTGAATAGTCTCAACTTGTTTCTCTCTGCTGTTACTACCCATAGAGTCAACGCATTGTTAACAGGGTATTAAAAACTTAGCTGATTTGACGTCGCACTCGAAAATCGCGCGCACTCTCTTGTCGCACATTCAAGTCAAAGTCACTACTGCCATGTCGGACCCAACTGACGGGGCCCTCGTAGCAATGCGAAATGCCGGCGGTACAGCTGAAAGAGTCAACCTGGTGGACGTCGACGTGGATGTGGATGTGGATGTGGATGTGGACGTGAACGTGGACGTGGCACGACACAACGGCAAACGGCAACGACAACGACAACACGACATCATTTTGTACGTCACTCAAAATGTTCGTAGGCTGTCAGGGAGACAGTTCAAAAAATGAAATATATACATACACATTATAACAAATTCTAAAACGCAAAAGAGACACTCACTCACACAGACACATGGGACGTCGGCCGGCCGGCCAGCCAGTCAGTCAGCCAGCCAGTCAGTCAGTCAGTTAGTCAATCAGTCAGTCAGTTAGTCAAGCTTCATTGTTCGTATACATTCGATTGAAGGTGTAAGGCGTATGGATCAGCCCCAGATCCGAAGACCGATGTCAGAGACCCAGGACAACCCCAACAACACTTTTCCACATTTTACTCCATACAATGAGGGTGCGAGCGAGTCAGCTTTGCTCAAGTGCGCTGCTGCCCCGTTCCCGCCGCCGCTGACGATGACACGGACACCGGCGCCGTCACAGACACAGACACAGGCACAGCCACGGACACAGACACGGACACGCTTGGCTGCTATGCAGTTCCAGTTCCAGTTCCAGTTGTTGTCATTGTAGAAGGGTCTGTGAGGTGAGGGTGCGGCGAGAGCACCTTTTGATTTTATTATTGATTCAATTACAACGTCAATGCTAAAGGAGGCGCATATGGTCGTCGCCAGGATTGTCAAGTGCGCCACTGCCAATCACACACACACACACACACAGAGAGTTTTGCCATCAACTTATCAACTGTCAATTCATTTCTACCTCTTCTTCTACTACTTCTGCTTCGCTCATTTGATCATTTGAATCGTTTATGAGTATTCATGCATTCACATACGTCTCTGCGACGTTGACATGTGCCTTTTTAGAAAAAATATAATACACATCTGATAATACTGCTAATTGCTATATTCAATATTTGCATTGTTAAAAACGAATTTAAGCTGCTAACTGTCCAAGTTTTAAAGCCAAACAAACTTGAGAAAAGGCCAGTGAAACGAAGAAGAAGAAGCAGATAGCTGCGGGTATGCACGACCTTTGAATATCCAGCAATTAGAGAAAAGTAAACTTGTTTGAAAAGTGTTAAGCAATTCTATAGAAGTTTTGACTGGTTAGTAGATAGATATATCGCTTGGCAGATAAAAAGTTGATAATTTTATATAAAAACCTTTACCTGATATTGCAATCTCTTTGAATATTCTGCAGCTCTTTCCCAATTCAATTTGTATCTTTCGTCAAATCACCTTTATAGTCGAGCAGACAGTCCAGTCCAGCTTCGCTAGCTGACAATAATACCTAAATGGTACTGCTAATAAGCCGTTTAAATTTTTTTTTTTTTCACAGTGCTAATGACAATAATATTTGATTAGCCAGTTTAATTGGTTTTCTATTTTTTGTGTCAAATGCTGTCAACTTGTCTCTGACATGGTTGTATATATATTTTTTTTTCCACATGACAAATCGATACTTATTTATCGATAGCCAACGTAAATGTTTCACAAATTATCGCATATTTATTACATCAAGTATTTCTGGACCCGGGTCGACTGACAGCTCTCCAATAAATACGAATAGTTTACAGTCTGTCGGGCAAGCGAATGTCGTGGGATCTTGTGTTTGCACAAGGCACTTAGCACATTTTTGCCGTATCGTATTAGAGAAGACTCGGATTAAATTTTATGGTCGTTTATTATATTTTGTCATTTGATTTGAATTAACACCATTTCGTGGCATTCGCTCTATGCCGTATTACAGATGTGTTAGCAGAACATTCACATGTATAGCAAACAGAGCATTTGATTGTCATTGAATGGTTGTGAGTGTATGTGTGTGTGTGTGTATGCTGACTATCGATAACGTGGTTATCGATATATATATATATGTAAATATACATTTGTAATCGAAAGTGTATCTGTAATATGTAATATGTAATATGAGCAAGCAATGACAGACGAAATGTTTATAATGCATTTTTGTTAATTTTGTGTATAGCTGGACTGTCGATAATATTGTTATCGATAACGATATACGTATAAATATATATATAAATATGTTGGAAATTAAACCTAGACTGAAGTATGAGCAAGCATTAGATTGCTTTTGTTTGATTTGTATATAGTCAGGCTATCGATAACTTTAGTATCGATACATTGATATATTACATGGAAAGTGAAGCTAATCTGAAATACAAGGACTGGAAATGAAGTTAGATATAATATTTGAGTAGACAACTATTTGATTTACCATATATATATACATAACGACTATCGATAACATTATTATCGATTCAATGTTATCGATTATATGTGATTGAATGTCAATCCAAACTGAAATTTAACTCTCGCACTGTAAAGCAGCTGATCTATCTCACATTAAAAACTACATTTATATCATCTATGTAAATAGTTTAGTATATCGATAACATTATTATCGATTAAACTTCATTTAAATTATGAGAATTGGATATAAATCTACAATCAATTCAAACTGTTCTCAATATATCAATATTCTTTTTATATTTTCTGATATCAAACCTTTTGTATTTCATTTAACTAATATGTACTTAAAATCTCTCTCTCTCTCTTTGCAGATGTTGATTTGGGAGGCCTATGCACTTTTCTCAATATGTAAGTATCGATGGCTGCTGCAGCCTCTTACTGATCTGAAGCTTTGGAGGCAAAGATTGTGTCTGTTGTGCGGCTGTTGCTTTATGCATTCATGTTACCCTTTCTGCCGGTCACTCATAGGCGTTTTTGACAATGTTACAACAGACTAATTTTTATTGTTTCGTAGCATATCTTAAGCGGACCGAGATGCCCTGAGATATGCGCCTCAGATACCGGGGCAACACAATAGAGTCACAAAGCTATTAAAAACTGATATAAATCTCATTAAATGCGATGGTTGTAGCACATGAACAAAGCCGCCGCCTTGCCTTCAATCAATCGTTTGTTTCGCTCCCGGCTACAAATAAGATATAAGAATGGGCTCTTGTCTTTGGTTCGGTTCAGCTCAGTTTAGTTCGGTTCGAGTTCGTATCGTTTTGTGTCTCTCGTATTGCATCGTATCTTTTTGCTTTTGGCTTTTGGCTCTTCTTCACCAAATGCCTTTTATATGGCAATGTATTTACGAGTCTTTCCGTCTCTCTCTCTCTCTCTCTTTCTGTTTTTGGTGTCTGTCTTCGGGGCTTTTGGCTTACCTGTGGCCAAGTGAGCGTATCATAACTCATAAATTTGTCGTCAGGTTGATGACGCCACAGCAAGGGAGGGCGTAAACTGCTGCTCCACAAAGGTTATTTGCCATTTTGAGCCTTCACACTTTTTCCGACTTGCACTCAAATTTCAAATAATGAAATAGCAAATGTGACTTTTGGCTCTGAAGCAGTATTAAAAGTATTAGTTAGATAGTGAACTGTGTTCTAAAACGAAAATAGTTTTGTCATCAAAAGTATCGATACTAACAAATAGTTTATTGACATGAATTACTATAGACTTTTATCGATATATCGATATATTTTTAATTCATTTTCTTACAAGTCTTAAGCACTAGAAATAATGATAAATTTGTACTACCCTACTCAAATTTAGTGTGAAAATATTATCGATTCCTATCGACAAATATCAATTGCAAGCATTAGCATATATTCAACTTCAAACAGCTAAAATTAGGTATCTTCATCTATAGACTTTAGCGACTCCAACATCGACTATGCCTCCTGCTTTATCGTTTAAGTGTAGATTCACTGTCATCATCGATCTTATGCATTTCAACTCCACTTGTCTACCTTTTGGTGGCTATATTTAGGACATAGTGGCAAATTCACACCTTGCCGCCCTACCGATCGTGTTCGTTCGTTCGTTTGCTATCTGTTGATTTGGTTGGCTGAGCATCTTTGGTGCTTGATTCAATTACACAGGCCCCAGCTCTAAATTGCGTTCACTGAGCCAAGGGTCTTACAAAGCTGTGAACAATACGGAGAATGCCAACTCCTGCTGTGCTCCCAAAAAGAAAGAGAACAAAAAAAAAACACATTCACAACTGATCGGCTCAGACATGGGGAGCCGGGGTACAAGGTAGCGCCACAGTCTTAGTCGCTGAAGATGAATATGCATTTGTCGCCCAAAATGTGTCAGAGGCAGAGCCAAAAACCGCCAGCTCCTACCCATACCCATGCCCATGCCCATGCCCATGCCCATGTCCCTGTTCATGTCCATGTTCGTGTCCATGTCCTGCCATGGTTGCCAGCGTCTGTTGGCGCTCTGTTGTTGCCTGAGCTTCCCACCTCTGGATGTTGTTGTTGCTGTTGTTGCGGTGTAGCTGTTGCTGTTGGCAATGCAACAGCGGCGTCCGTCAACGATCCTAAAGCGATTTGCATATTAAAAAAAGAAAAAAAAAGAAGAAAAAACAAAATTTTTGTTGAAATCACTTTGTTAAGCTTTGTGCGGCGGCAGTCGGAGGCGATCAGAGGCGTTCATAATCAAAACTGAAGTGATGCGGTGGTCACGCTGCTGGCGGCTTTGACTTGGCCA
Organism: Drosophila nigricruria; assembly: GCA_037075265.1. Classification (NCBI taxonomy): domain Eukaryota; kingdom Metazoa; phylum Arthropoda; class Insecta; order Diptera; family Drosophilidae; genus Drosophila; species Drosophila nigricruria. The sequence continues at coordinate 7,367,727 of JBAMCI010000107.1, read as the reverse complement.
GCATAAGGCAGGGGGGAGAGACCATGGGAAGATTGGAGCGTTAGCTGCCGGCTTGATCAACAAATACATATATATATATATATGTGTGTGTGTGTGTGTATACATATATTTCATATGCAGCAAGCCGTGTTGACACTTTTTATGTGTTTAATAAATTAAGTTTTACAAAATAGAGAGAATACGACACGCTGTCGCTTCTGGGCTCCCTCTCAGTCTCCCTCTCTCTGTCTCTCTGTCTCTCTTAGCCAACTACTGACTGCGTCTTTATGGCATCTTTTGGGACATTCGGTTCGTTTAATGGTTGACATTTGAAATTTTTGTTGGTCGACTTTAACACGCATTTATGGCTTCTGCTTTATGGCCTTCGAAATGCGTTACCTTTAAAAAGAATACATATAGAAATATATGTATATATATAGCCAATAAAGATGATTGGTGTCTGGTCGGGCAAAGCGCTAAGCCGAAAGATGAATATTTCTGTTTTTAATTTTTTTGGTGGTCTCTTTCGAGAATTATGAAATTTTTAATGAATTTCTAGGGAAAGTAAAGTTGCTTCATTAGAATCAGTTGACATAATCGAATGGAAGTCAAAAAGTTTTATAATTGAATTTGTTCAGGTCAAATATGATTTATTCATAGTATAAGAGCCGGAAATTTCGATTATAGATAATCTGTTTTAACTGAGGTAATAAAACGTAGTTGGGGTAAAAAATGTCACTTAATTTTTTTTTTTAATATGGGCAACGCCTGAAATAATTACACAAATATTTCAATAAGCAACAACAACAACTGGCCAAAGGCAAAGCTGAGAACTTGTTTGGCAACAGCTTCAAATGAAACCAAATAAATCGGCAAACAGACAGACAGATACACACATATATATCTATATATATATCTATATGTATCTGTCTCAGTCGAAAGCAATTAAAACTTGGCCAGCGTTCATCTCTGCTTGGGCAAGTGGCCAAGAGCCAAGAGCCGAGAGTGTCAAAGTAAACTGTGCTTCGAGCTTGCCGTAATCGAAATAAATGTCATTACAACAACAACAACAACAACAACAACAGCATTTATGAACAGGTGGCAATTAAAATACAATTTGTGCAGTATTTAAATGACTTGCCCGAGATGACATATGTCATGCAAACTGCCCACAGACGACAAACAACAAGCAATTGTCGTAATAACAATAATATCGAAACAATACGAGCTTCAAAGAGTAACAAACACATACACACACACACACATGTATCTATATCTGTATCTACTTATAGACATATGTACATTTGTCAATAACAATATTATTTATTGAAAGTGACATTGTTCAGTGCTTAAGTAATCTGTTGTATAGCCGAGAATGGGAACTTTCAATGAGAACTTTTGCAGTCGGGCATAAGCAACTGCATAATACTCGTTCGCTGTTCAAAAAATCAGTCATATTTTCGAATATATTTCCTTAAGTTCGTTCTATAAGCACAATAGCTTAAACATTGATGTGTATTGATACCAAGTCCAAAACTTGGACTAGTCGCAACAAGAGTTGATAGAAAATCTTAGTAAAAGTAAAGTAAAGAAATATATTTCAAATCTAGGAAACAGACTTAGTTACCAGATTTTCTTTTGTAGACCACAAAATTGATTGTCTTTTAGAAAAAAATTTCCTAAGGCAGATATACAGTTTGATCTATGGAGAAAAAATCTCCGATAGATTGTTCACTTTGATTCTCATCTCAACTTGTCTCCGATAATTGTTTCACTCTCCCTCAAGCTCGATTCATGTTGACACAGTTGCTGTTATTGGTATTACGCACACTTTTCGATATATCTATTTAGGTAATATTAGGCGCAATTTGTGCTCGCATCGTTGCTTAATGATCAGCTAATGCTGCTTACCATTTGGGAACGATGTTGAACGATGACGAGGCCGTTCCCAATCATAATTTGCGTATCCAAGTCGCACAACGATGGCGATGGCGATGGCAAACGAGATCGCGATCGCGATCACGAGCTGCGACTGTGCCGACTGGGCTGGGGTTGGGGTTGGAGGGGAGTCTATGAGTCTATGGCTATGGCTGGTGCCATGGCGGTCTTTGGCTAGACATCGACATGGAGATCGCCTCTTGTGCGGCGCACAAGAATGTGACATGGGAATTTGAAGTGGAAGTGGCCATGGTCGACAGCACGAAGACCGTCAGAGCGTCAGCGTCAGCGTCTTCTTCTCGTATTGGCACTGGTACTTGTCTCTCCCTCTCTTTCTCTATCTCTCTCTCTCTCTCTGTGTGTACATTGTCATGTCACGCCGGGGCAGCTCTAGAGCGCAGCTCGTTCAGCCAAATGTCCACTCTGTGTGTCCAGTGACTGTCTGTGCGGCATCGTTACCATCGCTCTTAAAAACGTGAAGTGTCCACTCAGAATTTGTCACATCATTATTCTTATTTTTCTTTTAAATAATCATATTTACACACACGCACACACACACGCCAGTTGGCTGTGGTGCGCCTGGGAGGTCTTTTGGCCACTTCGTTAGGCCTTTTCGGTGGAACTCCTTGAGCATCAGCAGTGGACAATGTTTCACATGGAGACAGCAACAGTGACAGCGACGGGTGCGTGTTTTGCCCCAAACGCAGGGACCAAGGGGCGGCACGAGGGGTCGAGAGTTGTGCACCACATCGATGACAAGACACGAATTCGAATCGAATGCTTGTGAGCCAAGCAGAATAAGCCTTAAATAATAATTTATTCAACTTACAAATCATGTGACAATTAATTATAAATTGCGAATGAAAAATAATAAATAATAATTAACGAATTTTGATATGAGTTTATAAAGCTAAAGTCTTGCATGATCAGAAAGAGAGAGAGAGGAAGAGGGATAGATAATAAGAGAATGCTTATGACTTATCTTTTTTCCTATCTCTCTCTCTATCGCGCTCTCTCCCCTCTCTCTCTCGCGCTCTCTCTCTCGCGCTCTCTACCCTCTCTCTCTCTCTCGCCCATCCCTCTCTTTGTATCTATCTCTCTATCGCGCTGTCTCCTCTCTCTCTCTCTCTCTCTCTTTATCTCTCTCTCTTTCTCCACATCTTTCTCTCTGACTATCTCTCTCTCTCCTCTCTTCATCTCTCTTTCTCCTCTCTTCACCTCTCGCTCTCTCCTTTTTCCTCTCTTCATCTCTCTCTCTCTCCTCTCTTCATCTCTCTCTCTCTCTCCTCTCTTCATCTCTCTCTCTCTCCTCTCCTTATCTCTCTCTCTCTCCTCTCCTTATCTCTCTCTATCTCTCTATCTCTCTCTCCCTCTCTCACTCTCTCTCTCTCTTTCTTTCCCTCTCTTCATCTCCCGCTCTAACTCACTCCACTATCTCGCTCATTACGATTCAATTATTAAACTCCGCCTCTCTATGCGATTTTCATAATCTATACCTTTAATTAATTGAATATTTTGATAGTCACATAAGAGTCATTGTATTAATTGATTAATCTCGCACATTTAGACATTTATCAATTCTAAATCTCATTATTCTTTTTCCTCTTTCTTCTCATTGTAGCTTCGAAAATTGCCGCAATATCGGAAGAAAGAACAACGAATCAATTAGGATCTGCAAGGGAAACTTATCTGTGTCTAGTCTAACGAATTGTCACAACTCTATATAGATTAACGGTAGCTTGTAAGGCAGACGCTCTTGATGAATATTGGGCAGGAAAAGCATACGCATCAGTCGCAGCAGTCGCACACGCATCAGCATCCGCATCCGCATTCGCATACACATCCGCAACATTCGGCGATTGTCAATCGCAGCCGCAACACAGATCCTCATAGTGGTTCGGGTGCTGTTGCTGCTGGAGCCGCTCCATCCGACTATCCAGGCCTGCTGCTTGGCTATCGCTATCCGCTGCCGCCCGGCCATGACCATCGACTGCACATCGAGCACCTCAGGCGCTCCGCTGCGGAGCGGCAAGTGAGGAGTCCCAACGGCTGTCCCATGGTTATGACACCCAGTCGACGCAGCTCGCCGCCGCCGTTGCCGCTGCCGTTGCCGACGCGCCATGCACTAAACGCTGGCTCCGTTGGTCCAGCCGCCCAGCAGACCCAGTCCCAGTCCCAATCCCAGTCCCAGGCTCAGGCTCAGGCCCATGCACAGACGCCGTCCCAGACGCAGTGCATGAACGCTCACTTTTTGCACTTCCAGTCGCAGCTGCATCAGAAGCTATCCGCCAGCTACTTTCGCAACCCGCCCTCGCCATCGCCAACGGAACGAGAACGCGATAGGGAACGAGAGCGGGAGCGGGAGCGCAACATTTGCGGCACCGGCTCTGGTTCCGGCTCCGGCACTGGCACCGGCACATCGCCGCCAGCGACGAGCATGAGCACAGCGCATCTGAATCCGTTGAGCGATCTGCAGAATATGCAGCCCTTTGACTTTCGGAAAATCAACTCGTTCGGTGCGCCGCCGAACGCCACAGATTTCGTGCACCACCAGCACCAGCAGGCCGTGCATCTGCAGCAGCAGGCAGCGGTGCTGGCGCAGGCGCGTCGTCGCATCAACGAGGCAACGACGGCCGGTGAGAAGAACGCTGCGGTGGCAGCGGCGGCGGCAGCTGCTGCTGCTGCTGCCCAGAGCAATCAGTTCTTCAGCGCAATGGCCATGGCCGGGCATCCGTTGCCGTATCACTTGCCCCCACCGCCACCCCCACCTCCGCCACCGCCGCAACAGCAACAGCAGCTGCAGCAGCAGCAGCAACAGCAGTCGAACAACAATCAGGTGTCGTTGGCCGGCAGCGTTACAGAACTTAGTCACGGCCATGGGCCGCACTCGCCAAATCACGCACAGGTGAATCACAGTCACAGTCACAGTCACGGCCACAGTCACGGACACGGCCACAGTCACAGCCAGTATCACCAACACTCGCATTCGCATCATCACAAGAGCGGACAGCCCACATCGCCGGAGGATTCGAGCATCAGCAAATCTCGTCATTTGGCCGCCGCCGTTGCTGGGGATAAGTCGAACAGCAGCTGCTCCTCGTCCAGTGCGTCGGGCACACAGCCGGCGAGTGGATCGCAGCGCATGACACGCCTGGCACTGGCCTCCGGCTCTGGTGCTGGTTCGAATATGCGCGCCAGCCGCAAATCGGGCCACTCGCCGGGCAGCAAGCGCCAGTGGGGTTCGATGCCGGCCAATCTGGGCACGCAGTTCATCAATCCGGTGACCGGCAAGAAGCGCGTCCAGTGCAATGTCTGCCTGAAGACCTTTTGCGACAAGGGCGCGCTCAAGATTCACTTTTCGGCCGTACATCTGCGCGAGATGCACAAGTGCACGGTGGATGGCTGCAGCATGATGTTTAGCTCGAGGCGTTCGCGTAATCGTCACAGCGCCAATCCGAATCCCAAGCTCCATTCGCCGCACTTGCGTCGCAAGATCTCGCCGCACGATGGACGCAGCGCGCAGCCGCATCCGCTGCTGCTGCAGGCACCGAATGGCATCATGGCGGGGCTGGGTCCGTTTGGCAGCTTCCCGCTGCTGACACCGCCGCCCGATCTGCGACACCATGCGATGGGTGGCATGGAGCTGAAGCATGGCCAGGAATATCTGCGGCGATCCTACATGGATAGCAATGGCATGCTTGGCCGCTATGAGGGACAGGGACGTCGTAAGATGGCGCTCGAGCCGGGCGACGAGGATGATGACGATGATGAGATACTCGAGGTGGGCATCCATATGCCCGATGACGACGATGATGATGACGAGGTCGATGGTGACGGAGATGGCGACGATGACGACGATGATCCCGATGGGGATGGCATTGTTGTGGTCGGAGACGAGCTGGACAGCATTCCCGATAAGGACAAGCACAGCCACGATGATTATATGCTGGATAATGACAATGAGAGCGACGAGCGCTCCACCTCGGCCATCTCCAGCCACAGCCTCAGTCACAGTCACAGTCACAATCTCAGTCACAGTCACAGTCACAATCTCAGTCACAGCCACATTCACAGTCACAGTCAAACCAAAGAACAGCAACAGCCAAGCCCCTGTCCGAGCAAAGCAGAACCGGAGCCATGCCCGGAGGCTGATGAACAGCACGAGGATTCTCAAAGCCTCACCGACTCGTCGCACGCACTCGGCCAGACGCCGGCGAGCAAACGTAAACGCAAAAGCCAAAATCCGGTGCGCTGCACCGTACAATCGGATGAGAACTCTTGCGACAATTCACTGGATAACTATGATGTGGCCGCCGATCTATCCATCAAGAAGATCAAGCTCAATGATGACGAGGTCGATGCAGCGGCGGCAGCAGCAGCAACAACAGCACCTTCAGAAACGGATGCGCCATTGGCCGCCCAGCTGGACGCAACAGCCAAAGAAGCCGAGGTGTTAACCGGCTCCACAGAGTCCACCAAGGCGATACCCTCGCCCCCGCTAACGCCCTACACCAGCGAGGCCAAGGCGCACATAAAAATGGAACTCGAAGACGACGAGGAGGAGCCAAAAGTTGTGCAACGGACGGACGTGGCTACGGCAAGGAATACATACTCGCACCAGGACGAAGCTGTGGGCACGCTGGATCTGTCGCTGAGCACGGCCAGTGGTTCGATTATCAAGCAGGAGCCGTTGGATGAGCTGGCTTTGACCTATGGCGCCGATGCGGACGAGAATCGCTATATGCGCATCAAGCAGGAACTCTTGGGCGACGACGAGCCCGCCTTTGGTCGCACGGCGGTCGAGGAGTGCTTAAGCAAGAGCAGCAACAATAATAACATTATATTGACTGAGAACCTGACGAACAAGGGCGGCGACTCCAATGGCAGCATCAAGGCGGAAGCCGAGCGTGAGCGAGAGCCGGAACACGAGCCAGAACCGGAGCCGGAGCCCGAGCCCGAGCCCGAGCCCGAGCCGGAAGTGCCCATCGACAAGGAGAATCCATTGAAATGCACCGCCTGCGGTGACATCTTTCAGAACCACTTCCACCTGAAGACCCACTACCAAAGCGTCCACCTAAAGCTCCACCACAAATGCAACATCGACGGCTGCAATGCGGCCTTCCCCTCGAAACGCAGCCGCGATCGCCACAGCTCGAACCTTAACTTGCATCGCAAGCTGCTTTCCACCAGTGACGAGCACAATTTGCTGCTGCCACCCGATCCACTGCTGGAGCTGATGAGCATCAACAACAACAAGGCCTTCGGCAATGCTGGCGTTCCTGCTGGCGGTCCAGTAACCGCAGCTGGCGGCATGCCCAGCAGCATTCACGCCGAAATTCTGGCACGCATCTGCGCCGGAGCCCATGGGCTAAGCATGCCGCTCTGCTTTGAGGCACTGCAGCATCGTTTCCATGCTGGCCATGGCCAGGTGCCGGTCGGCTTTGGTGATCCGAATGCCAATGTTAATGCGAATCCGAATGCCTTCATATCGGCAACCGATCCACGTCTGCTACTTAATCATGCCAGTAATCCGCTGCTCTTCCCCGGTCTACGACTGCCGCGCTTCCCCCACTTGACGCCCCACATGCTGGCGGGCGCCAGTGCTCTGAGTCCGTTCTGCCGTCGCACCTCTTCCGATTCCAATTCCCAGCACTCGATAACACCGCCCGTAGGTGCACGCGGCTGCGATAGCGTATCGCTGCTGGGATTGCGTCCGCGTTCGGGCTCTGGTTCCGGATCGCCCGAATACGATGCACAGGCGAATCACACGCTTGCGCACACACACATGCACATGCAGGCGGCCGGCGAAGAGGCCGGCCAGAGCCAGCGGCAGTCGCCGGATCGCATATCATGACCATGTACCTCGTACTATGCCAAGGCGCTGGCATTTTATCACTGAAGGATCGTCGTCGGACAGCAACAATTCATTCATGCAATATCAGGCTAAAACTAGGACTACACAGCATTGCTCATAATCATAATCGATTAATCGATAGGTCGACTTATCGATCAAAGAAGGAGGAGGAGGAGGAAGAATTCGCAATCCAAACTGCAGCTTGGCTCGCCAGCGCTCATTATAAACAATACTTTTACTAGGCTAATATAAAATATTAGATGGATCAACTAGCATTTTTTTTTCTATATATATATATGTATCTATATATATATACACATATATAAATAAAATAATGAAACCCCCATTTTTTTTTTGAACTTGTATTTATAAAAACTGTTGTTTTGTGTACAAGCATGAAATTGTAGAGAATTGAATAATAATAATAATAATAATAATAATAATCATCATCATTATAACAATAATAATGATAATACGTATTATAATGATAATGATGAGTAAAAGCAAATGAATAATAAAGCAAATTAATATATTAATTAATAACGATATATATTGTTAGTGATACTCGATTATGTAAGCATAGCCTCTAAGCGCATACTTAACATAGATATGTGTGGGTGGGTGGTGTCGACGACAACTACAACTATTTTTTTTTTTTTTTTTTTTTTTTTTTTTTGTGATTGATTTGTACGAAGAATCCCAAGTGTATTGTATGATAACAAATTGAAAACGAGTCAACGATGATGCTGAAGAGAAGAACGAAATGCTTTCAATGGGGCAAACAAAACTGATTACCAATTACTGTATCGATATGATCTATCTGTCTAGTTTATATAAATGTTTTTTTTTTTTTTTCTGTTGTCTTCTTTTACGAGAATCCTAGAGTATCATATAGTGGGATAGTTCTGAAGCAGTAACCAGGCAAATACCTTCAACTCATATTTAAGCTATATATGTTTGCAATAAAATATCATGAAAAATATAAAAACAAAAAACAAAAAAAAAATCATTTAATGCATTTTTGTATTTGGGGCGAATTGGGGCAACTGAGCTGAATATATGTATCTATCAAGCTTACATGGCTTATAGAAGACGAACATAGAGTTAGAATCAAGTTTTGCTTAACAAAAAATTTGATTGGGTTGCACTAAACCGAATAAAGATTTGAAGAGTCCTTTCAAATCCCATGGAAAATGAGAATACAGGGTATAATGGAAGGAGGAAGTACGCGTGGCAGCCCCATAAAGTATATATGTTATATTCCTGATCAGTACGGTTAGGTGAGTCGATTTAGTCATGTCCGTCTGCTCGTTTGTATATATGTCTGTCGTCCGTCTGTATGCCTGTTCAACTGTATGTCTATACGCTGTATGTCCGTCTGTCCGTGCATCTGTCTGTCCATCTGTCTGTCCGTCCTTATGTCTATCTGTCCGTCTATTTGTCTGTCCGTCTGTCCATCCGTCCATCTATCTGTCCATCTGTCCGTCCATCCCTCCGTCCGTCCGTTATTCCGTCCGTCCGTAGGAACGCAGTAATTTCGCAAATCATAAATGTAGATAAGGTGTATCTAGAACAAAAGTTATTCAATAATTAATTTCCCATAACAAAGCTCATATTGCAGTGGAGCGCGTGCTATTTGTCATGTATATATAAAAGAAGCATAGAAGCATGATTCGAATAGCCCCTGTGCGTAGGGTTCATGGTAACTGTTCGTTTTCAATGGTTCAGTTTAGCATATATAAAGAGCTATCATTATGCTAATTCCAGCTTTTTGGTTTACTAGCTGAGCTTATATCTAAGCTGAAGATAAAGTCAAATGTAATAATTATAAGTGAACTACTCGGTTGATTAGTTAAGGCAACTATGCAATGAGAATTTAGGTTTTAATTCTAGTTTGAACAGAAAATTGTTGTCGAAAGTTTTGTATACCTTTACCTGAAGAACCAAATAAAATATTTCTTGAAGACTTGTTTAACAGTGTGTCTTATAAGTATGTAAGCAGATGCATAGCTTGAGTGCTAAGAGCATAAGCATAAGTCATCCATAGAAAGGTTAGGTACTGTGCTTGAAGTTTCGAAAACTGTAATACTGATCTGATATTCAGTAAGCAAAATACTTTCATTATAATATAACTATATATTCCATATAGTAAGAGAAGCAAGTAAAGCTTAGATTAGGCAACTTCTATTTGATATAGAACAAACATAAACAGAACTTGCCTATTGTATCCCGTATCAAATGCTCTTCAATTATATCGCAATTTATTAAAGTTGTCCAAAATGTAATTTGGATTTCGAATGATATGTGAAATGGCAACTTTGGCATAGGTCAGAGGTCTGACGGCGCTACTTATTAGGATGCCATTGGTAAAATGCAAACTTGTGGTTAGCACAATTTAGGGGGTTGCTATGCATGCGATTTTAATTTTAGATCGATTAAAATGGCTCGTAAATTTAGCTGCCTCCGCGTGGGCGTTCAGTGTCCAAATAAATAAATGCATCGAATGGGTTGAATTTGCAATCGCACTTGGGCCCACATGTGGGTAGTTGTTGTTACCCAGCGCTATCTATATAGATACACATGTGCACATACATATATCTCTCTCTCTCTATATATATATATAAATAAAAGTATCTCCGGGCTTGTGGTTGTCCATGTCACCCCTGGGTCGTCGTCGTCGTCGTCGTCGTCGTCGACGCCATTGCCAGTGCAATGCATTGGCCTCCCTTAGGAGAAAATAATAGAGTGTACGGTGTGTACGAGTAGTGCAATTTATTTAAAGTAACATTTTAGTGTTTCCTTCCGCTGAAATTCGTTCTCTTCCTTCCTGTTTGGCAAAAGTCCCGCTGTCTTTCTCTCTCTCTCTGTCTTTTGCTCTGTCTCTCTATCTCGCTGGGCTCATAGGGCTCCGGCCTGCAGTATATGTATACGTATTCGTACTCGAGGCATAACAACAGATTGTGGGCAAATAAAATTGCCACAATGTTATCGTTAAGCCTGCAGGACACGCAGTAACAACAACAACAACAACAACAACAAACAGCAGCAACACCAACGCCATATCCGTAACCACGGCACGTTCAGAGCCGCCTCCCTGCCGCTTACATACCCTTACATTAAGCTTACATATGCACATACACACAGTTGCATATGCCACCATATGGCGGCACACATACATACACACACACACACATACATACACACACATATGTGTATATACATATATACTGTACTTAGTTTTTCTGACTGCATTTCATTTGCTACTTTATTCCGACTCATATGTGCAAGTCTATATATATATATATATATATATACATACACACATATGTATATATACATATTGCAATTATACACATGTATAAAAGGCGACAGTTACCCCACGCACACACCTGCATACTCACACACAGCTTGGAGATATGACAATATTACATGGATAATGTTGTTCTAGATGCAATTCAACTTTTGTTTACGGCCCGCTTTGTGGCAGCTACGTAATTCTGCACTTTTGTGCCCAAATCACAGATACATTCAAACACACACACACACACACACACAGTGAACAACTGATGAGCGTGTTTGGTATTTTATGGCTCTAGTTGCAACGCTTTTAAGACAAACAAGCAAAAGGATAGACAATATCCAACTCATGGATACCCAGTAAAAGTACGTATTAAAGCTCTATGATAACCAAGTATGAAATACCCAGTAAAAGTGTATACATAAATAAATATATATATATATATATATATATACATGTATACAAAATAGATCTCTTCTTAAGCAAAACTATCGTCGCTTGAATAAACAGTTAAGCTTTCTACTTATAGAAGAAGTCTATGTTTTAAACATTCTATAAACTTGTTCAGATTCAAGATTGAATAGTTTATTACTAAAACACAACTTACCAAAAGTACAACCATACCAAACCAATATACTTCATATTATATATAGATATATATTTGACTATAAATTTTGAAACATATGTCTTAATCTCTATTCAGTTAACTTTGTGCTCTTTTAAGTTTGAGAATTACAAATAAAATTTATGCTGGCTCATGTTCTCATTGCAATTGATAGTAAAATCTATATGAAAGTTATAGTACTACTCGCATATAAGCACAAGGTATGCTGACAAGATACCCATCTACCCAAACCAGCTTGCAGTCAAATTAGTCTACCAACACAAACAAGAGAAGAGTGAATAGATTGCAGCCTTTGGAGCTCAGAAGCGACTTAAATTTGTTTTCATAAAATATCCACTTACCCATCTTAATAGTAAAGATAAGGTAGGTAAGGCGCTATAGAGTTAATGACCCTGTAAAAAGATCAGTACAGAAGACACATAAATAACTAAGTAATAGCATAAACTTTGTTACTAAACTTTTTACAGGGTATGTACCAAGTAGTTACACTCCTTGCGCTATGAATATATGTGCTTCTGTGTGTGTGTGTGTGTGTGTGTGTGTGTGTGTATTGGGACATATACAACTACAAAATGTATTACATAATTCTAGTAGTGTACACAAAGGAATTGCCTGGGCAAGTAGACAGGTAAATATCAGTATAGTTTGCTCGTATGTGCATGCATGCATATGTGTGCATGCATGCATGCATGTATGTACATACATATGCATGCATGTACAGTACTCATATGCCGCTATATAGACACCTTGGATGCCACGGATAATGCAGTCTTTGTCTAGCCCCTAACGTGCAATTGTTAAATTTTGGTCTGCCAGTGGCAGTGGGTGGAAATGTGGTCTCGGTCTCTCGGTTTGGGTTTGGGTTTGGGTTTGGGTTTGGGCTTTGGGTTTTGGGTGTGTTACACGGTTTGGGTCTGTTTACGGTTCCGGGACCGTGTTTTGCACAGCACAATCGCCGCCATACAGATATAGTAGCCAAAAAAACTGATAATGTACTCCTGCCAACTGCAAAACTAATTTGTTACCGAGGACCTTGCAGTCAGTGAGGCGTTGAATCGCATCGTAACTATTTCATATACATCGTGGAGCATAGTTTTCAGAGTACGCCATTCCTAGTTATTACCATATAACTAAGCGCAATTATAACATTTTTTGGGCAAAGACTCGCATATGAGTTGCTTTAATTAGTATAGCTATAGTGGAGCTATACTGACGCTATCTAGCCTATTGATTTTTAACGTTTTCGAATATGACAATGCAAACATAATAATGAAAAAACATAATAAATATTGCTTTTTACATTACATCTTCAATGAAAGAGGTTTATTGTCTAATACTCTGTTATCGGGGCTCGAATCACAATCAAAAATGTTGGAAACTTCTTTATATAAGTTTATTTTAAAACTATATTCTTCATAATTTACAAGAACACATTAATGATAATGATAATGATAATGATAATAATATTAACAACACTATTTTAGAATTAATACTCTTCATATTACATCTGAATATTTAATTTATAAGTCAATCTAATGAAAACAGTAATGACAATGAGAATGATAATGCTAATGATAATAATATAAACAATAGTATTTGAAAGAAATATTCTTCAGAATTTATAAATATATAGCTTATTCGTCAGTCTAATGAAAACAGTAACGATAATGACAATGATAATGCTAATGATAATAACAATAACCATGGTAATTAAAAGGAAAACTGTTTCTATTATAATATAAATATATAACTGAAATGACAGTCTAATAAATCAAATAATGATAATGATAATGCTAATACTAACAATAATAATATTAGTAATCAAAAGGAATATTCTTCATAGTATATATAAATATATAGTTTATCAGACAAATTAAACCAATATAGACAATGCAAATGCTAATGCTAAGAATAATAGCAATGTTAATAATGATGTTTCGTGTGCCCTATGCATAGACTAAGTACAACACTCACAGAGAGATCAAAAATGATGAGTCCCTAGGAACATTTACAAATATTTCCCGACTTGATAGCAGGCAGGCAGGCAAACAGTTAGAAAGGATTTTCGCTGCAGTTACGGTCTAGGACAATCTGAGCCGCGGGCGCCGCGAATGGGAGTGTTGGGCAGGTAGAATTAATCCAATTTAAAAAGCTGTTGGCTAATCCCGAAAATGTTCGAATTTGTCAACTAAGTAGCTGTGCGTGCTGCAGCTGGGATCAATGAATGAATCCCATGGCTTTGGCTTTCATTGATCTGCAGTTGTGGCCCAGTGACGATTACAAGGGCGGCCGGGCAAATCTAATTTAATCTATGGCGCAGGATACAAAGTCGTAATCCCGCAGCTTGCGCACATTCCCTCACGATTCCCGGTACACATTCGCGCTTGAATAAATAGACCATGTCAGCTGAAAGTCCCTCACAGTCAATTGAGAACATTTACAGTGGACACATCATATCGGAAGAGCATTCAATTTCAAACATATCCATGGATACTGCGCCTGTGTTCCAGTCTAGCTTCTCCATACGCTCGCTGCTCTCCAGCACGCAGCTGGAAGAGGTGCCGGAGCAGCAGGTCGAGGTGGAGGTGGAGGTAGAAGCCAAAGAAGAGGCGCACAAATATTATATAAGCTCCAGTCCGAGCGATTCCTGCAACAGCTCCGAGGATGCCTCCTCTGAAGATGGCAACACCAATTCCCCAATAGCCAGCAGCAGCAACAGCAACAGCAGCAACAGCAACAGCAACAGCATGTCGGATGTGAAGCCCGCCTTTACGTACAGCGCGTTAATTGTGATGGCCATAAGGAGGAGTCCGGAGAAACGATTGACATTGAGTGGCATCTGCAAGTGGATTGCCGATAATTTTGCCTACTATCAGAACCACAAGAGCGTCTGGCAGAACTCCATACGCCACAATCTGAGTTTGAATCCGTGCTTTGTGCGTGTGCCGCGCGCCCTCGACGATCCGGGACGTGGTCATTACTGGGCCCTGGATCCGTATGCCGAGGATCTGACCATTGGCGAGACAACGGGCCGTTTGCGTCGCAGCAACAACTCGCTGCTGGGCCGCAACAAGGCAGCGGCTCATGGCAAGAGCCATGGCTATGCGCATCCTTATCAGCAGCTGACCAGCAATCCAGCTGCGGCGGCTGTGCTCTATGCGCAGCTCTTCAAGCCGCACGCTGCCTACTTTCCCATCGTGCCAGAGCCAGCACAGCCGCAGCATCCAATCATGATGCAGAGCGGCCAGCATGCGATTGGAGCTGGCATGGGCGTTGGCATGGGCATGGGCATTGGCATGGGCATGGGCATGGGTATGGGCATGGGCATGGGCACTTTGGCTATGACAACGGCCGCAGCACAACGATACCAGCAACAGCATCAGCAACAGCATCAGGGGACCTTATCAGCGCCTTACCATCAGACACAGACTGAGACTCAGTCACAGTCTCAGCAACAGCAACAGCAGCGGTACAGCAACAACAATTACTACCAACGACATCAGCAACACCAGCAGCAGCAATTCCAACACCAACATCATCATTATCAACAACAACAACAACACAATTATTATCTACAACAACAACAGGAGCAATACGTCTCAGCCTATAACAACAAATGGATGCGACACCCGATTGAGAATTTGTGGCGTTAAAGAAAAAAATTTTTTTTTAATTCAAATGTGCTAGAGTGGGTATAAATATGTGTGTGTGTATGTGTGTGTGTGTGTAGGTCTTAAGTTTTTTTTTTTTTTTTTTTTTTTTTACCTTATATAATAGCTTTGATTGACAATAGTTCCGAGTATGCAAAGGTTACCTGCCATGGCGTAGAACGCGTTTAACTTAAGGGATTTTCACACTTGATATATGATATCATATGATATGATAAAGATATATATATGATATATCTTAACATTATATATATGATATGATATGATAAGATATGATGTTATATAATATATGTTAATATAATATATATGATATGATATTATATGATGTGATATGATATGATATGATGTGATATAATATACGATAGCAAAATATACATGATATGATATATGATTTGATACGATATACGATATGAAATCATATTATCATAGATCATATATGAGCATACGATCTCATATATGATCTATAATAATATGGTATAATCTGAATGCAAATCTTAATAGAAATAGTTTTAAGAAATTGAATTTAATAATGAATAATTAATCATCAATTTAGTTATAATCTTAGATAGTTAAATATTTACTTTATAATAATATATAATATTAATACATAAGTTAGTATTAAAATGTGATTTAAATAAAAACTAAAAAAAAAATGGTTTTCCTTTTTTTATTATAAACAAGAATGCTCTTAACTACATATAATTCAACTTAAGAATATAAGTTTAAAAAAAAAAATTCTCAAAAATTTCAGAAACTGAAAAACCCGAATATAACCTAATTTCCCCATTTTAATGGGCGCAGGATATAAAAATTCTTGCGATTCAAAAAACATGCAAAATCATGAGCTGTATCAAGAGCTTATTAGGCAAACCTTTGACATCCTTGAATCTTCTTAAGTATGCATAATGCATACTTCTCCTACCTATACTAACTTTGTAAATTCTCTTTCCCATTTCAAGTTCTGATCTCCTCTCATTTTGCACCATCCCCATCAACTAGCAGCATGACCAAGTTGTCAAAACACTTGATGCTTTTACAAGCTTAGCTTCAATGCTAGTTGAAATGCTTAAAAATCAAGCTCAATTAAACTAAGCGCGGATTGAGCTGCTGCTGCTGCGGCTGCTGCTGTTATGCATAATTATGGCCAAATCGTGGACTAAGCTGGGCTCTTATGATATTTAGCATTGCCTCTTAGCTACACCTGTCGTGATGATCAGCATCATTATTATTGCTATTACTATTATTATTAGTATTATTTTTATTTTTATTTTTATTTTCATTTTTATTATTATTATTATTATTATCAACGACATCATAGAGCATCATATGGCTGCTGGCTTGGCTTGGCTTGGTTTGACTTGGCTTGGCTAGCTGGCTTAAGTTTGGCTCGTAACTTAATGCTAGCGGTCAATAGCATTACGCCAGCTACACCAGCAACAACAACAAATGGCTTATGAAAAGAGCTAATCTGATAATACAGAATTGAAAGGGGCGGTCACGGCACGAATTTTGCTACACGCTCTTGATACTATGGCAGCAGCAGCAGCAGCAGCCACAGCAGCTTAGGCCAAAACAAAAAAGAGATAGAGGCGAGGGCAGAGAGAGAGAGAGAGAGAGAGGGGGGCGTCAGTGGCAGTGGTCTTCAGACTGAGCCACAGAGCCTCAGCCTGGAGCCGATGCGACGATTGACGACGACGACAACATCAACTGCCCCACCGAACCACCGCCAACATATATTGGTATAGTGCACCACATGCGAGCATAAAAACAGAAGGGATCGATGATCGGACAGCGAAATTGCATTTGTCTGCAGCTAAAGCTGAAGCTGAGAGTTGGGAGTTGTTGGCCGTGCTGCGCACTCGTACTTATTATTGGCCAGCTCTACATGGCCATAACGATATCGAGTAAAGTGCACAGTGCACTGTGTATGTGTGTACAATGTTCGAACATGCATAATGACGAGAAGCTGCATGCTGCATGCTGCATGTGGCATGCCCCCAGTTGCTTGTTGCGGCTGCTGCTGCTGCTCGTAATCTGTTGCCCGATTGGCGTCTGAGCAACAGATGTCAATAATTCAGCAGCAATAGCGGTGTTTTCTCTGTTTTCCACAAAAGCTGCAATAGTTGAGCTCTATATTTATGTGCAACGCGCACTTTGTTCCACTTTGGATCGTTTTAATTTGCTTACTTCCTAACTGATTGCTGATTGCTGCTGCTGCCGCAGTGTGTCCCGCGCTTGGGACAAAACAAGAGATTAACGAAAATATATGCGAAAAAGGAATACGAAATCTGCTCTCAACTCTCAAACTCAAACTCAAACTCAAACTCAAACTCAATTATAAAAATTTCAACCCAATCTCAATTCTGGCGAAAATGCTGTTTTGAAGTTTTTATTATTGCCGTTCGTGGCTTTACTTCTTCTGATCCCGATTTCAGAACCCTTATCCCTATACATGGACTCTCTCTGTGTGTGTGTATGTGTGTGTATGTGTTTGTTGTTTTGTGGTCATTCGTCATTTTAAGTTTTGCACACACACACACACAGAGACAGAGACTGAGAGATCTGGACCCGCTCCCCGTGCCCCAGCCAACAGACAGTCCCTAGCCATTGACACTGATATGTGTGGCAAGGTATGTCTTTTGAAATGACAATCTGCAATTTGCTATTCGAAACCGTTTAAAGTAATTTATTTTTACCCTTGCCGAGGACGCGATCCGCGACTTGTTTTCCAAACACACAGACAGAGAGACAGAGACAGAGAGAGACAACTGCAGTATATAGTTATATTATATATGTATATATATATACGATATCTTTTGATACACGTTAAAAAATTGAATAGTTTTTGATTTATTTATAGTTGGGCTACATACATTTAGCTATGTTTTAATTATAGTTTATAGAATTTTTCAATAAGAAGTCTTTATCTAATTGCTTTATCTCTAATCTCTATTAAACATAGCCATATATCTATTTACATATATCTATATCTCTTCTAACCTAATTTTTTTAAGTGCTTTGATAACTCATTTAAAAGCAGAAGTTGCTTTTGGTGGAGTTTCGTTTTACATTTGATTAGGGATAACCTCAAGCTAAACTAAATAACTATTGATATCGATTTTTCCATTCAAAATCCAATGTTCTAATGCTTAAATAAGCAGAATTTCTGCATTTGATGTGAGCATAATCCACAAGCTTTTGTCGAATCATCTTTACATCCATAGAAAATTACTATTTGGTATGCTTTATGGACTGGTGATTATGAAAATTGCAATGTTATAAAATAGAATTTTAACAATGCGCTTGAAGTTTCTCTTAGCAGTTACTCACCTCCGTAGAGTGTCCAGCACTCGTCTATGATTTTATTAGATTTATCTATATTTCCAATCTATATTAATTCATTCCTCAACTAACCTAGTTACTAAACATTTGACAAGAATTTTGATTTATAAAACCAACAAATTTTAATATATTACTTTAAGTTTCAATGTAGTTCAAAGAATTCATAAATTTCGGCCGAAATTCGATCTTTCTTGCACAGCTAGAATAGAATTTAAATAAAGTGCTTGAAATTTCTTGCAGTGTAGCTGTCTTCGTCGCTGTAGTATGTCCAGCACTGGTCAGCAATAAGCCTCACACGCTCAACCGGATGTCTGCTCAGATTTAGAGCTTCACACAGTGACGCTCATTATAAATACATATATATAAAACATATACATATATAAATAATATACAAGTACAATCTCTTACATTATGAAACTAACAGAAAAAGGCATTCCCAATAGAATGTACTCAATGCGCCTCCCCTGGGCTGGCCACATTGATGCATTGCCCAGAATTTTCTTGGGGACAAATGATTGGCAACGCGCAGACAAATGACACTGGCTGATTAGGGGCCCATCGGTATGGCATTTAATTAATGGTTTCTGCACGGCAGGAACATAACTCAAAGTATACTCCACTCCAGACTTGATAATCAATGGACCGGACTGTACTCCGTGCATATCCTGCCTTACACCACACATGTTCATCCTTCAGGCAGTCGGCTAATAAACTAACAGACGAAAAACATTTCGTTATGCTAAATTGAGTTCGTAAATATTTTATGCAGCCGAGCGATACAATAGTTTTCGCCCGCAACCAAATCCAGGCGTAAGCCCAAAGCCAAATTTGCTCTCTTGACGTTGTGATTGAAGAGCCCCAAACACACACACACACATATGTCCATATGTCAACCCTTTTATTGTGGGTTGTCATTGCTGGTCAGTGGATGGCCATGGACCATGGTCCGTGGCCCGTGGCCCATGGCCCGAGTCCTGGCTCATAAATAATGCAGCCAATTAAGGGAGCGTACATGTCACACATTACATCATGTTATGCATGAGAGTTTGCACGTCTGCCTGGGCGTTGCCAGGATGCTGTTGCCCAGGTATCCTTCTCAACAAGGACATGCTCAGACAGCCGTCAGCCGACAGCGGCTAGCACAGGCTACTGCATATATGTATGGACTCGACTAGAGAAATCAGTTGAAGTAGTTTCGGCTTAGACATAATCTGCGGTTGCTGATTTACGCAGGTGTCAAGTGGAGAGACTTATGGAGATGTACATGCGAGCATCTTGTTGAAGTTGGAGTTGGTTAAAATGTGGACGAATATAGTGAGAGATCAGTCAAGATTTATGCTATATATTTCAGATTGTTAAAGTTATCGATAGCAGCTAATTATTGAAATATTCCATAAGATGTCCTTGTGTCCATCCGACCGTCCGTCCGACTGTCTGTCCACCCGTCTGTCCGTCTATCCAAGCACAAAAGCATGTGTTCTTCTGTTTGTATGCATAAAATAACTGCAGAATGATTGGAATATCAGCTCTTCGAGAGTTCAGGGTATATCCTAGTCGGGCAGTCCCGGCTAGAGAGCTCTTGTTTGCAAGGCGTTCCTTAGAAATCAAGCCATAGAGACAAATATTATGCCTAGTACATACTCAAATCAGTAAAAGTTCAATCAGCTTACATAGCTCTGCTAAGTTAGTCGTAACTTTTTAATATCTTGACCCACTTGTTGACTGATCGGATGACAAATTGGCTTAAGGAAAAGTGACAGTGTCAAGTGTCGAGTGTGTGCCAGGCCTGTTCACATTCACAAAGTTGTCCCAATGATTGACAAATCACATTGGACTTGGACATGGTCCTCATGAGGTGAATTTGGAGCCAGCATGAAACTGGTTAACTTATGAATAAACCGCAATTAAGTCAGAGTTGAGGGCTTACGATTTCATCACGCTACACTATATAACTGCCAGTAAATAGGATTAAGTGCTGCCAAGGTAATGTCAACACGCCGACTTTCGACTCACTTTCACTGTGACAATTTTCACGCAGCTCTGGTCACACTGGGCCAACCTGTTGCCAGCCTGGAGCCAACTGCAAAATCTGGCGATCGTTTTTCATCTTTTCACATTGCTCCACTCACAACTTGAGCCCCATAAACCATTTGATTGCCTTGAACCCTTTTTGCAATTGTCTTTGACTTCGGCTTCTTCTTCGCTCTTTTTTTTTTCCTTTTCTTTTTTTTTGCTGTTGTATTTCGGTTTGCTCTTGTTACTGTTACGATCGCTGGCGCCGCCTCCGCTCGACTTGCCAAAAAGCAGAATACGAAAAGTTCTTCTTTTTTGTATTTCGCGCTGCATTTGGCAATTTCTTATGCTGGCAGCTCTTTAGCCGACTCTTCTCGAACTACCTGTAGTCGTCGTTGTCCATTGACTCTGCGCCTTTCGATTTCCTTTGTCTGGCTGCCCGCACTTTGTCTTTCCCAAGCTACCAGCACTCGACAGCTAATCATAAACATAATTAAATTATTTACAAAACTTTTTAAATTAGTCAAAACACGATTTGCGTGCTTGTGGTTAGTTGAGAGTATATATATATATTTTCGATTCCTTCATGATTACTTTGGTTTACTTTGGTAAGTGTTCGAATTATCAGTTAATTAGTTTTCTATGTTTGCTTCTATTCAATAGTTTCTGAGATAAATGTAATAGAAGTGACATCCACGCCCACTTTGAACAATCAAGCCCTTCAATTCAACTTCTATTTACTTATGCAGAGTAACATTATAGCTGATAACTGATTACTGTATATATAGGAAATCACATATATCCTTGATTCTTCCGTAGTCACTATGGCGCTCTCCCCCGTCTTTCCGTCCCATCTTTCTGTCTTTTTCTACCTCTCTCTCTCTGTCTCTTTCACATTCTCTTTTTTCTCTCTCTCTCTCTACCTCATTCTTTCTTCTATTTAACTCTCTCTTTCTTCCTCTCTCTCTATATATCTTTCTGTTTCATACTCTCTCGGTCGCTCTCTTTCTTTCTCTTCCTCCTTCTCTCTCTTTTTCTCTCTCTCTCATTCTAATTCTCTCTCTCTCTCTCTCTCTCTCTCTCTTTTAGTCGCTCTCTTTCCTTTTTCTCTCTCTTTCTCTCTCTCTATCCATTTCTCTCATTCTGATTCTCTCACTCTCTCTCCCTCTTTCTCTCTCCCTCTCTGTTTCTCTCTCTCTCTCGCTTTCTCTCTCTCTCTCTCTTTCTCTCTCTCTCTCTCTCTCTCTATATCCATCTCTCCCATTCTGACTCACTCTCTCTCACTCCCTCTCTCTTTCCCTGCCTCTCTCTGACTCCCTCTTTCTCTTTCTCTCTCTCTCTTTCCCCTTTCTCTTTCCCGCTCTCTCTCTCTCTCTCTTTATCTCTTGTTTATGTGTGCCCCCTATGACCTGTTCATTGTGTAATTATTGACAGCATGTGCGTAAATGCTAATGAATGCAAACTAGTTTTCTTGTCTATTATTTTCGCCCTTATTAATTGAGACAATTACAAGTCGATTTGTTGTACTAGGTGTCAGTCAGTCAGTCCGCTGTTGGTCGCTGTTGGTCTGCAAAAGCAACAAAAAAAAACTAAATGCATGCGGCTAATTAACAATAATTAATAATGCAATAGCTTCAAGCAAATACACAAAACACACACACACACATACACATATATATATACATACATACACACACACATACATATATCTATATATATATACATTGTGTAAAAGTCAGATCCAATTCATGTTGTCTCATTGTCTTTGTGGTTGTCGTTATCGTTGTCGTTGTTGTCGCTGCTGCTGCTGCTGTTGTTGTTGTTGTTGTTGTTGTTGCTGTTGTTGTTGTCGTCGTCCTTGTTGCGTTGCCTTGTTGCAAGTTGACTAGCCGCTCTTCTTGAATTGCGTGTAAGGGGCACATTTTGCCAACATGCGTGAATAAATAAAAGTTTCTAAAGGGATTGTCACCCATGCCACTAAAAACAAAATCCGCCTGTCATATATATCACTCCACAGAGGGGGCCCCAGACCAAAATGGACTGGGCGACTGGACTGTTGCTTTCGCTGTAGTTTGGAGCTTGGAGCCGTAGCCGGAGCCGGACGTAACCGGCCCATAAAATATGACAAACTTAACAACGGCACGGACTGCATAACAGCAAAGACAACACCAACAACAACAACAACAACAACAACAACAACAACAGCAGCAACAGCAGCAACAGCAGCAGAAGAACTGTCGGCATGGCCAAGAGAGCCATGGTTAAAGTTAACCAATGGACACCCACTTCGCAGCTGTCAATCGTCTAAATCGTTATGGCCACTTGTCGGGGGGAACAAAACAAAAACAAAAACAAAAAAAGAAAAGAAAAACAAAGGAAAGAAAACAAAAATTATATATGCAACCATTAAAAATGCCACAAAGTCAGTTCTTAAATTATTAACGACAACAAATGTTGTGACGGTCCATGTGCCGATGACATGTAATACGGAATATGGCAAATAGACCAACTACTAGCTATAGACATGCAGATATATATATCAGTATATATATGTATATATATATGTATATACATATCTCATTGCTACTCTAATTAAGCCGAACTCATAATTGACTTCCTGCCAAATAAATGACATCGTATACTTGAGCATCCTGTCGTCACATGCGTTTAAAACGCTGTGCCACAGCCAAATGATCTTGGCCCAGATGGGCGTCCCTTTTGGGCCTTTCAGTGTGAGCTCTAACGACTATGCAAATCAGCTACGGAATGAAAATATTGCGATTTTACCTGTTTTATAGGGAAAACTTTGAAGTAAATCTTATAAAATCTTATAAATCTTATATAATGTTTAGCTTAAAAAAAAATCTTATATAATCTTAGCTAAATATTACAAGCGATTAAAGCTACTATAAGAATTTCATAGAAATTTCATACAATTTATTATTGTTTTATTACTTGGACAAACAAATATTTTGAGTGCATAAAACAAAATGTTAAAATATTTAGAAATTATTTAGAATTTAAAGCAAGTCTGAGATATTTGCTATATTTTTTTTTAAGTACATCAATTATTATTATTATATATTAATATTTTTGTTTGAAAATTAAATTGAAATTTAGATAAAATAAAGTTAATATATGTTTCTAAGAAATGTTTAGAAAATATGAAGTATCGAAGAAATTTTCAATAAAAAAATCTGTACCTATATCTGTATCTATAGATGATAGATCTAGTAGACGATCTACCTACTAGGGTGATCTTCCTACTAGGGTGAACTGCTTTAATCCATCAAACAAGTACTATATGGATGTAGAACTGTCTGATTCAAACTCCTATGGTAGAGTATGTAACTATAGAAACTATAGTAGAGGTAGAGTATGTAACTATAGTAGCGGTATGTAGTAAAGTATGTAGTAGAGTATATAACTATAGAAACTATAGTAGAGGTAAATGAATATGCTTTATACTCCGCCTATCAGGTTGTCAATCTGACCGGTGTGTCGGAATGCATAACTGCTTACCGACTAAACAACCTTCTCCTCTTTCTAAGGCTGCCTCCCACTTTGAAACCAAGAGTTATCCCGCATTCACCCTAGAGGTGGAGCCCTTCTATGTGCTAGGGCTGAGTACTGTCCGCCGTATTTAGTTGACACTTTGACACTTTCCGCCGCAGAACCTTTTCGCCAAAGTCTCAGACTCTTTTCCGAGCATCTTAGCTGTTGCACATTTGCTCTACCGCAGTTTCTACTTTGACTTCCTTGATCACTTCTGTCAGGTTGGTTCTTTTATTATATCAATAATAATAATACTGATAACAATAACAATGATAATAAGGCTAATGATAATGATAACAAGAGATTTTAAAAACAATTTCATTAGCACAAGTTACGCTAGAGCAAGCGAAGCAAAGATCATCTATAAGAGAAACATTTTTGGACTAGACTGGCATTACAAAATACATATGTATCTACCCATAGATATATATACATACATCCCTAACATATATAGGTCATATTTATTTCGTTAAGGTCGAACTGTTGTTGTTTTTGCTTTTGGTTATTTTTGTTGTTAATACACACACTTCTGGGTCGGTTAGCGAAGGCGCCAATGTTTGCACGGCGGGGCGCATTCTCGATGCAGATGAAGCATATCTCTGCTGCTGCTGCTGCTGCTGCTTCAACTGCTTCTTCTCCTCTTATATATATTTTTTTTGGTAAAAAAAAAGAAGGAAAACCGAAACGATTTACCTTCTGAGTAGCATATTTAGGCGATTTTATTGCATTGGCCTGTGAAATGAGAAATAAAACAATGTTGTCGCTGAGCTCCATCTGTGTTGTTGTTGTTGTTGTTGCTTTCTATTTGCCGTGCAGGAAGGAAGTTGTGAATCTTTTTGGGCAGCACACGTCTGACAGCAAAGATTGTATTTTTTTTTTTTTTTTTTGGATTTTGGCTTTTTTTTGGAGTAGGGTGTTTCTCCTCTTCTTCTTCTTCTCTGGCTTTTTGGCGAGAATGACGCCGGTTGGTTTTTAGTTTTCGAAAACATTTGAAAAGTAATCGTTCAACGAACCGATTGACAAGGTAATCTTCCTGAAAACATGTGTTCACAATATCAAGGCCAGGCCACACACACACTCACACACCCCAGTTGGTTGCGGCTGCAAAACTTTTGCCAAAAGAAAAACCCCATCGAGTTAATGCTGCAAGCGAATGAAAATGATGCAAAAAAAGAACAACGGATAAACGAAAAGGGGAAAAGTGCGAAGGGCAAGGAAAAAAGGCAAACGTGATGGGCGAAAGTTGAAGCATTCTGATAAGATTCGACGAGCGGCCCTTTGGGCAGCATTGAAAAGGGTTTTTCGCCTGGTCAGAAGCTGTGCTGCGGTAGCGGGGCAGCGCACAGTTTCTCGCTTCATCACTTATGCATGCTTTGGTCTATTAGATTTCCGTTTCCGGTTCAACTGTAACGCACGAAAGTTACGCAACGTGTTTGAGGTTTTACGCTCTCTTGGCACACACGTCAATGCGATTTGAACCGCTAAGGCTCACACACCTGGCCCGGCTTATAAGCATACTCCATACTGCTAAAGGGCAAAGTGTAGTCAGCGCCCAGCACACAGATCCCTCCCGCCACACACTGTTCTACATGTATGTATATATGTATTTTCCACTGTTATGGGTTTTTCTTTTATTTTCATTTCTTTTTTTTGAATTTGGTTTAATACTTGAATTTTCATACTCTAAGCGGAACTAGATGCTTGACCATGGGCTTGTAGGAAGTCTTTGGTAGGTTTTATTAAGGAAGAATCATGGATTGCGTAGGAACAGGTTTGATCTCACAAGTGATCCTACAACCATTTAGCAGCATAGACTATAATTTAAGTTGGACTAATCTCGATTCTCATCGCACAGATACAGAGTTATCTCAGTAAGGTTATTCGTAGTCAATCGCATCAAGCAAGCATCCGTCCGACGATGTACCAAAATTTGTCCTTAGCTAACCAACCTTTCCTCAATTTCAACTGCTAGTTAGGGTATCTCAGCTTCGTTCAGCTTTCGGTTGAGCACTTTGCAAGTCTTTTGACAGTGGGTGCCAGAGGTTTAGGTGGACCCTTTGTTGATGTAAGCATTTAATTCGTTCTAGCCCGTTGGAATTCAAGCGATAAGGACGAACGTTTAGGACGCGAATGGTTAGATGGATGGATGGTTGGATGGATAGATGGATGGATGGATGGGCAAGTGAGTGGGTGAGTGGCAGCTTGGGCAGCAGAGTTTTTCAACAGTTACCAAAAAGACAAAAGGGTAAAGATGCACACATGTGAACATTGTATTTATATATATATATATATTCTCTATATATCTAAGCATACATGGCAAGGGGATGCTGCCCCCGTTTAACCTTAGACCCGCTGCATGTTATTGTTGCTGATTTCTTAAGTGGCTGCTTCAACATTTTAGATTGTTTTGCTATTGCGCAATAAATAAGGAAACACTTTCACACAATATGCTCAATGATGAATCAGCCAGTCAGTCAGTCTCTCAGTCAGTCAGGCTTTTCGTGCATATTAATGTGTGTTTAAGTGACTTCCTTTAATTTTATGCTGGTAAGACCTCAAGGCGCTTACAAACTTTGTTTTTAACATATCATCTTGGACTGAGAATTCAATTTCATTTCATGTTTTCAAACTGTTTACTGCATTGGAGATGAGGCTTACTTGTTAGATCGAACTGCAGCTTAGACTGTTTGCATTCTAGCATATTAAGTTAGCTTATGGGCACAATCTCAACTCTTGACAGTCCTAAGACTAATTGTATCTGATATAGTTTAGTCAAGTAAACATATTACTCTGCTCAAAATTTATGTTAATATTGCTTTCCAGGGTGGGTCTAAAGTAATCACCTGGGACAAAGATAATCACCCTATAGTAATCACTCTATAACTTTTGCAAATGGCGCTAAATGAAAGAGAAAGATAGATATGCATAAGAAAGCTAACCAAAAGATCATAATGCTATAGCTGACATATATCGATCTATCTATCAAGCCTCTCTTATATATATATATATATATATTAGCTTGATTACCTGCAACATAAGACTCTTGTCTTGACATGAGAGTTCCTTGGCGGGCAACTTAATTGAGAGGCCGTTAATAAATGGGCAACGTGGCAGCGATAAAGCGATTCATCAATTAATCGAGAGATCAATGACAGCGAGTCCTTTCTCGATATTTCGTTATTACATGCAGCGTCTCACGCAGGGACATTTACAATTGTGACAATTTCTCACTCCCCATGATGCAAACTATGCAATTAATCAAATTTTGTAAAGCTCTCAATATGACAAAAGTGGAATTAATGATATACATGAGTATATACCGCATGCCACTCCACTTGTCGAAGAAGAAGAGGCAAAAAAAAAAAAAAAATAAAAGGAAAAGGGAATACAAAACGAAACTGAAAACTGAAAACTGAAAACAACAAATCATCAATTGACAAATCGATGCGCATCACTAAAAACTCATTATTCCAATAACAGGACACAGCAAGCCACATTCTCAGCCTTAGCCCGGCCAAGAACTCTCGACCAACGAGCAACGGGCAACGGGCAACGTGCAGCGGGCATATAACCATCATCGGCTGTCCGTCTGCCCGCCGCCCGTCCGTCCGTCTGTCTATCTTGCTGACTTCAACATCATCACCGCCTCCACCTCCACCTCCACCATCAGCTATAGCAGCAGGCAGAACTGGGCTCAGGCAGTCGTCGAGCAACATTTTCAAAATCGTCGCATTCGTCATCGTCATATCAGCCGCTCATCTTGTAGTTGAGTGCGAGAACAGTGGTCATTATCTGTTCAGATTTTGTTGCCTGCGTATTTGTGACGACAGACAGACAGGACAGACAGTCGGACGGACGGACGGACGGACGGACAGACAGACAGTCGGACGGACGGACGGACTGACAGAGCAAAAGGGCAGCTGTATATGGGCGACAAGAACAGTGAAACAATTTTGTTGCTGACTGCAATCATTGCCAGGATCAGGGGCCTCAGCCTCGGCCACATATCGCATCAAGTGTAGGCAAGTGGAGTGAAGAGCAAAGTTAAATCCACTTTGCCTCATTCGTAATTTAGCAGGTTAATGGCTAAAGGAGGCAACCCAAACTGAAGCTGAAGCTGAAGCTGAGGGCGACAGGCGTTGTCCAAAACGATGGCCACAAGGAGCGAAATATGAAAAGAGAGAGAAAAAAAAACAAGAAGAAGACGACGAACGCAGCCCCAAACTAGAACTGAACAATGGTTGCGTTGTGGTTCGATAAAAATGGCCTCAGACCTCGGGACAGTTGAGTTGAGCTCAGTTCAGCTCAGCTCAGCTCGGTTCAGTTCAGTTCAGTTCAGCTCAGCTCAGTCTGCAATCTGTTGAAGTCTTCGAGTTCTACCTCTCTCTCTCTGTCTCTGTTGGTATCAGCTTGTCTGCGTCTCAGTTTAGTTTAGTTGGTCTGTCCATCTGGGCGCCCCGTCTGCCAGCCTGTCCATCCATCTATCCATCGAGCCAGAGCAAGAGCTACAGCCACAGCCACAGCCAGAGCCAGAGCCACAGCCAGAGCTACATACATTATTCCAATTCTGATGGTCATCATCTTTATCATTAACTTTTTGCCATCGACGATAATGCCCGTGTGCCGGCCAGTCCCATGCCATGCGTACCGCAACGCCCCCGTTACCAAAGCACCAAAGCAACCTGCCCTGCCCTCGGCCTCGACTCCCCACACACACACACATACACACACACTCACGCTCTCTCGACTCGACAATGGCGCAGAGTGAATTAAAAATACGAAAATGAAAATAAATCATCATCAGAGACGCATGTCAAATTCATCTCTTGACTGCGTGCGCTGCGGCTGAGATTCAGATTGAGATTTGAGGCTGCGACGGCGACTGCGACTCAGATTGACTTTGTCTCTGTCGCTGCCACTATTCCTGTCCCTCTCTCTCTCTCGCTCTCTTGCTCAATCTCTATGCCCGTCCTTGTCTCTGTCTGCATGTTGAGCTATGTCATTCAAAATGTAACATGATAAAAATAATTAAGGCAACAGCCGCACACACTCAAGCTAGTTGATATACACACACTTTACTGCTGCCACACATAGAACAGGAGTCTCTGGAATTTACTGACGCCGCATGCTTAATATTCGCATACAATTATGATCCAATCACAGATCTGCATAATTACCTAAGCTCAAATGGGAAAGAAGCAAAGAATACGTTTGCAATGCAATTCAATTTTGTTCTCTTGAGATTCGTTTTGGTATTCTGAAACTATTGGAAATGTGTTAAAGAAAATATCAGATATATGCTTGATTAGGTTGAAGAGCTTAAGTGATCTAGCTTGGATTATTCTTTACCTTGTCTAACCTAGAAGATGTCACATTTTGAATACCATAACTGCTAGAGAATTCAAATTTGAATACAGAATTTTTATATATTTACTTATACATTACTTTACGATATCTTCATTCACTTTCTTAGAATCTTGATCAACTATAGATTTGGTATAAATTCAGCAACTAGAAATAGCCATAGCTAGTAAAGAAAAGGTATGCAACTATAGCAACAAGTGAGTCTGCTTTCGTCGGGAGTGTCCGACTAAGAAATACCCCGAACTCTGCGCAGAGCTGTTATTTTAATCATTCTACGCAGCGACAGTTTTTATTTAGCTTTGAGATTTATATATATACCATATCTTAACTAAATCCAGTCATATCAAGTCATCAAGTAATATTATTCCACCTTATCAGCAGCTAAACAAACACTTAACTTCCATATAGTACTTTAAATTGATTAAAACTCATAACAAAATCATAGTTTATACTTATCTTCCTCTTATTACACTATCATAGGCATGAAACGTTTGCCTTTGTTGCCAGCGACACATTGTCAACTCGAATCAATCATTCATCATGCTGAAAAAGACAAGATTCTTGCTGGCCCTTTGGACACTCTCTATAAACCTGTCCCGTCCTGGTTAAATGGTGTGAAAAGCCGAAACGATCTAGTCAATTGCCCAACAGCCTGCTTGTGTTTTGGGCCACTCCAGAGAG
Source organism: Drosophila nigricruria (assembly GCA_037075265.1). Classification (NCBI taxonomy): domain Eukaryota; kingdom Metazoa; phylum Arthropoda; class Insecta; order Diptera; family Drosophilidae; genus Drosophila; species Drosophila nigricruria. The sequence goes on along the minus strand of JBAMCI010000107.1, from coordinate 7,337,410 downwards.
CGAGAACACACAACACACACACACACGTCCTGCCGAGATGTGTCAAACGTTTTATGTGGTAATTACCTGAACCCAATCTCCAATCTACAATCTAACCCAATGTGAACCGAAAAACCGTGCCACAAAAACTGAGCAACCTAATCGGCTTAGAGTCAGTAGCGTTAAGCTGATGCTGATGCTGATGCCGATGCCGATGCTGATGCCGTGTGGTTGCTCTTGCTATTGTCAGAAAAAAAATCAAGGTAGTATTCTGTATTGAGTATAGACTAATAGATACGCTGTTAAGATATCTATATGTAACTGGAAAGTCGTTAATATTTATATGACTCAAGAGACTCAAGACTCTAGTGTAAACATCGATGTGTTTTTGAAGCAGTTTTAAATATTTTTAAAAAAAATTAAATATATTATTAAAATTTAAAAAATTTCTAAATATTTTTCAAGATTTTCAAATATGAAAAAAAAATTTTTTTTAATTTATATTTTTAAAATTTTTAAAGTATTTTTTAAAAAATATTTTTAATATAATAAATTAAATAATTAATTTTAATCTTAATAAATATTTTTTTTATTTTAACACAATTTTTTTTTATATTTTAAAAATCTAAAAAACATATTTTTTAAATATTTCAAAAAATCTTATGAAAATGGTTGCGAAAAGTTGGTCATGAAGGTATTGCAACCATCGAAAAATTCAGTTTTTTATCTAATCCAATCTTTCCTGATAACGAGCAGGGTATAAGTAAACTGCATATCATAAGTCCAACAAAATAATTTGGTCCGTAACTTCATTGTCTAAAAACAAATTGTCTAAAAACTAAAAAATGAAAAAAATGAGCTATATAAAGTCTATATATATATGTATTTAAAGAATTGCATTCAAAACTTGATATAGATAAAGATTTAGCTGTAGCATTTTTCACTAGGAATGAGCATGCCCACCCTGGCATATTTGCCCTTGTAAGTGGTATTCCCATCTTGGCCACAAACAATTTATTGTCAAGAAACGCGTTGGTCCACGGTTGACAGACGCTCGACTATGGGACAATGGGTCGTCGTGTAATCAATCAAAATTAGTTGTGACTTAGAGGCAGAAGCACAGTAGTGCATATTGTGACAAACCGGCGAGTTCGCGGCCAGCAGAAGCGCAGAAGCGCAGAAGGCATTAAGCCAACAAACCAAATGCCATTGGCATGGCTAAGTAAGTAAGGCATTCAAATTTCAATTATGATTGACAAAAAGCTAGGCAATGCCAATGGGCAATGGGCATAATTGAAATGGAAACTATGCAGAAAGCAATATAGCTACTCTTGCCACTATCTCTCTCTCTCTCTCTCTCAGTCTCTCTCTCTCTCTCTCTGTGTGTTTGTGGCAATGCCTGTGCTGCTTATCCAGATGCAGATAAAGTCGACGGCGACTCGAAACCAGCAATCAAGGCGCTTAATAATAACAAGCTCCAACAACAGCCCCCAACCCCCAGCCAACGGGCAATTGCCTGCGCCCTCGACTCTGCCAAGTTCTCTTAACTCCAATCCCAATCCCAGTTCCAATCCCAATCCAAAGTCCCAGCGATATAGCTGACAGCTGCGTGAAGAGCGACAGCATTGCGATTCCCACAATTTCGAGCAAAAGTTTTGTCAGTGATTTTCCCTTTTAGTTTTTGGTTTTTTTTTGGTTTTTTTTCTTTTTGACTTTCGCACTTGAATGAGCCCACAGGACTTAGCACAGGAAACTGGCAACTGTCGCTTATCGCCATCACCAGCAAGATAGTTTGCCAATGTGACCTTAAAAGAAAGTTGGTCAGCTTGGTCAGTTGGTTAGCTTGCAATTGTAGCTATAGAAACGTGAGTTAATATTGCTTAACTATAGGCCAGGGGATATACATTATAGACTGACAGAGTATTAGTCTTGGTGAAGAAGCTAGTTGACTTGGCTGTATTTGAGAATTGAGGTCTATCAAAAGGTGAGACTTTCATTTTTATTTTTAGTTTAAGAACTTTTTAGCCCAAGTGTTATGTGATAGATAGCTTGGTCCAGCTAAAAAGTGTTTTCCTTCCTGTAGTGAATAGAAGTGATGAATGATCGAGATATATTAAGAAGGTTTCTCATACTAGAACTTCTTTTAATATAAACTTATGTATATGGTACAGTATACGAAGGACTCGCTTTAAGACAAGTTCTTTCGTATTACGTATTATGCGTATTACTTGTCTTTAGATATCCAGTAAAGACAACTAATACGTATTAGATTAGATTTTTCTCAGTGTGAATCGCCTAGCTGTCCTACCTATTACTACCATCCATAAATTCTAACTTTCCAATCAAATAAATAATTTTTTTCCCTTTGCCTGTCAGCTTTTATAGCAATTATAGTCAAGCATCCAAAGTAAGCTTAAATCTTTGATTTTTCCTCCAAAGAAAGAAAAACCTATCCTCTAAAAATATTTTTTTTCTTAAAGAAGATAAATTTTTTGGCTTACACAAAAAATTTGGTAACTATGTTTGGCAAACTTACCGAGATATTGGCAATTGAAGTTGGGTGCGCAATGCTGAAGACCCATTTTTCGCAACCTTTTTTTGAAAGCTTTTTTTCAAAATTTTTAAAAAAATATTTGCTGAAATGATGCAGAGTTCAATTTTATTTTATTTTAAAAGGAATAAAATAGAGTCAAATAGAAAAAAATTGTAGAACTATAGCTGGAATGGTATAGACTCCATAGAATCTGAATGATATAGAAACTACTTGACATAAGAAACTTATGCCAAAGAAAGAAGATATGGTTTATAGTATCTGAAGTTATAGTAGGTTGTCCACATTTCATAAACCAAATATATAACCTTACTCCATCAAAAACCTTTACCTTTTTCCTCACACTTCACAGCCCATCTTTCACAGGGTATATAGCCATGCAAATACCCTAGCATTAGCCGTGTGCTTTAGATCATTTTGTGAGGTCTGCTCATCCAGTGACCTTGCGTAATGCCAAATTGACAGCAGCTACAAACGGCAGCAGCAAATGACACAACAACAACAACAAATGGAGAGTCGTTAAAAAGAAGAAGAAGAAAAGAAATGGATATTAAAAAAACAAAAAAAAAACAACAAAAAAATCTGAAAAACAGAAACAGAAACCGAGAAGAGCAACAAAAGTTCTCAGGTAACCAATGGATTGGTTCGAGTTAGTGATTGCAGAGTTTAATAGCCGCATTATTACAGCCAAACAGATCCATGCAAAAACCATAAAAAAAAGGCTGAGGCTGCAGCGCGAACGTGCCTTGCCCCAAACGGAGGCAGCAGGCAACAGCGGCAGTTGCAACTGCAACATTAATGCGCTGCAAGTTAATGAATATTGTGTTTCATAGCCAGGCAGGCCGAGTCGAGCCTTTAACAGCTTCCGACTGGAATCCGTTTTTGACTGCAGCTCAATAGAAAGGGAGCGAGACAGAGACAGAGTGAGACAGTGAGAGAGAGAGAGAGATGCAATCTGTTGGCAGCTTGTGCTTATGCTTATAGATCGAATGAGCCGCTGACGCCCGTGGAAGGTCGTGCACGCCATCAACAGATCAGAGCACGACACACTTGCGCCTATCCAAGCGCCGTCGCGTCCTCTCCACAGTCAACCCCAAAGACTTGCCACAGAGCCGCCGAGCCAAGTGTAGGCGTAATTGTTTTATGTTGCGCGCTTCGCTACGGCCAGAGAGAGAGAGAGAGACAGAGAGCGAGAGAGAGAGTTACGAGCTGGAAGCTCTTGGAAGCTGGCTTAGCTTGGGCTTGGCTTCGTTCCAGAAGCAGCATGCCTTTTAAATTGGCCGACCGTACCGCCTACCCAGCCATGGCAACGGCAACGGCAACGGCAACGCCAACGCCATCAAATGGTTGCAAGTTGCACTTGACTCGCGCCGCATGCAGCATCGCGGAGTCCCTTTGGCCCAATGAGCGCATTTTCAATTTTATGCTAATTAGTTTGGATGCGACTGCAGCAAGCCGTTGGGCCCAGGTGCGAGCGCCCGCAGTGGCAGTGGCAGTGGCAGCAGCAGCAGCCGCACCATTCACCATTCAATGTGCAACGCCTCGAACGACGCCTTAACGTGGCCAAAAACTGAATGAATGAAACGCTGCAACATTAATAGGCCACAGCCGACAGCGCCTACACCTGCGTCTGCCTCTGTCCCTTACCCAAATCGAAACGGACAAACAGCAGAATTGCTAAAGTGTCGAATTATCTTGTCTAAAGTTTTTTTGATTTCGATTCGATATGGATCTATCTAAGTGGAACTCTGCTTAAGAACATAACGAAACACTTTCCCTTAAGCTTATCTAGCTGCTGTTGCTAGTAGTCAAGTAGTGGAAATATCAGCTAATGGGCATTACGAATCTAACAGATTTCCTTTTTACTTTTAATTTCTATTGACTTATCTACTTATAGATGGATGGAGCTTCATATAGTTACATCAACAAGATGGTAAAAAAAAAGATGAAGCTGAGCTAGAGTAAGATCAGAGTGATGTACTTATGGAGAGAGAGAAAGATGCTGAGGGAGAGACAGAGAAAGAAAGAGTTAGAAATGGAGAAAGATAGAGAATGATATAAAGACATATATCGGAAGAGAAAAGGAAAAAGAAGTTAAGGGATAAGGAGAAAGAGAGCGAGAGAGGGGGTATGGAGAAAGCAAGAGAGACCTATAGAGATTGAGAGAGAGAGAGAAGAATAGAGGGAGGCATATAGGCAATCAGGTAGAGAGAGAGAGAAAATAAGAAGCAGAATGTGAAAAGTAGAGGATTAGAGAATTAAAGAAAAGAGAGAGAGAGAGAGAATGAAAGAATGAGAGAAAAATAGAGATATACAGATAATAGTATTAGTAACTAAGACAGATAGATAGACGGAGAGATAGAGCGAGAGATCGAGAGCTGTATGTGATGATAAATAGGGCAAATAAGATAGTTAGATAGAGAAAAATAGAAAACGACATGGAGCGAGAGATAGATAGATAGAGAGAAAGCAAAGATAGAGTGAGATACAGAAAAAGCGACAAAGAGAATTAGAAAGTAATAGACAGAGTAAGCGATACAGAGATAGAAATAGAGAACGAAATACAGAGATAAAAAGATAGAGTTAGAGAGAGGGAGAGAGAGAGGGTGAGAGAGAGAAAAGAGAGAGAGGTAACGCTTGCATTTTCTACCTTCTTCATTTTAATGAGAGTAAAACAAGAGAGTAAATATTATTCTTTATATTATTATCATATATTATTATCATTATTATTATTATTATTATTATTATTAGATTGTCAATGAAATATATTGATAGAGCACTTCTAAAAACAAACAGTCAGAAAGTCTATCAATTCTGCTATGCAAGGCCACGCACTATTTTATAGTAAATCATATTGATGTATTTTAAAATTGATATAAATTGAATACGGAAGTATTAAAGAGCTTTACTGGTATTGGAAATTTCTACATCTAAAGACAAATCTTATCTCTAATCTATCGAAGATGCTGCCTCTAGCTGTACTATGTGAGCACAAGAAATTATCTGCAAAACAATTGAAGCTCTCAATAGACAGTCAACAATAGACAGATAGTAGCTGCAACTAATATACCCTTGCTCAATTGCAAAACAGGGCATCTAATTTGAATAAAAATAATTACTACATAAACTATATATGAAGTCACTATGGAGTGCCAGGCATTACTTTTCGGGTTGATTAGCAGCGATTGCTGCAGCTGCGTATGGAAATGAGGCAGAAGATGAGCAAGAACAAGAGCAAGAACAATAAGAAGAAGAAGAACGGAACGGCGAGAGATTTCATGAGAATACAGTCCATATTGCGCTGAGAGGCCCAAAGCAATTGCAACTTTAATTGAACCCAATGAAAATTATGGACAAGCAAATTTTCCCACAGATTGCCAAAGGTTTAACGATATTTTGCGTTTTTTTTTTTATTTCGAACGTAATGAGCCTTTAAGTCAAACGTAGACCTGACAGCTTCAATGGCTTAAACGTAGCACAGAAGCTGCAACTAACCACAAATCACAATAACACCCATGCCACACACACACAGAGAGTCAGGTGTGTGTGTGTGTGGATGTGGAAGGGAACGCATAATCATTATCACTCAAATTGGGGGCCCCCTTGCATCAGTGTGTGTGTGTCTGCCCGATCCAAAGACCAATTATATATCGAAACCCAGAGAGAGAGAGAGAGAGAGTATATGATCAGCATATTCGCATATGCATATGAGCTGCTGGTCCGGCACTTAAACGGTCTACAACCATGAAATGGGCAGATCCCGGCATCGAAAATCCCAATTCGAATACCGTAACTTAAGCCCATGAATTAAGCGGCCGCAGCTGATGATGAGAACCAAGCCAAAGCTCAAACCCAAACCCAAAGCCAAAGCCAAAGACGAATTGGAAGCGATGTCCAGCGACGATGACCACCACGACTCCACAATGTGCGACTCGAATTTTGCATAAGTGAAAGAAAGAGAGAGAAATATATATAGAGGGAGATGAAGCAAGCTAGGCGGTACTAAATTTATAACTTACATCATAAGTGAGCCGAGAGCCTCTCATAGACCAGCAGCGCTTCGAGCATAATAAGTGCATTCGCCTGCAGCTACAGGCTTTCAGGCAAATTATAGTCCAGACAAACACAGATCAAAGATTGTTTTGACCCCTAGATAAACTCTATATACATATATAGACTCTACTAGATATGACTTTTTGGAATGACATTTCATATATAGCTATGAATATTGATATATAGGCATATGCAGGTCTATCAAGCTCAGTCTAATTTCAATTCCTATTAAAAAAGACAATTTCTCTGTCCTTCTTTGCGATTCTCATAAGCTCATGTCAAGGCATTCCTTTAGTTTATTCATATGTCTATGAATGTAATTATATAAGTATGTATCAAACGCAGACCAATTTTGATTCCCACTAAAAACATTAATTTTCCTGTCTTTCTTTGCGATTCTCAAAAGCTCAAGTTTAGTTTATTTATAAATTCTGTTGGTATTTACTTGGTATATCACTTAAGCTTCACTTAACTTCACTAAACTTGCACCAATATACATTTCTACAATATATATGTATATATATATATCTCTCACTTCTTAACTCGTATAGCTCCTGCTTTAGTATTATTTAGAAATCCATTTCGCCTTTATTTACCAGCATAAGTTAACAATGGCATAATATATTTACTTACACCATAACATACTTATTCAAATCACATATTCACTTCAATATATATAAATCAGAGCCTATATCTATAAATCCATTTAGATCACCCCTCCAAAACAGCCTCTTCACCAACCTTTATCATATACTACACCCACATGGCAGCTTTTAAGCTTCTTTGCCTACAACCCACTCCCTTTTTATATATCCACTTCTCCAACCATAATCAAAGACTACAACCATTTGACAGCTTTTAAGCTCCTTTATCCACAACCTCTCCCCGCAAAAAGAATCCCTTCTTCTATCATTATCATATACTACAACCACTTGCGAGCTTTAAAGCTCCGCACCGCACCGCATACACAAACCTTTGCTAACGCCATCTAATGCAACGCTTACACAACTATCACTCAACCAATACACACACCACCAATGCTTAAAAGCTACGCCTTAGTCAAGACATCCACCCAAAGCTCGCACTCAACCAATACACACACCACCAATGCTTAAAAGCTACAGCTTAGCCAAGACACCCACCCAAAGCTCGCACTCAACCAATACACACACCACCAATGCTTAAAAGCTACACCTTAGCCAAGACACCCACCCAAAGCTCGCACTTAACCAATACACACACCACCAATGCTTAAAAGCTACACATTAGCCAAGACAGCCACCCAGTGCTCGCACTGAACGAAACTATTTACTCACACAACGACGAACAACGCTCGAACTTAACGCATCGAACACAAACTGAACGAAATGTGCCCGCTGTTAGTTAACAGGCTGATTGTTAGATTCAAAATACATGCGACTTTCGTGGTGAGCGGACGTGTTTTTTTTTTGTATTGTTGATTTTGTTGTCTCTGCCCGAGTACTCGACGTTCGAGTACAACGCTTAGTGCGCGTCGTAGATTGTGTTTATTGTTGTGAGTACTGCAAGCTGTTGTCGTTGTTGTTGTTGTTGTCGTTTTGGTAATTGCCTGCCATACACACACACACACACACGCACAGCTCAAGTCAGTCATGAATTGGAATCGGTGCGCGCGCTCGTCTGTGTGACTGTTTGTTTGTGTGTCCATGCAACTGCAACTGTAACTGTATTGTGTTGTGTTGTGCCAACGTATATTTTCGTTACGGTAATATTCGTACTGTGTTTTTTTTCTATCTTTATTTTTTACTATTGTTGTTGTTGTTGAAATGTTATTAGAAATTGACGACAAGACACGCCAAATTAATAAACCAACGTGATATATGTGTTTGTGTGTGTGTGAGTGCTATTGTATCTCTCTCCCGCTCTCTTTCTCTCTCCCCCTCTCCCTCTCTCTCTGTGTGTAGCTGTATCTGCAGCCGTGCATCCGCCGCTGCGGCTGTGCTTAAGCAAGAGTTTTGAACGAGACCAAGTTGGATGATTCTTATTGGATTGTTGTGGTTGTTGTTGTTGTTGCTGCCGCTGCCGCCGCTGCTGCTGTTGCGTTGCCGGTGAATGAACCCAACCGAAAAAAACGCACAACAAACGTACGTGTGTGTGTGTGTGTGTGTGAGACCACAAAATGGTGGTAGAAGGTAGAAGAGCATTAAACATTTCTCGAAATATTAACCCAACTGTGCGCAACGGCATAAAGCTAACAACAATAACAACAACGAAAGGGAAGCCAAGAGCAAAGCCAAACGAGCAAAAGCGTTCGCCGCTTTGTTTAATGTCTTTTTCACAGTTAACAGCAACAGCAACAACAACAACAACAATAACAATTATCATTTACATACTATCTGTCCAATTAGAACTCACACACACACACTGTTATCTTATCAGCTACAATCTTTTGCAATCTGTTAGCAACATTTGCGCGCAACACAAAATATAAAATATGAAAAAAAAAACAGCTCAAAACAGCTGCCTGTGAAATTGGCTGACTAACTAAAGCTGCACAGATACATATACACATACACACATACACATGCATATAACAGAAGTGTTATATACATGCATGTAGATTTACATAGCTGCATGCTACATGCATTACTCAGAGCTTTTTTTTTTGTTGTTTTTTTTGCTTCTTCTTCTGCGTGTGCCATATCCGATAGCCGATACCGGTTTAAGGTCTTAAGGATTCGCAACTCGATTCGCAGAAAGCGGGGTGCGCCAAAAAGTGCTCGGCCTGTGCCTCTGCTTCTGCTTCTGCTTCTGCCTCTCTCTCTGTCTCTAGCGCTGCCGCTGCCAGCAGCTTGTCTTCGTCTGCTGCTTCGGCCTCTTCAGCTGCCTGCGCTCAGTGCTGCTCGAGCAGTTGAGCGTATGCAAAAAAATGGCTAAATAATTGTTGTTGCATTAAAATGAAAGCAAGTGACTTTATTTGCTTATGAAATCATATTTAATATATAAATATATGCGATAAATAAGTGAGATTTCAGTTATATATGTATATATATATTGATGATTTATTGTGTGCAGCCAACGTCAGCAAATTTAAAGCTAGTTTTAGCGGCTAGCAATGCAGAAAAGTCGCTAAATCAAAGTATTTTATATATTTTTCGCTTACTAAATATAGAAAAGGTTTTAATATATATGAAAAAAAATAAATAAATTACAAAATTCAGTAATATAACATTTAAATACATTAAAAATATTTCGGTTATAGTTGACATTGATTTCTTAATACCAATTATTACTGCATAGAATTTTGATTTCTTAATATCAAATATTACTGAATGAGTGTAAGCATTTGGTAATCTGACTCTGATTTTTTTTTCTTTATATACAAAAACAAACAAAAATGATAAGTTCATTGATTAAACTCAGTAAACAAGCCAAATGTGACGCATTCAAAAAAAAAGGCTACATTCACACACAATCATAGTAAAAAGTAGCTAGCTTATAGCTAAGCCCACTGGGCATCACTGCCTCGCACTCAGTCAGCTTGGCTCAGTGCACACGAAACTGTTAAAAGTTCAGGCTTCAAAAATTAAAGTTCGCCCCGGTCACATGAGAATGCTGTGAACACAGCTGTACTGAGGCGGAGCGACTGCTGCGTACGGGGCTTCCAAAACATTTCAAATACTACGAATCGAAAGCGCCTTATCACACTGTCAAGGTGAATCTGCTATGTAATCTAAGTGGTTCACACTGTATGTATATAGATATAGATATGCCGCATACAAAACAAATTATGATTTATGGGCAAGGCAAAGGCAAAGGCAATTGCTAACCTTCTACATGTGTGTATGTGTGTATGTATGTATATAGGGGTATATATGTATGTATGTATATGCTTAAATTTACTGTCGACTTCAGTTACATAGAAGTGTGCACATAAATTTGACTACAAAAAGCGCTAAATTGCCGGCAAAAGTCACACACAGCGTTTTCTTTCTTTATATATATATATAAATAATTTTGTACCTCTTTTTTTTTGGCTTCTTCTTCTTTCTTCTTTATTTTGTCCATTGTTCAGTTTTTTGTTACTTCTGAAAATCTTGCATAACTACAAAGGTACACACAGTGGGTAAAAAATTGTATAAAAAAAGTAATAATAATAATTATAATATGTACGCGACGTGGGCTGCGGTGAGGTGGGGGCAAAGCACACAAAAATCAAATAATAACCCAGCCGTGAGCTTTGTGCGTGTGTGTGTGTGTGTGTGTTTGTATATGTGTAATCAGTGTGACACTATGTTGTATGTGTGTGTGTGTGTAGCTCATATGAGTTTGATGTCTGGGCGGCTGCTGTAATCGTACGTAATCATTTAAGCCGGCGCCCATAGGCAGCTACTGAAACACACACACACAGACACACACATGCGCTAATTAACATATTTTTATATATTATATACATATATATATATATATATTCATATATATATTATATATGTATAATAAGTGATATACAAAACGCTGTGTGCAAGCATCTGTATAATCGCAATTGCCAGCGATATCTGGCTACCTTCTACACACACACACACACACATACACACACACTTACATCTCTACAATATACCCAAAAGCCAGACAGAGTTCAGCCATATATAACTGTGATAGGGGTGGGGGTAGGGCAAGGGGGGGGGGGGGTCGTCGCGGAGCAAACACTTCATAAAGCTGGGTTAGTAGTTCACCTGTTGATTGCTGCATTGCTGCCTCGCGACCGCACAGTGAGTGAAATTTGATATATTCACACACACACACAGAGGCAGAAAACTCACTGAATTATCAATTTAACGGCTCTTTTGCAACTGCAATTGCACAAGTTGTGCGCTGACTGACAAGAGAGAGGGGGGAGAGAGAGAGGAAGGGCTGAGCAGGAAGGGCGACAGACAGAGCGAAACAACTTAACTTTAACCTCAGCTAAAAGTGGGCTGTGACGTCATGTACAGTGGGGCAAAGCAGAGATAGCTAGAGCTAAGTATATATAGAACTTCAATAGTATATATAGAACTCTATATATAATCTATATGATTTATATAAATAAAACTTAAAAACAGAAAAACTTGCTATATTAAAAAACTTAAAATTCCTTAAAAAAGCGGAAAAATGATCTATACTAAAAGTAAATGTTTCTTATCGAAATACTCTATAAGTCGCTATGATAGAGTAGCTCAATATGGCAAGCATGATTAGTCTACGAAATGTCAAGTATATATAAATATATATATATATATAAATCATAGTATATATAATGCTCAAGTGTTGATCGATGATTTGTCTGACAGCTATATGATATAGTGTTGCGATGCAACTAATTTCGATCCATAAAATAATTAAGCTATATTAAATTTCATAGGCATCATATCATCGCTTACAAACTAAGAGACTAACGAACGTCTATTGATATTGATCATTAATATATATACTATATATACACACATATATAAGTAACTTAATATCTTAATAGATATACATATATGGTCACAGATATCTGTCTATGCGCATATATCTAGTCTTACGGCCATTGTACAGTGGGCACACGATGACGTGACCAACTTGCTGCTAGCTAATCACTGAAATGTCTCCATTTATGGTGCGGCCATTAAATCAATCAATATCTCATCACTCGACAGTCCACTAAAAAGTTGCCACTAAAAATTGAAGACGTTCGACGACGTTCTAAGTTTTTGATGGGCCTGTGACATTGTCACGAATCTCTCAAAGTCACAATTAATGCGAAACATGTTGAGTTATGAAGCCGGGCACAGTGGTTAGAAAGTTGCAGTAAAACAAGCTGAAAGATAAGATCCATAGAGACAGTTTTAGCAAATCAAGGCAATAGTCGTAATACCCATACCCAGTAGCTCACTCTCTCTCTCTCTCTCTCTCTCTCTCTCTCTCTCTCTCTCTCTCTGTCAAACATACATAACGCCCAGCTGGTCTTATAGAGACTGTCTAGTCACATAACTGAACTATCAGCTATATGCCGCATTCCACACGTTTCTTGAAACTCGAATTCGAATTGCGTATGCTTCACATTCATTTCCCTAAGCTATATAGCTTAGAGTTTTTCCAAAATATTACCCAATTTCTCATTCAGCGCATGAGTTTCTACTATAGTTTTATATATGCAAATTGAGATAGATTAGATGTTCCAGTAATTTCTCAATTGAACTTAATTAAAAGTGCATCGTAGGCAATGCAATTGTCTACGTATTGCTTGGGGAAATCTATTTGCATATTATAGTCTAGCTATACTAGAGTCTATATGCGGATAAGCTAAGATAGTCGGATAAAGTCTATCCATACTAATATCTACATTCAAAAGAGCTAAGGTGTCTGGATAAGCTCTATCTATACTAATGTCTACATTAAATTAAATTCAGATATTTGGATAAAGTTTATTTATAATAATGCCTAAATTCAGATAAGTTAATATGTTTGGATAAAGTCTATCTATACCACAGTCGACATTAAGATAAGTTAGGCTATTCGGATAAAGTCTATCTATACCAATGTCTACATTCAGATAAGTTAATATGTTTGGATAAAAGTTATCTGCTTTCAGATAAGTAAGGCTATTCGGATAAGGTCGTCTCTATCTACATTCACATAAGTTGGTTCATAAAAAGTCTATCCATCTATTCATTATCTATTTGGATAAAGTCTATTCAACCTACTGCACTTAAGTTCAAATATTCCTATTATCTATTTACATATTATAATTATCCGATAAGCTAACTTACTATCTAGGCACACCCCTTCCATACATTAGACACTTCAACGAGCTGCTCTATCTCTGCTGCTAATATCGTATATAATAATCAATTTTTCCGCTATTTGTACGATTTGTAATGTGAGAGCTCGTAAACAATCGAGCATTGAATGCACATTCGCAATGGCATTCTAGGGGCATGCATAAATTCATGAGGTCTGCGCGTCTGGCTTTTGGTTTCGCAATTTCGGTCTCAATTTTCTTTAGCGAGCTTGTGGCTAATCGAATTACCTTAAACAATATCGAAGACGGTTTCATTCATAACTGCAAGTCAAACAAACAATTTGTGTGTTCACTGTGCCTAGGCTAAGCGGAGTGCAACGGCGCTTTAGTGGGTCAATCTCGGAGGGGGGTGGGTTGGGTTGGGTTGGGTTGGGGTCGGTTGCGTTGGCATTAGAATGGCGTCATCTTTTAACAATTAATCGATGACAAGAATTAAGTAATCGCAATTGGCTTAAATTCGCTGCAATTGCCATGCGGTATATGAGTATGTATATCCATATATATATACATGAATATATATATATATATATATTTGTATATTTATATACTTGTAAGTCGGCTAGAACATTGGATAGTAAGGTCAATAGATGACGTATGCACAATGCGCAATTAAAGATTCATTCGACTCACTGCACAGATTGAGCAGCGGGGACGCCCAGAGCCATAGACATGTGCATATCATTATAAATATGAAGCAGCATCAATGACATGACACGACTAGAAGATACCCTGCAAATTGAATCTTGTTGTTTGTAAAGTTAAAGAGTTAAAAATACAATTTTAGATATGAAATAGAATCAAGGCATATGATAAACATGAAGTTGGAATCAAATGAAATGACATGACACGACTAGAACATACCCTCTAAATGGAGTAACTCAAGTTGCTTATAGATATGAAAGAACTTATTAGATATTTGAAATATGACATAGAATCACACTATATTATATATATAAAACAGCATTAAAGACATGTCACAACTATAAGATACCCTGTAAATTGAGTTTCTCTAGGATTTTTAAAGAGATAGAAGAGATAAACATATAATTTAGAAATCAAATAGAACTAAAGATTATGTTTAATATGAAGTGGCATCAAAAGTATGACCTGACTACAACATACCCTGTAAATAGAGTGTCTCAAATTGCTCATAGAGCTAAAGTTGGATTATAAGATATAATCAAACTATATTATAAATATGAAATGACATCAAACGAAATGGCATGACACGACTAAAAGATACCCTCTAAATTGCTTGAAATACTTTAATTTACTTGTATTCTCATGCATAATAGGGTATGGCCGTAGCACGGCATATCCATTTAATTAAATTCAGAAATTATCTTGGGCATTTCTCGGGCATGCTCGTAAATAAAAAACCAAACACTTGAGCCGGCTGGGCGCTTTAAGTAGCACTGAGTACTAGGCGAACGGAGATCAAACAGAAGAAGAAAAAGAAAAAAAAACACGCAAATAGACGGGAACAGCGAGAGACCAAGCTACTTGGACAGTCAAAGATACATTCGGCCAGTCCGGGAGATACAAAGATACAGATACTGAGATACTTGAAAGTGTTGCGCAATTTATTGTGCGTGCGTACCAGATGCATACATATATACAATACATATACATACATACATATATATAGTATATAGAGAGTTGATAAAGTACGCACTGTGCGTAGCGCACACGTAATCACGAAGTTTTTTTTTTTTTGCCTGACTTCAAATTGAATTTCACATCGAATTGGAATGCCCGTTGCCATTCCAATTGGAACACAAGTCACGAGGGCTCAGGCACAGCCAAGCGGAGCAGCGGTTCTAATCAGAGCCACAAGCAGATACTAAAAGAATTGTACAAGTGTTTTTTTTATACATTTTTTGAATTGGTTTTTGCCTTTGCCTTCCTCTTCCCCTCTCCTCCCCCCATTTACTTCTAAGTAACTCTTGGCCTTGCTGAGTTTATGGGATCAGCGCGTCGAGTAACTAACGTTTAAATATTTTGAGGAAACGAAAACCAGTTTTCTAAATGCGCTTCGTGCTTGACTCTGAAGTTCACTTGAGCAATTTCTTAAAAGGCAGCACAGACAAAAAAACAAGCAGAAGAAGACTGCTAGATACATCACTAATTATACCCTGTAAAATGAGTAGAAGCAGATAAATAAGAGAAATGCGGCTATTCAAAGAAATCACAGAGACAATTAAGCTTAGAGAGTTTACTTTTATTTACTTTACAATAGATGCAGCGCTGATTATACCCTGTAAAATGAGTAAAAGGGCGGCTGGCTCACTGAGCTGTGTAAAAGAAATGGCAATTTAAGTTGGGGGAGTGTACCTTGTCTCTATAACAGATATATAATTTGTCTTTCTTGTCTTTACAATAGATGCAGCGCTGATTATACCCTGTAAAATGAGTAAAAGGGCGGCTGACTCACTGAGCTATGTAAAAGATATGACAATTTGTGGGAGTATACCTTGTCTCTATAATACATATATAATTTGTTCTCTTTGTCTCTACAATAGTTGCAACACTGCGTATACCCTGTAAAATGAGTAGAAGAAAAAAGAAATGCGGCTAGCTCACTCAGCTGTGTAAGAGAAATCATAAACACAATTAAGTTTGCCGAGTATACTTTGTCTCTATAATGAGTATATTACTAATTATACCCTGTAAAATGAATCGAAAGGCGGGATGCTCACTGAACTGTGCACAAGAAATCGCAATTTAACTTGGAGAGTATAATTTGTCTCTATTACAGAGTTTGTCTTTTTGTCTTCACAATAAATACTTCACTATTTATACCCTGTAAAATGACTCTCTAAAGGCAATCGATAATCAAAATCAAAATTAGAGGGTATAAGTATAGTTTATCTTATAGTATAGTATATGTATAACAACTAGCTCTAAATATCTAGTATACTAAAAGCTAAAACCTTAAAACTCAAAGCTAATTAGTGTTTATTGATAACAAACTTATCGATAGTTTTTAACATTAATACTTATGGATTGTATACTTCTCATATATACTTTTTACTGTTTAGATATTTCTATCATTTTCTACATACCTAGGGTATTTGCTAGCCTATCAGCCTCTGCCTTTCGATTTGGCGCCGAGCACATACAAAGCTGCAATATCATGTATCGTCTAACCCAAACGGGATTTACCTCTTTCGAAAAGACACAACAACAACAACAACAACAACAACAGGAACAACAACGTATAACGAATAATCACATAAAAACATAATTATTGATTGGAAGCGTAGCGTCGCCCTCTCTCTCGCTTCATGTCTAGATATGGGCTTTATGGCCAGCTCAATGCCCCGACAAGGTTTCCCGCACACACATTTTGCAATCTTTATGCAAGCCATATGAAATTTTGCCAACTCAACTGTAGATAGAAATTAATGTCTATTTGACTGTATTGAATAGTTGCAAATTTCATAGACTAAGGGGGTATATGGGTGTATATATGGGAGTATACGACTTATATGACATATATGGGACGTTGGGGTTAGAGTGAGCTATATGATCTTTATGGATGGAAATGTATCTTTTGCCTTGTAAGGGTACGAGCAGTATGGGGTAGAGGAGCTGTAAAGGCTGTACGAACTTAATGGATGGTATAGGCTGTGCGGAGTAGAAGGTATGGGTGCTTTATGCCCTGTACAGACTGTGTGGACTGTATGAGTTATATGACCTGTTGAGGCTATATGAACTGCAGAAGGTTATGAGAACATAGGGACTTTATGGAGAAGAAGTTGTAGTATGAGTCGTAAGGACTTTATGGCCTTATGAAGGCTATAAGTACTGTATGGACTGTAAGAGCTATATAGACTATGGAACTATATAGACTATGGAACTACATAGGTTATGGAAATTGTATTTGCTTTTGGCGCTCTATTGGCTAGACTGATTGTATGAGCTTAAAGGTCTTTATAGGCGAAACGAATTGTAAGGACTATGTGGACTCTATAGGCTGTGCAGACTGTATAGGTTGCATAGGCTGAAGGAGCTCTCTGGGACTGTATACAAGACAAATTGTAGATGAAGACGGAACTGAATGAGCTGTAAGAACAGTGTGCAGCCTATAGGCAATAAGTACTGTACAGATTGTACAGGTTAAGTGGACTGTAGGCTCTATACGAACTACATAGGCTATACAGACTGTATGATCGTTAAGGACTCTAGGACTATACGTTCTCTATAGCCTATACAGACTACATAAGCTTGAGGAATTCTGCGACTATTACCTTTAGAGGCTATTCGAACCACATAGGCATTACAAACTATATGGCCCACACGTACAGTATGGCCAGCATAGGCTGCACGGACTGCACGGACCGTGCGGACTACCGTACGGGCTGTGGGGGGGGCATATGTTTGCCTTTATTGAGGTCGATTGTTCATTTATCGTCAATGTCAGTCATCAGTTGGGCTGGCTTGGCGCGTGTTTTGTTGTCTTTACACATTCCCTTGCGTGTGTTTCTGTTTCTTCTTTTTTTTTTATTTTGTTTACATGGAGTGGAAGGGGGGAACGTTTATATTACAAATGAAGAAGAGCCAAGTGCAGCGGAGATCTGGGCTACTTCGCAGCGAAACGAAACGAAAAGAAAGAAAAAATGTAATTTAGGTGTTTCTCAATACAAACAGCTGGAGTTTTGGCCATTTGCAGGCAACGATAAACACGCAATTAGCGTTAGATATATGTTTAGACCAACTCACACACACACACACACAGAGATGAGAGAAGCTGCAGTCGAATCGATAAAGCTTGTCTAGACTTCCCTTTAGCTGCTTTACTTGCTTCTTTTTTTTGGCAGGACTTTTGTGCTGCAGTTTGATTGCCAGCGTCTGGCCAAGATATGTATCTAAGCATGATCCATATAACAGTACACATATGTGTGTGTGTGTGTGTGCGTATCTTATCTGCAAGTTGTCGCATAAATCTTCTTGGGCCACAGCCCATTGACTTTATGGCGCCGCATCTCAATTCTATAAATCATTCCCAATTGTCGTCTGCTTAAAAAGATAAAAGACTCGCGTCGGAGAGCCCTAAAAAAACTCGAAAAAAAACCAAAAACAAAAACAAAACTAAAGTTTACATAAACCAAAAATCATTAGACGTAATTATTGCCTAATGAAATGTTAAATATTTGAAAATTTTTGATTTCTTCATAGTTGATAATAGAAATTTGTGACTTAGAACAAAGGCCAAATGATGTAGATTGTATGGGATATAGTATATATATGCACTTATCTCAGCTCACATTCTCAGCTATACGAAATGTATTTCTTTTGTGGACACAAAGAAACGATTTACTTGACTTATTCGAAAGCCTTCGAAAAAAGATTTCTTTATCTTTACAAAGAATCGATAGGCTGCTTGCAACACATGTTTGTTTATCTATATATATATATGAATGCAAGATAAAGAACACTTAAAACTTGTTTACAGGGTATATGCAAGGGGCAGATAGTGTTTGAGAGAGGGAGAGGGGGAGAGAGAAAGAGAGAGTGAAGCATAGGCTGAGAGAGAGTGAGCATCCTTCTCTATGGATAGCAAATTAAAGTCTGTAAGGCTTGCTTGAGTTTATGAGAATTGCAGAGAAAGCCGCATACTACTCTTGCTATATATATATTTACTATATATACGTATGTACTTAGGAAAGGCTTTCATATTGAATTGAATACATTATAAGGAATACGTAAAACTAGTTTACAGGGTATATGCAGAGATAGTGAGAGAGAGACAGATGGTGAGACTGATAGTAAGAGAGAGAGAGAGAGTGACAGAGAGAGAGATAGGAAGTGTGAGAGAGAGAGAGAGACAGGAAGTGTAAGAGAGAGAGAGAGAGACAGGAAGTGTGAGAGAGAGAGACAGGAAGTATGAGAGAGAGAGAGAGAGAGAGACAGGTAATGTGAGAGAGAGAGAGAGAGAGAGAGAGAGACAGGTAATGTGAGAGAGAGAGATTGACAGAGAGAGAGAGAGAGAGAGAGAGAGACAGGTAGTGTGAGAGAGAGAAAGAGATTGACAGAGAGAGAGAGAGAAAGGTAGTGTGGGAGAGAGAGAGAGAGAGAGAGAGAGAGAGAGAGATAGAAGCTGAGAGAAAGTGTGGAGCTAGTGATAGTTATTTTGAGTTGAATTGAGTTTCTGAGAATTGCAGAGAAAGGCAAATATTTACTACCACATTTGTTTCATTCTGCTTACTACAAAAAGAAGCTATACATAACTAGAATAAGCTTTAATAATGACTTGATTATATATATATATATATATATATATATCTGAGAATACCAGTTAAAGAATACAATACGAGTATATGCAAGTCCCACTTAACACCAATTAGCCAAAACATTTATAAAATACTTAGTGTAGAAACAAGAAATAATTATATATATTTATATACATATATTTACGATTGCACTCAAAATTCTTTAGATTTCTAAATATACTCACGTTTAATAAGCTTCCCCGCAGCCCCAGAAACCCCCAACCACATATATGTATATCAAAATTCAATTCAATTAAATGAAAAATAGCAAAAACCAAAAAAAAAAAATTTTGAAAAACATTTTCCAATTGCATTTCCAATCCAGAAAACACTTTTCCAGCGCCTATGGTTATTTTTCTATATATAAATATATATTGGTCGTAGTTTCTCGGGGGATGTTAGTTAATAGACATCGAGCAGGGGTGGATCGCACACATGTATAAGGTCTTAGGTAAGGGTGGTGGTGAATGTTGACCCCACAACAAATGCTCGAAACATTTCTCCATTAAATCGAAATATTCCACAAAGGGTGGCATTCCGTTCTATGTGATTTCACTAAGTTTTCTTTTGACTTCTTTTCTGGGAATATATATATATATTTACGCTTGAAGTCGCTTAGAGTTGTGCTAAAGGTTAGAAATATATATTATATGTATGTATATATGGCGAACACCTGTCCCTGGTTTGTTTTTATTGTTATTGGGGTTAAATAGAGAAAACATTCAACTTTAGGAAAAATTCATTGAGAACTTTGCTTCAAAGTGCTAGAGATGTCAAGAGTATTCCGAGGCATACATATAACATACGTATATATATATAAGACTTTGTCTGTCCATCTTTTTGTATATACCAGTGAATATTAACCCTATCCTAGGTATATATAGCTGCTTTTCATAATTTTTCGACTAAAACATTGTAAATACGAAAAAAGAAGAAAAAGTAGAAACAAATGTTGACCTTTCTCTGCAATTCTCATAAAGTCAAGTATGACTTAAACTTGTCAATTCATATGTTTCTATATTACTTATCTATACAAAAAGATTCTCAATAAGCAAAATAACGAACTTTCTCTCTGTTCCACTCTCTCTCTCTCTCACTCGCTATATCGCTTTCTCTCGCTCTTTCTCTCTCTCACTCTCACTCTCTCTGTCTCTCTATATATTTCTTTCTCTCTCTCTCTTTCTCTCTCTCACCCTCTCTCTCTCTCTCCATTTGTTTCTCTCGGTCTATGTTTGTTTCCTTCTGTTTTTCTCTCTCTACTTCCCTTTTTCTCTCTCTCCATCTTTTTCTTTCTTTCTCTCTCCTTATATACCTCTCTTAGTCTCTTACTCACCTCTCTCCCTCTCTGTTTCTCCCTCTGCCGCTCCTCTATCCTCTTCTCCGCAACTTCCCTTCCACTCCACTCTCAACATTTTTCCAATTACCGCCCTTCTATGCGATTTTCATGAACTCAATTAGCTTATAGGTTTTAATGCAGTTCCAATACCCTGCGTGTCTCTGTGTGTTTGTTTGCCACACACTTATAACTAAGCTCATAATTCCAGATACTTTTCGTACTCCATAGAAATGGATTAGCACAAAGGCAAAAGCAAAATGGTTTGAGTGAAGCTTGCAATTTGCAATCGACTGGCGATTTTGTGAGACATACACTAAATGCGCAGCTAAACGTATCAAGGTGCACTAGATATTTACAGAAAAAGATAGAGAGAGAGGGAGGAAGGGAGGGAGAGAGAGAGAGAGAGGGAAAATGCAACTAGAAGTCGGTCAGATTTGCATGCAAATTGGATGCATTTTTTCAAATGCCTCAAGCCGGTTAACAGCTGCATGCAATGCAATGAACAAACCCCTTGCCACGCCTACCACCCGCTGGTCCCCGGTCAGCTCGGCATGTGTGTGTGTGAGTGTGTGTGTATGCGTGTGTGTGACAACCCCAAGGCACGGCACGGGGCAATCTTCGTGTTAGACAATTGTCAACTCTGGCGTTAAATATGGGTGAAAAATATTGATTACATTGGTAAACGCAGGCGCATGCAACACCATTTATGCTACACAGATATATATATATATGTATATGTATGTATATATATGTATATATATATACCTTTTACATACATATCTAGATCATAATTCTGCATATGTTTAACCATATGCGCATTTCATTACCGCACAAAAGGTACGCGCAAAAGATTAGCTATCAAGTGACCCAAATGCAGAGAGACACACACAAGCACATAGACACACACACACACACACACACACACAAACACACACACACACACTCACATAACAAGTATCTACATATCTATAGCTATATCTACATATAACGTATTCAGTTCACTTATGTCTATGAGCCGGAAGATATAATAATTATTTAGAAATTGCTTTTGGCTTTTGCTTTTTGCAATTTTTCACAATTCTTTGGCCATGCCCTAATGAACAATAATAAACGATTTGAACAAATTTGTGGCAAAATCCAACAATTTGCCACAGTTGGCAGCAGCAAAACAAATGCTGAAGAAGACGATGAGCGAGAGAAGTGCCCAACTAGCATATACCCTGACTATGCTCCTGACTATGAACTTTAGCGATTGCACAGAAGGAGGGAGATGGAAGATGGGAGTTGGGAGGTTCTACATGATATGTATATATCTATATATCTGTATACATATCAGATAGAGCCTCCCGTCTCCCATCTGCCTCCCCCTTACACACAAACTTCTGTGGAATCGCTAATGTTCATATCAAGCATAGTCAGGGTATATGCTAGTTGGGCATAAAGCTAAACTTCATATCAAGCATAGTCAGGGTATTTGCTAGTCGAGCACTTCTCTTTCTCATATATTTTTAATAAAAATTAATAAATGCTCTTATATATCTTAGAAGAAACTCTAGTTTTTTATCTATATTCAAAAAGTCAAGTTATTAATTTGTTTTTGATGCTAATTTGAAAGGTATATACAGGTTGAACTAGATATATATACTAGTTAGATATCTCTAGCTTCCATAAGTGCTGAGATCGTTGCATTGATACAGACGAATAGCCCATCAGCTGAACAAGGCTAAGTCGACACGACACGAACAGGCGTTCAGCCTGATCAAGACTGACTATATATATTTTATATTCCATATATATACATATATACATATATATATATATATATACATATGACTGTATATAATGACTGTTAGCTAAACCAATTACAAGCGGAATTCCCATTTTCAATGGAATTCATTTAGGGTCAAACGTTTGTTTGCCCAGATATTGTTCTACTTTTGCATTTTACCTGAGACGACACAGCTCTGGCCCTGACTGCCATATGTCAAAAACCCGAGCACAGATGTCGCGAAAGATTGCAATTTTTCAAGCAATCTGAAGAAAAGCCTCAAATGAGGCTAAGCAATAACTTTGCAGTTGAATAGATTAGAGTTTAGCTGAGATATATAGATATAGATATAGATATATAGATATATAAATATACAGATATATAGATATAGATATACAAGTATATAGTAGTTTAGGTATATATATATATACATGGTATATGTATCTATTTAAGGCCAAGGCAAAGTTAAAGCTAGGATCGATAAATATCGATTGTTGCTTTATGTTTTTAAGCTCGTTCGCAGTCTTTGGAATACAGAATAGGGAAAGTTACTATATCTAAAACTTTTCAAAGGCATGAATCTATAATATATTAAAGATAATTGAAATTTTGTATATATAGTAAATATATATATATATAGAATCTATATAGCTACAACCATTAGCGAATTGACAAAAACTCTTTTTGCTAAAGATTTTAGAGCTGAAATCAAAAAGTTTTCCCAGTAGAACACAGATTAAACTTATATACAGATAAGATTTCTATATAATATGGATTAAGCTAAGCATATCTATTTCTATATATATTATCTATTATATCCATTGACTAGATTTCCATAGACTAAAACCCATTTTCTTTGCTCTCTCTCAACTTACAGATAGAAGAAGTTCCGCATAGCTCGAGGCGTTATGGAAACGCTAAGCGATTGATACAGCCTGAGGAATATAAATTGCAAGTAAGCAAAGATATGATAAAGTAAACTCCCTCTCTCTCTATCTCTATCTCTATATCATATAATACAATGTTAAACTTTTTCAGAATTTCTTGCGTGCGGTGACTTGGCAACAATCTCAATGGTGGGCGGATATACAATAGTGATTTCCAACTATCTTCCACTCCAAATCCCTTCGTACTCCCCAGCCCTGTCCCCCCTAGACGAGCGATACGGCAAAAGATGTCTGACACAGTTGCCAGCGAGCGTAACGCCCCGGCAAATGGAACACTAAGCGATACCATAGAGTTGATAGAGTCTCTAGACGATGCCCAGCTATTGCTAGACAAGTCGAAGGTATTCAACGATTATATAGTCGGAGAGGAGACATTGAAGATAGTTGAGCCCAGCGATAAGCTGGAGAAGAGTGCGCAGGAGAAGGTGAAGAAGTGCGTCACATTCAATCCGAACGATGAGAAGATACGCAAGTTTACCACGGGCGAACCGATTGTCGATCAACAGAATCCCTTCAAGAATGGTCACATAGATAGTGGCAAGAAGAAGACGCCGCCGCCGGTGCCCACCAAACGATCCACATTGAGTGTACGGAAGACGGTGACGCAACAGTTGCGTGAACGCGAACGTGAAAAGGAAAAAGAACGCGAAAAGCTAAAGGAGCGCGAGCTCGAGGAGAAGTCCCTGAAGGACAAGGAACGGGAACAGCTGAAGAACGAGGCGAACAATCGGAAGAAGGCGCAACTAGTGGCCGACGACTACATAACAACCGAGGAGGTACTTAAGCAATCGAAATATGTCAAGACATATATCAAGAATCCGGATGCATATTTTGTCTATGATCCCACGGTGCTGGCACGTCTGAAATTCGAAGAGCTACGTGAGATAGCGGGCAAAGTGCCCAAGCGTAAACAGGCCTGGACGAACGGACAGCAGACGGCGAATCGCTCCAGGGAGACGAAGACGCCAGCGACGAAGCTGGCGCGACAGCAAGAGGCTAACGGTAAACCGAAGACGGCCACATTCAAGAAGTGCTCCAAGCCCAACTATCCAGAATTGGCCAATTTGAAAATCCGCACGGGCACCGACACGAACGGCGTCTACTTCAATCCCGCCGAAGTGACCAAAAATGCCAAGAAGTTCGACGAGCGCGTAAAGAAACTGCAAATTAGTTCCGACGACGATCTCGACGAGATCGATGGTCCGCTGACCAAGAGCGAGTCCAGCGACGAGCTGAATCAGCCAAGTGCCGAGGAGCCCGAGCAAAGTCCAGCAAAGATGACGTCCAATGGCAATGGGCCACCAACAGGCACCTTCACCAACACCATCAGCTCCGAGGAGTTCCAGGCGTATCTGGAGCGCAAGGGCCTGGCGCTGATGCCCAAGCGAGAGATCAATAGTCCCACGCCCAAATCGACACCGGCAACGACGCCGACACCGACGGCGACGCCGACGCGTGCAACGGCCGAGGAGCGACGTCAACAGGTGGCCGAATCTTTGGCAGCTTTGCGCAAAAGCAATACCAAAAAGCTGTCCGTCCTGCAGCGTCTGTCCAACAGTCTCTTTGCAACACGGCGCAAGACGACGCCCAAGGGCGTAATGCCAGTGCCGCGCAGCGTCTACGGCGATGGCGAGGAGCATCGGAAAGTGAATACGCCAACGGAGATGCGACGCATACTGCTCGAGAGTCAGCCGAACGGGCAGTTGAGGCAGGAGATGAAGCCGCAGCCGCAGCCCAGGTCAAAGCCCATGGTGGAGGCTAGACTGGAGCCGGCGCCCTTCCAGCGCAACGTGGAACGCCAGAGTCTCATACCACGACGCGTCTCTCCGCCGGAGAACAATTTGAATCGCTTCAATCGTTCCGCCTCCATGGATCGCAATCAAATCAAGCAGCACAGCCAGCGCACCATGAGTCGGCTGGAGAGCGTGGGCCAACGACGTTCCGTCGCCTCCTGCCAGTCCAACGAGGAGCGCCATGGCAACAGCAACGGCTATCCCATGGCCACATCGACGCCAGTGCGCAAGACGCTCGAGTCGCAGCAGAGCAATCACAATGAATGGGAGCAGTTGAGAGCGATCAAGGAGGTAACCGATAGGCAGCTCTACAACAAGGTCATACAACAGCAACAACAGCAGCAGCAGCAGCAACAGCAACAGCAACAGCAGCAACAGTTGCTGCTGCAGCGCCAGCGTCAGAGCGAGGAGAACATTTATGAGCATCTGCAGTCGCAGCAGCTGGCGGCGCCCAGCTTCCTGCGCGGTTCCGTGCAGCGGAATACCTATGCCGGCGTCAGTGGACGCAATCGTCAGATGTTGCTACAACAGCAGCAGCAACAGCAACAACAGCAGCAGCAACAGCAACAGCAACAGTTGCCCGCACGCTGCCAGAGCGTTCTGGACGATCTGATCACCCAGCCCAGCAGTCAGGCAACGCGACGCGGCTACGAGAGCGAGAACGAGACGCCAGTTGTGCTGCGACGCAAGGACTCAAGCGCTGTACGCCGTATTGGCGGCCTGTTGACGCGCGACGAGATCCTGGAGAAGGTGAAGGAGTTCTGTCGCAAGTCCATCAATCGCACCCCGCTGCCGGCGGCCAAGATGCAGCCCATCTACGAGCGTCACAACAACCACCATCAGACAGCGGACATCTCGCCCGTGTCGTATGCCTCCGTGGAGACGCACAAGCGGCCCGCCTCGCAGCTGAGTCTGGCCCGGCCGCAGGTGCCGTTGCGTGTCCAGAGTCTGCCCCGCTCGGCGGCCCTGAACAGCGCCTCGCCCATCTATGCGCACGTGAACAAGCGCAACAGCCTGCTCTCCAACGACTCCGAGCAGTATGTGTCCAATCAGCAGCTGCTCACCCTGACGCCCACGGAGTACGTGCTCATCCAGACGGAGGATGGGCTGCATGCGGCCAAGTTGATTGATTATCCCAATAGCAGCTTGTATATGCAGCCGCAGTATATACGCGCCAGTCCGCAGGGCTATGTGCGCATCGAGGAGCTGGCCCTGGCCCAACAACAGCAACAGCAGCAGCAACAACAGTTGCAGAATGGCCGTGCCACGCCCCTCATACTGGATCGTTCCGGGCCGCAGACCAGCCAAATATATTGGACGCCGCAGCATCAGCGGCTGCAGCAGGCTAATCACATGAATCAGCTGACGCTGCAGAAGAGTCCACGCATGTATCCAGTGCCGGCGCCCAGGCTGCACATGCCCCAGAGCTATGTCCTGGCCAATGGGCAGCCGTATGCGACAGTTATGCCGGCGCCAAGAAATCAGGCGAACAGCAGGCAGCAGCTGGTCAGGAATACGTCCAATTGGGATTGCAGTTCCGAGGCGGGCGAGATACGACGCATACTAGATAAATCGTTGTAGGGTAAGTTTGCATTATTAATCATTTTTCAAAAAAAAAAAACCGCGCCGCAATCGCAAAATAAAATGTGCCCATGTTAACACACTGAAAGTAACCTAAAAAATACCAAAGAAAACGCCAATTATCGCGCGAAAAACGTCAAATGTTATCGATATATCGGCGCAGACAACATCTGCTTGTAATTGTATCGTATCTATGTGCGTGTAGTCCAAACACAAAGGTGAAACTGCGACGTACGTCCGTTCATAGCAGCGGCCAGAGCAACTGCAGAAACAGTTATTATCTACACTTGTGGGCTAACAACAATTGTCAAAAGATTCAAGGTCTCTCTGGCACTTATCAGGCGACAGCTTGATAAATCTGTATGTTGAGACAACAGACGCATCCAGTGAATATATAAATGTGAACGCGTTCACCCATACACCCACAGGCACAATCACTGTGTGTATACATACATATATGCATTGTTTTTAAACGGAGCTTGGTGAGTATATGTATGTGTATGTGTGTTCAAAACAAACTGAGCTATCTCTATATCTGTGCGTATGTGTGTGTGTGTATGCACAACAAATGCAGAAATTTGCGTAATAACAACACACTCACACACACATACTCACATGCATGGACCGTGCTGTTACAATTTGTTGTTATTTCTAAATAAAAAATAAAAAACACGGCGAAGCGAATTTGCTAAAATTTCAACTTCAATTCTCAAACACATTCGAGACCTTTCAAAAGTACAATAAATACATATATGTATATATATTCCCAGGTAAAGTTAGCTATGCATATGCATATATATATGTGATATACATACATACATACAAACGTATATAGTCCGAGGCCCGGACAAGACAGCAGTAAATACATACAGACATACGTTGGCCTGCAAGTACCTGCACCTACATGCATACAAGCATATATACATACATACATGCAGGCAGGCAGGCAGGCAGACATACATACATATATTTATGCATTTGCTTGAGAGCAACAGTGCAGCGCCTTTTTTTTCAAGGCAAAAACGACGAGATTTGAGAGGCATAAATATATATATATTAATAAAATAAAAATATTAAAAAAATAAAAATAGACAATATATAATTAATAAAATAAAAATATTAAAAAAATATAGGCAAGATATAATTAGTAATATATAATTATTTGTTAAAAATAGGGTTTTAGCTAGCTAGCTATATAATAGCTAAATTATAATAATTGTTTAAAAAAAAAGGGTATTAAAAAATTTATTACTTGAAAAGTTTCGATTAGTAGGCGTTTGGAAACTTTGGTCTTAACTACTAATATTACTAAAAGAAAAAAAAAATTTTTAATATAAAAAAAAAGCAAAAAGAAAACAAAAACAAATTTAAAAATAAAAATAGCGTCTTTAACTCAAAACAGACAATACAAAAATATTTAAAAAATAGAACAAAAACATATATAGCTTGAAAACCGCTTATTTAAAAGTCAATAAAAATATTTAAAAATAAAAAAGCCAGATTTAGCTATAAAATAGCGTATTTAACAGTCAACAGAACAGTCGAAAAATATTTAAAATTTAAAAAAAATCGGATTTAGCTATAAAACAGCGAATTTAACTCAAAACAGCAAATAGAAAATATTTAAAAGTGAAAAAAAACTCAAATTTAGCTATAAAACAGCGTATTTTACTATCAATAAAAAATATGAAAATTAAAAAAAAACCAGATTTAGCTCTGAAACAGCCTATTTTAACAGCCAACTACAAAAAAAAAGAATACAAATATCGAAAAATCGTACAAATTTCAATTGTCATCACAACTGACAGAAGAAGCTATAAATTCTCACTCGCTTCACAACACTGGCGAGAGTCAGTCATAAATATAAATTGTCTACGAAAAATTTGGGAAAATTTTTTTCCAAAAATTTGTTTCAAGAATTCACGCTTAAAACAGGCCGATTTGTTTAATAAATATTTGTTAATAACAATAACAATAACAATTATAAATAATATAAATAAATAATGAAGCCAAAAGTAAAAGTTAAAATAATAATAAAAAAATAATAAATAATAAAAAAATAATAAATAATAAAAAAATCATAAATAATAAAATAATAAATAATAATAAAATAATAAATTATAATAAATAATAATAAAATAATAAATAATAATAAAATAAAAAAAAATTTTAAAAACCGTAAAAAGAAACTCCTCAAAAAACCAGCAAAATTTAGCTATAAAATCGCTATAAAATCACAGGTTCGTCAGCACTGTTAGGCGCAGGCCATGACGCTACTGACGCCATTGGCCATTGGCCTGGCCTGGCCCATTGGCTAGCTATAATTGTAGAGCGCCACGAAGGTCAATACGAAAATAAAGAATTCTTCTATGCAATTTTTCAGACAAAGAGGCCAACAGCCCAGACGACAACAACGACAACGACGAAGACGAAGACGAAGACGACGCAGCAGCAGCAGCAGCAGCGGCATGGATGAGCAGAGCACCAGCAGCTGCAGCAGCACCAAGAGCAGCACCAGCAGCAGCGGCAGCAGCAAGAGCAGCAGCAGCAGTGCCACCAACAGCAACATGACCAAAGCCAAGGAGGAGTCGCTACCCATTAGCACATCATCGTCATGGACGATTTTACCACCAGATCGAATCGAGATAATTGAGACGAGCAGCAGCAGCGAGGAGTCGGGCGCGGGCGCGGGGCAAGCAATGAGGCAACGTCCACAGGCCGTGGCAATGGCACTGGCAGAGGAGGACGAGCAAACCAATGCAGAGTAAGTGAAAGAGAGAGAGATATATCATATCACTAAATACTCCTAATCCCTTTAGAAGCAAGCTCGTCGAGGATGCTGATGCCCAGGCCGAGGATGTCTCCGATGGCATTTCGATTATCAGTGACTGCGAGAGCACTGGACGCATTTCACCGCATCCCTTTTTGCGCGAACATCTCAATGGGCTCGATCCGGGCCCGGAGCTGCCGCTATGGGCCAATCTGCGCGAGCTGAGCGCTGGCCAGGTGCTGCGCGAACGACGTCGTGCCTCGGGCATGCAACTGAATGATGCAGCACTGAATGAGGCAGCAACAACGGCTGCAACAGCTGTGCGCGGCAGCTATCGTCTGTCGCCGCTGGTGCAGACCGGGCTGACCGCAGTCTTCTATGTGGGCGCCACTTTGGCCGTTCTGGCCTTCATCGGCCGTCTGCGCAATCCCGAGTGGCAGGGCCTGGCCGGCGATAAGAACATTGCGGATCTGGATCAGCGTCTGGTTGAGCTGGAATTGCAGAATAATCTGATGCGCGCCGAGCTTGATATTATGTCCAAGCAGCTGCTATATCTCAGCTCCATGGCAGGTCAGGCACAGGGCCAGGGACAGGGACAGGGTCAGGCTCAGGCTCAGGGTCAGGGTCAGTCGCGCAAGCCTAAGACATTCAAGGCCTGGCCCGGCAATGGCAACTCTGTCGATCCGGTGGACATTACCAAAGCGGACCTGAAGCGCCCATACAAGTGTCCCGATGGCAACTATGTGGAGATCGCCGCCATGTGCATGGAAATGAAACCGCATGCCGAATCTCTAGCCGATGAGATTGGTAATGTGGTCAACGAGGTGCTGCAGCAATCTCAAGCTTTTCACAACTTTGAAAAGGTCACCGAGCGGCTAGGCACAATCGCTGGCAAGGAGGCATTACCCACCCATGCCACGCCCACACCGATTGTGGGCGCCAGCGAGACGACCAAAGCTTTCCATGCGCATGGCGACAAGTTGCGAGCACCGCCCCCGGACAGCAATCGGATGGATGCCTCCAAGGAGCGCTACAAGACCAAATACAATCAGGAGCAGCGTCACTCCAAGGAGCACAGGTACGAATCGAAGGAGCGCTACAATCGAAAGTATGCGGATAAGTCCAAGGAGTCCAAGGAGCAGCATCAGCATCAGCAGCACGGCCGGAAGCAGCGTCATGGCGATGCGGACAGTAGCGAGAGCGGCGAGTGGCACGAGCGCATGATGCAACATCGTGAGAGCTCGCGCCAGCGCCACGATCAGAAGCGCAACAACAATTGGTACATAGAGCGCGGCGACGGTCGGGAGCAGTTGCGTTCCAGCGAGACGCGACGCTAAAGGGGGCTAAGGATATATGCGAGAGTAGTCTGAAAAGTTGTCGTAACTGCAATATGTCAAGTTTTCAGACTGCCCTCGCCTCGTAGGGGGGGTATTTGACTGGCTGTTCTGATTGTTCGCATATTAAACCCAAAACTATAAACTTAAGTAATTGGATTTTTGTCTAGTTGTTGGTACTATTACGAAGTTATATAGAATATATATATGTATATGTGTGCAACTCGACCTACAAACATCAAATGTAATTGTGCTTAAAGATATATATATATATATATATATATATATGTATGTATGTATGTATGTATGTATTTGTCTCTTATCCTATGACAAACCATAAAAACGCTATTTGATGTAAGGATCTTAACTATATAATACAAAACGAGACGAAAAAAACAAAGAAATATATATATAAAAAAATAAAAAATTATATATAAAAAATAAAAAATTATATAAAAAATAAAATATATATATAAATATAAAATATATAAATAAAAATATATATTTAAAAAATAAAAAATATATATATAAAAAATAAAAAAAATTATATATATATATATATAAAATAAAATAGCTAATATAATACTATAAAATGATTATAGTTCGATTCTAAGGTAAACCTAATTGAATTCCACATTGAATGTAATTGGGTTCTTCCTTTATCCATCAATCGACACACAATTTTTTTTTCCTCGCTAAAAATAAATTTATACATATTTGTGATATATACACCTACACACACTACTACTATGATAAATGTTTTTTTTAGTATTTTTTTTTTTTTTTTAGGCTATAATATTAAATTATTGTACCATATTAGATATTCCTTGGAAGCCAATTCATATAAATATTTTTGTATGCATGTAATTCCCTATACAGATATAGATATATATATATATATATAAACTGGTTCTACATATATGTGTATTAGTGTATGTATGTATGTACCTTTCTGACAATGATAAATAAATAAACCTATCCAAAGCACAATTTTTGAATCTGATTATGTAAAATATGTGAAAATCTATTTATATATGCAGGACTATGGGTGGCATATATACAAATGTATATAAATATATATAGCATAAACGTTTGCCCTTTTCAGGACATTTTTGTATGTCAGCTATGTATATATCTGTGTATGTGTGTGTGTGTGTGTGTTATGTATGCACTTTCGTTTCTGTGTGAAAGTTCCCTAGGCAGGAAAACCTTCGTTGTGTTGGGCTTGTCCTACGCTTACTTTTTTTTTACTACTACGTCCCTAAGCTTTCAACCCATACATATAAGCACAGTGTTATGCATGCGCTGTATGTGTATGCGTGTGTGTGTGCGTGCGTGCACAACAAAAGCACACAATATTATGATGATAAAACAAATTTAGGAAAAAGCACAATAAGTGAGTGAGTGAGAGAGAGCGAGAACAAGAGAGCGAGCGAGCACAGCTTAGAGCGCTGCAAATGTTCGTGTTCGTGGCTAGTTCGTCAAAAGCACGAACAGCGTGTGCACATCGTTAGAAATGCAATTGTGTCAGTGTTCGTGTGTGTGTGTGTGTGAGTTGTGTGTGCGTAGTATGAGTGCGGGTGTAGAAGCGCGTATTTGTTTGTTGCTGGCTGACTGAGTTTCGCGTTCGCGCGTCAATTCAGTTTCATTTCAGTTACTACAACGATTTCAAGACCTACGGACGTTTTACACGGCGTTGGTAGCGCGCGCTGCACTTAAGTAACGGGACAGAGCGTTTAACAAAAAATATTACAAACACAACACAGGCAAAAAAAAAATTAGTTATAAAATTTAAAAAAAAAATCATCTTAAATACTTAGAACAATAGCAAATGTAATAACTAAAGCGTATTACACAACTCGACAACTCTCGCCCAACGTAATAAACAACGACGACAACAACAACAACAGCTGCAGCAACAACAACAACCGTTCATTCAACACAATAATTACGTTTGGTATATGCTCAAATAAATACATCAAATATTGTGTGTTGTGATCTATCCGAATCGAAATCTAAATGTTAGTTTTCTGGCCATCATTATTTTTTTTGTATATTTTTTTGCTTAAGTAACTGTAATTTGCATTACAAATGCACATACTACTGTGTGTGAGTGTGAAGATATATATAAATATATACATACATATACACACACACACACACATACATATACATGTGCAGCATATAGCAAACGACAACAAAACGCATTGAGATACATAGGAGAGTACACAAATTTCGAGTCCGAATCTGCTTACCTCTGTCCCTGTCCCTGTCGCTCTCCTTTTGCCTGTTCCCGCCCCTCTCTCACTCCTTCTGCCCGTCCCTGCCTTTGCCTCTGTCCCCCGTCCCCCGTCCCTCTCTCGCTCTTCTTCTGCCTGGCAGAATCAGTTGCCGATTTGACTCCATTTCGTTTTCGTTATCGCTCAGTAGGCCAGTGGAGCTCGTGTTCGTGCTTCGGCCAGCTGTTGAGGCTGTCGCCTGGCCACTGCCCCTCACCTCCTTCGAACTCTCAGTGTCGCATCAGCCCCTCGTCAAAAATGAATGCGGACACGTTCCATCAGCCAAGTGCTGTTGTTGCCTCTAAGTTATTTTTCACGTATTTGCTTCCCGTGCGCAGCAGCACACATACACACTAACACACATACACACATACATATTGAAAATCAAGTGTATAAAACAAGCGCGTCCTCTCATGCTCTCCCGCTCTTGCATGGCCTGCTCTCGTTTCTGGCAGCAATTTGTCGTCATAGTCTGCACTCAGCTGTTCGCTGCTACGAGACTCGACGAGCTTCATATACGTAAATAGGCACACATACATGCATGCATACACTTATACATGCATACGTCTGTCTATATCCTACACATGTTTTTGCAGCAGCACACTAAATACGAAATACTCCTCTTATTATGTATTCAATGCGATTTCGAACAGTTGACAGTGTTGAAAAATTCTTAAAATATATGTATGTATGTATGTTGAGGGGGATAAACATGTGTATCGGCATGCATGTGAGCTTATGTATGCATGTGTGAGTGTGTGTGTACGTCATTTGACATATGCACAGTGGCTCACAGCTTATTGCAACCAGGCAGCTATAAAATCTAAACTAAAAAAATATTTTAAAAATTTAAATGCAAATTGCTAGTCTAATGTCTTAGCTTATAAAATATGAGCTCATTTATTTAAACATAAATATATATTCTTTAAATATTTTATAATATTTAAAAACTAAAAAAATCAACAAAAAATTAATATAGGTACACTGTACATACGTATATACGTGGGCGACTTGTGCATAGATAGCTACAAATGTTAAATGTGATATATACATACATACATATCTACATATCTACATTTGTTCATATTTACGTATTTGTCGTTTCAATTTTCATGTGTGCAGAGATAAAAAAATAAAATCATGTGCTTTTGCTGTCACTTATAGTAGGTACATACGTACCTACATACATACATACATACACATATATGTATGTACATATGTATGTATGTAAGCAGACAAAATTAGCAGCAAACGAACAGTTCCCATTG
This sequence comes from Drosophila nigricruria, assembly GCA_037075265.1. NCBI lineage: Eukaryota > Metazoa > Arthropoda > Insecta > Diptera > Drosophilidae > Drosophila > Drosophila nigricruria. The sequence continues at coordinate 7,302,677 of JBAMCI010000107.1, read as the reverse complement.
TATATGAACGTTGAATAACATCAGCTGTTTGCCAATAACGTGCGTGCATTTCGTTATTGACAATAATAACAAAATTGTACGAGCAAAACAATTTTAATTGTGGCAAATTGATATTTCTATCAATACAGCAGCTGCACAGTGGTAAAGCGCTGGACAAAACTTACTCAAAAGCACATACAAAACGCGCGTACACACACACACACACAGACACATAGGCAGCTATATTATACGCACGCACGCAGATGTAAACACATGCAAAGGCCCGTCAGCTGTTTTGTGTTGTTATGCCAAATTGTCTTTAGCACAAATTTTTGCTTGCGCCTGCTGATGATGATGATGACGATGTTTGCCTTTACTCCTGCTAGCTGCAGGGGCGAACGGCGGCAGCAGCAAAACGTAAATAAGCGACAGCCGTTAGCGCGTATGCGTAAGCGGGAGCAGAGCAGCATTAGTATTGTGCTGTCCCCTGCTTACGCCTCTCTTTGAGTGTGTGCATGTGCGTGCCTTCGTGTTAGTGTGGTACATGCTCTTGGGGGCAAATGAGAGGCAAACGTTGAACGCTGCTGAATGTTGGGACAAGTTAGTGAAAAATATATTTTCCGTTAGTGAAAAATAATTTAGTGTATTTACGATTTTGTAATATTAAGTACACAGTCAGGTGCGCGCGAGTGTTTGTGTGTGTGTGAGTGAGTGTAGTTGTATGTGTGTGTGCTAAAGATGTGCTAAACGGCGAATAACCTAAAAGGAATTATGCAATGAATAGCAAAAAGGCTTGCGTCTAACTGTTTCTTTTTCTTTTGTGTAAGTGAAAAGCAACACAACCACACTCACACATACAGTTTTACATATATATATATATATAAAAGTCATGTAAAAGATGTAAGTGCTCAAGATAAACAACGAAAAAGTTGAAAAACAAAAACAGCGAAAATTTATTGGCAAGCAAAATGAACAAAAAATCAGCTGCACAAATGCACACACACACACACACACATATGTACATGCATAAGTAAATATAAATATATATGTATGTATGTGTATTAGTGTGTGCACATGTATTTATGTAATCGCCAATTGCTCTCTCTGTTGAGAGTTTTGTGTCAGCTGCAGAAGCACCGTTAAAGCAAGGGAATTCGAACAGTTGTTCAAGACTGCAGCAACAACTATACAAACACACATGTATATACGTACATACATACATACATGCATAGTCAGCGTGATGTAACAACAACAAGAAGAATAACTGTTTCTGACACTGACATGTGAACTGGATTACACATATTATTGGCAGCATAACGAAACAAACAAGAATAACAAAACAGAAAAAGCACAAAAAAAAGAAACGTCCTCCCACTGTACAGACAGACTTGCATGCATACATACATACTCACATATTAGACAGTGTGTGTGTGTGTGTAAGTATGCATGCATGCATGTACATATATATATATATGTATATACATATATACATATGTATATACCAATATGGTTTTACGTACGCTCTAATTATCGACAAACAAGCTATTTGAAGGCCACTCAGATAGATCCGTAGACGTCTAGCGATAGGCGTGTGGGGCGGCGGCATATGCCTTGCCTTACCTTTTTCCCATTATCACGGCGTATTCATAATCGACTGGCTTAAGAGTTAATTAACTTAAAGCTATCTAATTGGAGAAACCAGAAAGAAATAACAACAATACAATGACAATGACAACAACAACAAATACTCTAACACTTTTAATTGACTGCACGACAATGTCATAATAACACGCAATTCCAAAAGTCAAGCCATTTGTAAGCACTTTGTCCTGTGCGCTACGCCACAATATGCTCTATATATGCCACATAACGGTAATGCTGCAAAAGTTTCTAAACCACAAACAACAAAAAAATTGACGCAAAGACGAGTAGTGTAGGAACGAAGGCCGAGCTAACGCATACCCTGTAAGCGATGCAAGCAGTAGATTGTATAAATAGATTGAAATTTTGCTAAATACCAACAATATATATCTATATAAATATTAGTCTTCCAATCAAGAAAATATAGTATATAGGAATATACAATATCACTGTTGTCTTAGTTAGGCATACGTCATATAAAACGAATATGACCTTTCTTATACATTTCTAATGCTTACAGGGTATAACAATATAACAGCATAAGAATAGCAAAGCAATAAGGGAAATGCAAGGGAATTGCAAGGGCATAACAAGGGAATTTGCAAGGGAATTGCAGGGGAATTTCAAGGGAATTTTATTTAAGTGAAAATTCCCTTGCAAGGCTCTCAAAAAATTGCAGCTAAAATTAAAAAGAAAAAAGTTGATATTGATTTTCAATTAAATTGATTAATTAATAATAAATATTTTTATTGCATTTTTATACGTTTTTACGCATTTTATGTTGCTTACGGCACACGAATATTCGACAAAAGTGATATAAAAAAAAAAAACAATTTAATTGAAAAGATAAGCTGATAAATTGATGGAAATTTTGATTTTGATTTTGGTCATGGGAAACCTTTTTGCTTAAAAAAAACCTATCATATGACCAAAGGGACAGGTCTATGCAGTGCTGCCACTTTAGCTATTGTGCCGTCAGCTCTGGTGTTTCACAAACAAATTGTGATCTAGCTGTATTTCGATTGCGGATTCAGGAATAACAGCTTTAAAAAAAAACTAAATTTATTCAATGCTGTCGATATCAAAATTCATACTAAAACCATTAAAAGCCTTGTTTCTAGAGTTCCCAATGTTTTTCTTGCTATTTCTAGCTTTTTTTGATTAGTAGATCTGTCGTGTCGAAGCTCTGAAGAGTTAGCAGCACTGGGCCTATGGGGGCTCTATGCAAACAGTTAGCGTAAAAGCTCAATTGACAAACAAGTTCCGTTACACGGATATTACTTTTTATCTGTAAACTGTTTTTTGTCGTTTTCGTTTTTTGGGGCAATTATTGGAGAGAAAAATCAACAAAAAAGAGAATTCTTTTTCAATTCAATAAAAACTCAATAAAAACTGGACTAAGGAAATTTTCATTGGAAATTTCTATTTGTAATTTTGCTGTGCTTAATCTATTCCTTATTTGACAAATATAAGTTTGTCTATATGTATGACAGATTGGCTGTCCGCTTGACAGAGCTTTCACTGTATATGGTTACATGCATAGCTTTGAAGTGTGTTGTAGAGGTCCGTTAGTTCTATAAATAAATTTTCGCTTGAAGTATATTTGGACATTGAAAAGCATTTTGACAATTTGTTGCACACAGCAGCAGCAGCAACCAAGCAGATAATCATCATCAACACAAGCCAACCCAAACCACCCTGCTGATGAGGATGATGATGAACATGCTTCCAGCCAGCATAAAATGCCATGTGAAAGTAAACACAACAACATCTGCGGCTCGCTCGCTAGCTCGCTCGGCTCTCAGCCGTTGCTCTTGTTCTTGCTTTCTCGCTCTCACTACCGCACTCTTTCAGCGGCGTCAACGTCGACGTCGGCGTCGCCGTTGTCGGCTGCTCTTTACCACACAATAAAAATCAATAAAATCTGGGCCACCAGTTTTAAAGGTTGATTTAAAAGGTATGGCGATGCCACTTTGACCCAACTCTGCACACATGCATGGAGTACATATATACACACACACACACACACACCTTCTGTGTGTCTCCTCGTATATAAATAAACAATAATGAACTGTCAACAGCCGGATGTTGCCTACCCGGAGGCGCTTTATTAATTACGTCCATCTGGCAACTCTCTCCTCTTTATTGCACTGCGTCAAGGAGATTTGTCTGCATCTTATGTAGCAACATGTACCTACATGTCCATAAAAGTGAAAATTGAGCTTTTTCAAGTTCACACAAATACACACACACACGAACAGGCATGCATATACATAGATATACATGCATAGCCTTATACTTATATATATGTGTGTATGTATGCAATACTCTATTTCTGCTATGGCTAAATGTTAAGCTGGAATTAAGCTTTCTTGGGCGCAATTTTGCATATGTTTAGTAGTTTTGACATCTATCAATCTGTCAGATGTGTATCTCTTGTCTTACAGGCAGCTAAATAATAGATTAAAGAAAGACAAATGACTTAAAGTAGAGGAGGAGAGGATAGGTTCAAACATACATGTATATACATATATATCTATATCTATATAGTATTTCATAAATATATTTATATAATTAAGATAAGGTATATCTGCCAATTAGAAAATATTTCCTAAAGCAACACTTAATCAATGAGTAATCTAAAAGTAATTATGATTGGCTCTTATCGTTAAAAATAAAATATATATATATACATATAGATGTATAAATCATTTGTATAACTGAATAATTAACTCATTGAAATATTTCTCTGTATTTAATTAAATATTTATTTTTTAGTATATTTTCATTTCAATAACCTTCATAGGGTATACGCGCGTCGGTGTTTACTTAGCTTGTCTTCGTTTCGTCTTCGTCTGCTTCCATGTGTATGTGTGTGTGTATATGCATGGCTATTATTAAGCTAAGTTACCCATAGCGCTGAGCTTTGAGTCGCACGGCCTTCAGCCAGAGCGCAGACTAGCAAACACCCACACACACATATACAAATACATATGTACAGCTGTGCGCCTATATATATACACCAATGCATTTAATACAGCTGCAAAAGCGCGATTAAGCTGTACATGCATTTGCACACACATCTATGTATAGCCATGCATAGCCGTCGTGTGCTTGTGTATGTGTACCGTTTTAAATGTCATTGCGCATACGCACCAGCAATTTGAGCAACAAGAACAACAGCAGCAGCTTTTGCTCTTTGCTCTTTCGTCGTTGCTCCAATTATGAACTGCAGGCAGAGCAAAAAAAAAAAAAAAAAACAACAACAGGCAGGCACATTTTGCTATTTGTTCTTTGGCTCTTTCGTTCGTTTGTACTCGTCTTTGCTCCAATTACGAACAAGCAGTTCGGCTTTCGCTCTCGCCTGGACTAGTTTTTAGCTGCTCTCTGTGCATGGCCATGGTTAACCTATATTCACGGCTGACATTTAGGTGCATCGCGTAGGGCACTTGTCTGCAACTGCAATGACGTCGCTAACTGTCTCTGTGTGTGTGTGTGTTTGAGTATGTACATACGTAAGTGCAAGTAGAGGCCGTTCTTTGATGAGCTTTTAAAATATTCATTGAATAGCAGAAACCGGGCACTCGCAATTAGCGTGAGAAATAACAAATACTTAATTAGCCAATTGATTGGCTTTAAGTAGGATTTACAATTTTTATAGATTTACGGTAAAAGTTGATGAAGTAAGGGCTTGTTAGGGACTTTATAACGGCTTCACTTAGGGAAAAATGCATTAAGTCAGGAAATTTTGTTCATTTATTGCATCGGAATGGGTTTTACATGGTAAATACGTATTCCTAGACCTAGAAACTGGAGCATTTTGCATAATTTTGAGCTAAATTTGATATCTGGTACTATATACTCTACTCTACTATCTGTTGTGATTAACTGTTTGCTGTTGGCTGTTTGAGCACACAAAGAATTTCGTTGGCCAAAGTCTCAATCATCTCTCATCTCAACAATGCGACAGATAATGGGTATATCTTCTGGTTGAGTGCTATTCACGCTATTCTCATTCAATGTGCTCTGCACATAATCTCTCTTGAATTTCTCCCAGCGACGTGTCTTCTGGAAAATATTAAACAGCTCCTCGCGCGACGGTATATTCGTTTCCAACGAGAATCTACGTCGTAGCCAGATATGACCCGGATTTTGTTCCTCGGCCATTAGCCAGTAGCGAGGCAATAGCAGACATTGCACCACGGTGCGGGCCATGATAACGCGATGGGTGATTCTTTCGCCCAGGCCAAAGATACCGCCGTAGGTCAAGGAGCCAACGTCTATGAAATGCGTCTCTGTGGGCTATATATAAAAAAACAAAAACAAAAAAAAAAACAAGAATATAGAGATAAAAGGAGTACAAAACCTCTAGTCGGAAGTGATCGACTTTGAGATACCGTGAACTAACCAAATTTACCGTACTCTTCTTCTCACGATGTGTATGAACGCCCGAAATCGTGCTTGTACTATCATCTGATTCGATTTTATCGGATCCATCGTTATATTCTGTACTGAAAACAGTTACAACTTTGCTCAGTTTAGGACTATTTAAAGTCGAGGTGGCTTCCAGTTTTTCCGAAGCGTGGGAATTGGATTTGGAGATGGATTTGGAAGATTCCAGCGTTGGGTTACTCGGAAAGGAATCACTTCCGATATCCAGTGACTCATCCTCTTCGAGCAGATAATTCTCTTCGGTGCAGCTAGCCACATCATCGATCTCCTCCTCCTCCGCTAGCGTACTTTGACTTGCTGAACGCTTGGCTTTCACTACTGTCACCCGCTTGATATAGCTATGATATTTCTTTTTACTTGCATCGGTAACAGTCGTATCAGTTGGACCAAATCCACAGGCAATCTCAATTTCACGCAAACCCGTTTTACGCTTCTACAAATATATATATATATATATATATCTATAATATTTGTTGATGTCGATGTCTCGAACTAGACACATTTACCGCTTTTTTTTGCTGCATTGCCTCCTCGTCGTTGGGGTCCGATGAAGATGCCAGTAGATCATTGATATTGAATTCCGATTCAGAGAATTTTTTATCTTTCTTTTGTCCTTCGTCATGGAATGAGCTATTTAACGATCTTGTGCGATTAACAAACATATCCTGGTCCCTCTCCTTAACACTGATCAACTCAAACGTTTTGGTGCCATCCATCTTATACACTTGCTAACCCCATGACAGAGCAAAACCCACATATTACTGTCTAATATATAGAGATATATACAGTCGCATCTGTACTCACAACCATCTTGAGGCACTGTAGCACAACGCACTCGCCGCTCAATATGAAGTGAACGCAGCTGACAGCTCCCCTATCCTCCGAGTAGATCGAATGCAATGGATCGTACTGTTCCAGCTGGCAATAGCCGCAGGCTCGAACAAACTGTACGAGATATAAATATATATCTGATGTATATATTTAGATATATTCCTCACCTGATCTGGAGTGAAAAAATTGAAATGGCTCAGAGAGCTCAATGCCATTTTCTTTTGATGCCAAAGTTTTTTCAGGTATTTACCCAAAACCATTTTGAACTCATCGTCGGTTATGAACAGAACCTCACAGGGCGCTGCGACAGTGTATGGCAGTTAGTCTGAGGTTCTATCTCTGTCGTTATTTTCGATTCTCAAAACACTTACTTAGCGTTACATAAGTGTTCATCCGCAGGCAGTCCTCGAGCATTGCCACGTCGCCTAATGTGTCGCCTCCGCCCACAATTGCCTCGGAGATCATTGTCGTCTTCTTTGTGGTCTATTAAACGTAAATTACCGTAAGATAATGATAGTAATTTAATGGTAGTATGACCCAGAATGTTGGCCGGGTAAAGGGATATAGCTTATGTGCTATCTATCTCTCTCTATCTCTCTTTCTCTCTCTCTCTCTGTTAGCCAAAAAGAGATATATAGTATGAGATTGAGATAGGAAGAAAGATATAGTGAGAGTAAGAAAGATAGGCAGAGCAAAAGTGAGAGAGAGCAAAAGAGAAGGAGAAAGAGAGAAGAGAGATGAAAAGAGAAGATAAGAAGCAGAAAAGAAAAGAGAGGAGAGAAGAGAGAAGAGAAGAGAGGAGATAAGAGAGGAGAGAGAGAGAGATCTCTGAAGGAAATAGAGAGAAAGATCTCTGAAGGAGAGAGAGAGATCTCTGAAGGAGAGAGAGAGTAGAAGAAAAAATATATATATTGATAAAAAAAATCATTAAAGAAAGAGAGAAAGTCAAGCAGGCAGAACAAAAGAAAACAAGATCCTATGTATAGACATATGTATATAAGTACATATATGAATATACATATGATAAAGATATAAATCTAAATGGAAAAAGATGAAAATTTATTGCTCAGCTTATATAGATGTGGACTCACCTTGTCGTAGATAACTTTTTTCATTTCAACCTCACCAGATATCATGAAATAAACCGTAATTGGTATATCACCTTGTCTTATTATTGTACGATCTTCTCCATAGTTTGAAAACTTTAAATACGGTATTAGGCGGACTCGTAGTTTCTATAGGCCCAATATATACTGGTAACTATGTAAAGCGATATGTAACTAGGCAAACACTTACTGGCGGTAAATTGGCAAAGCACGGCAGAGCAGCTACGATTAAGCAGAGCTTCTTACGCTCCTCTATAGTGCGTAATGCATGGGGAAGTCGTAGCAAGGCTTTCTCCTATCAAAGATCAGAGCAAATATGAGATGCATATGCATTTATAAAGGCGAGCATAAGTCGTATATTGTTAAACGAATATCGTAAAATGAATATCGTAAATCGAATATCGTAAAACGAATATCGTACATCGAATATCGTAAAACGAATATCATAAAAGGCATATATTTACCGCAACTGTCAACAGTCCCGTTTTGCGCTTCTGCCTGATGAGGAAGGCAACATTCTTCTTAGCATTCATCACGATGCCCTGCTCCTCGTTATCATCCATCCATTGTTGATTCAGCATCACAGCAAGTACCAATTTCTTGAAACGCAATCGCATACTCTTCTTGCGCAGAAACTTTTCATCTGCATCGCGACCCCTTTTCGATAGCATTCTGTCCAATTCCGTAAATTTCCTACAATTTGTATCTTTTTTTTCTTTTTCCTGAAGTTTTATACTTTTTTTTTGCTAGTCTTTAATGTTTTATTGTTTTTTGTTGGTATTTCTTGATTTATTCTTTTTTTTTGTGTGTTTTTTTCTGTGTGTTTTGCTTAAGAGCACTTAATTGTTACCATGTCAACTGTTTGACGAGTATTCTACAACTGAAGGGATTATCTTAAATACACATCAAACGAATGGAGTGCTTTGATGTAATTCCTTTTTCCAATGAAAAAGGAAAGTTTCTGATTTTTCCTTTTGGCATTGCTTAATGAGGCTAATGCGGCTTTTGAATTCCATTTGATTGCTGAAATCCTAGAATTTATTCAAATTTAATTTATTTAATAATATTTATATAAATTATATTTTGTTTGCTCTTTAAAACTGGAAGTGAAGGAACTGTGGAATTCAGTTGCTCTGACTTTGACTTTTACTTAGTCTCATTGAGAGAGAGAGAGAGAGAGAGAGAGAGAATGAAATACTCTCTGCCCCTCTCTTTCTCTTTCCTTACTAACCTTACTCTCTGTATCCAGCTCTCTGTCTCTCAATCTCTTTCTTCTTTTGTGTTTTCCTTTAACTTTCTCTCTATCTCTGTCTCTTCTTTCATTCTCTCTTTTGCTCCTCTCTCTCCTTGTCTGAATCTCTATGTTTTTTTCTCTATCTCTCACTCTAGATCTCTATTCCTCTCTCTCTCCCTCCTCTCTCTCTCTCTCCTCTCTCTCTCTCTATTCCTCTCTCTCTCCTCTCTCTCTCTCTCTCTCTCTCTCTCTCTCTCTCTCTGTCTCTCTCTCTCTCTCTCTCTCTCTCTCTATTTTACTCTGGATCTCTCTTCCTCTCTCTCTCTCTCTCTCTCTCTCTCTCTTTGGACCTCTCTTCCTCTCTCTCTCTCTCTCTCTCTCTCTCTATCTCTCTCACTCTGTATCTCTCTTCTTCTCTCTATCTCTATCTCCATCTCACTCTCTTTGTCCTTCTTTCTTTTTCTCCTTTTGCGTCTCTCTTTGTCTCTCTCTCTCTCTCTTTTTATCTCCCCCTATCTCTCTCTCTCTCTCTCTCTTTATCTTTGCCATCTTTTGTCCCTCTCTTGGCCTACTCTCGCTCTCCTCTTCATACAGACTTCCTCTCTCTCTCTTTCTCACTCTCTCTTTCCCTCTCTTTTCATACGCTTACCTCGCTTGTTTTCTGAGTCACATACGCTCTCTTTGCACACTTTACCCTTTACTCGCTATAACATTTTCGCCTCTCTATTCGATTTTCATATGATCAAGTAAAGCTCAAAATAGGTTAAAATACAATTATTAGATAAATAAGTTGTTGAATATCAATAAATGTTCCTTTCTTTAATATATAGTATATATATATATATATATATATATGATCTAAATAAAACTAAATGTATTTTGTCTTCTTTTCTTTACAGGTACATAAAAATATTATCCATATAATTCTAATGAGCACTGCACACCGCTGAGAGAGAGAGAGATAATTGCGGGAGATTCGAAACATAGTCAAAGACAATAGACTACCAAGAGCAATAGACAACCAATACATATAGATACTAACACTGCATATATAGATAAATATATACATATATAAGCCAAGATGCAGTTTTAAGGTATACAACAGCCACACCCATACATACATACATATAAATATATATATTGAGATGACGAGTCTAGTTAGCAATGCTCGATACGTCAACTGAATGGGGAACACTTAGCAAACCGAATATAAAGCACACAATTCTCATTTGACACAGAGAAACAGTTTAATAAATATATTCAATACAGCGTGCAATACACAACAAACAGAAAACATACATTGGACATAAGCAAAAACAATAAAAAAATACAAAAAAAAATATATAAATAAATTACACACATTCACACACACACACAGAGAGACACAGAGACCAGGCACAAAACACAACAAGGAACATCGGGAAAACAACCAAAAAGCCAAAAGCAAATCAAAAAACACAAAAATTATTAACAATTGCAGAAAAATAATAATAATAATAACAAAAGCCAAAAGTTTTTCGACCAAAAGCAATAAAAAATAAAATAAAATCGTATAAAATAAAATAAAATATATTCCAAATTGTTGAAGAGTGAAGCGTTATATAAATCACAAGAAAACTTAAAATAAAAATTTCATAAATTATAAACACACCCCGACTGCCCCGCATAAACAAAACAAAAAAAAAAACAACAAATTTTGTTATAAAAAATAAATAATTTTTTTTTTTTTTTTTGCAAATTTTTTGCAATTCGACTGAAGAAGAGAGTGGAAGCTATATCGATATATATATATATATATATATATATGTTATATAACTATATACATATATATAGCTTATAAATATATATATATATATATATATGAATGTGTGTATATATATATATATATATTTATAAATGCATATATATATATAGTAGAACAAGCGTAGATCGTGTAACACAGCTTGCGGAGTCTGGGGGCGGCCATCAAAATGCATATTGAAATACAAGTGGCTTTGAATTTTGTCATTTCGTATCTGTATAACAAATTGCCGCGACGTCGTGTTAACATATTTGGCGAGGAGTTGGAGAAGGCGTTGCGCGACAAGTTCCAAGGACACTGGTACCCAGAGAAGCCCTTCAAGGTGCGTATAACTAACGAGCAAACTAGCATATCTAACTGAAATTTACTTTCTAGGGTTCGGCGTACCGTTGTCTCAAAACTGGCGATCCCATTGATTCGGTGCTGGCTCGTGCGGCGCGCGAGAGCGGCGTGCCCATAAGCGATGTACTTGAGAATCTGCCCAACGAGCTGTCCGTCTGGGTGGATCCGGGCGAGGTGTCCTATCGCATAGGCGAAAAGGGCGCTGTTAAGGTAAGTCTCTGTCACTCTCACTCTCTCTCTCTCTATATAACTAATAATGCTCTTCTTTTCAGATACTCTATACGGAGAACAATGATAATCCTGAGGATAGCCATTCGGCGGATCGTGAAGTTACCAAAACGTTCAATCCGGAGGCTCAATGCTTTCGTCCCATCGATGTGGTCAATACGACCATGAATAATCTGAGCTTAAGTCCCAAGGCATTGCCGCTGCCATTGCCATTGCCGCTGCCGTTGCCGTTGCCATTGCCGCTGCCGCTGCCGTTGCCGCTGCCATCGTCCGGCTCGTCGCCACATTCGGCCGCCTCCAGCGGCTCGCCAACCTACAAGGGCAGTCCGAATCCCAATGGCAACGGCTCGAGCAATAACGCCAGTCTCGCTGGCAGCAACAATGGCACAGCCAACGCAACAGGCACCGCCGCTGCCGCCGCCTTTGTGCAGCGCGCTGCCCAGGCACCGCTCACCTTTACCACGGCCACCTTTGCCCAGACGAAATTCGGCAGCACCAAACTGAAGACTAGCTCCAAGCGTACCAACAGGTAAGTGACAGACCTTATGTCTGTAAAGTCTTTCCTTTCATCAATATTCCTCATCTCTCCTATAGCAGCTCGTATCGCATGTCGCCCACTGAGTTCTCCAACTATATCAAGCAGCGTGCGATGCAGCAGCAGCTGCATCATGGACACAGTGTGGGCGGCTCATCGGCATCGGCATTTGGCGGCTTGGATGCTGTATCGCCCGCCCGCTCCCTCTCGCCCAATCCTCTGACCCTGGCCGGCAATCCGAGCAATGGCCCCAACGTCGCACCGCCCACTGCAGCTGATCCGTTTTACTATCCAAATATTTCAATGGGCCTGTATCCGCAGTACAATGGACAGCGTGGTCTATACGAGAATCATTTTAATGCGGATGCGGGCAACCTTGGACTGTTTGGAGGCGGCAATGGACCCGCAGCAGCAGCAGCAGCAGCAGTTGCCGTCGTCAACAACGGCGCAGCAGCAGCTGGCAGCAATAGCTTCAGTACTTACCTGGAACCATGTTACTTTACCAATGGTCATGTCAATGTGAATGCCAATGCCACTGGCGCCACTATGATCAATCAACAGCAGCAGCAACAGCAACAGCAGCAGCAGCAACAGCAGCAACATCTTCATCATCAGCAACAGCAACAGCAGCAGCAACAACAGCATTTGGAGCACGCGAACAGCAGTGAGAGCTGCTTCGGCTTGGACACGGATTGCACTGCCATCGTTGGCATCGAGGAGTCGCCCAATTCAGCTGTTGGCGTTACTACTGGTGAATCGTCCACGGATAATAGTCCAATAGCCACGCCCACAGCTGGCATTGCCGCGGGCCTAAATGGCGTTGCGGCGGCCAACATGGCCAGCAGCAGCAGCAACAGCAGCGGCAGCGGCAGCAGCAACAACGGCATTACTCAGACAGCCGTCTCGGCTGCCAGCCTGGCAGCAACAGCTGCCGCCGCAGCGGCCAACAATCAGCCGGACAGCAATACGACAGCTGCCAGCAACAATAGCAACAATAGCAATAATAGCAAACTAATCGATGGACTGAGCTCGTTCTATGGCAGCGGCTCCACCTATCAGCAGCTGCTGGTGGCCAACTAGAAGCAGCTGAAAGCACCGCGACAACAGATCAACATAGACGAGAAAGTGGCGCTAACCGGAAATGCAATAAAAAACAAAAACAAAAAGACGATGGCGACAAATGTTCAAAGCAAAAGCAACAGCAAAAGCAAAAGCAACAGCAACAGCAACAGCAAAAGCAAACGGAAAAGCAAAAGCAAAAGCAAGCGGCCAAAGTCATCTTAACTTTAACTAGAGATAATGCTAAACGGGTCAAAAGCAGACTGGCCTAACCAAAAACAAAAAAATTTAACTAGAGCAAGATATATATACTATATATATATATAAATGTATGTATATGTTTATATATATATGAGATATATATATATATATATAAAAGCAAGTTGGACTGGAGTACGTGCTGGCTGGGCAGCAACAAGGGAAACGCATCGAATGACATGAGCAAGAGATATAGACAGACAGTTGTATATGCATATATATATCTCTATATGTGTATGTATGTATATATGCATATATATGCATATACAACTGTGTGTATATATATATATATTTGGATCAAGTGTCGCTGTTATCCCTTTTGTGTAAACTCTATACTTATATATAAGCAAAACAACAACAACAAAACCCCTCAGCATGTATTACTCGACAACAACAAAAAACAGACAAAGCAAACTCTCAAGCAACAAATAAGCAGAAAATATACAAAATGGATAGATACTGTATAGATATATACATATATATATATGTGTAAAGCTCTGTGCGCTGTACTTGATTCGATGTGCATATGTATATATATATATATATATAGGGCATGTGTGTGTATGTAGACATATTTATTTTGTTATTCACATATGTACTATATATATATATATAGTAATTGTGAAAGTTTATTTAGGCATAGATATATATCTATATATATATATATATAAACATTTAAAGCACGACATTAAAGCAAATTAACAACTAGAGACGAGATCCTTTTTAGAATTTCTAAACTAATTGTTTTCCAATTGTTATACATATATATATATATATATATAAAGAAAACAAAAGAAAAATCAAAAAAATAAGTTAGATAAAATCCTCTGACATTAAGTTTTTAATTAGTTAATAAGTTCTGTTTTTTGTATATCAAGTGGAAAAGAAGAAGGAAAAATGACATATGAACGATATGGGCCTACCCTGTAAAGCAAACAGCCCAACTCTCTCTCTCACTCTATATATATATGTCTATATAGTTACATGCTTACCTGATATTTAGTTGCAAGTTCTGATAGCTGAGGTCTGACTGCCATAAATAGCCAAGTTCTTAAAGTTTCCTTTTTTCTTTATTTTCTATCATTCATATTTTTTTGTTTTTGTCTTTTTCTAGGGTATGTCGCAGTCAAAGTGTGCTATATATATGTGTATGTGTGTGTGCGTGTGTGTGTGTGTGTGTGTGTGTGTGTATTACTATTTGACTTTATTTTTTTTATATGTATGTATATCTATTTTTATATGAACATTTGTAATTTTTATATCAACAAACAACAAACAAAAACAACGTAAAGTAAAAAACAAAAACAAAACAAAAATATGAAAACAATTTTACACTTTTTATACGGGCTTACGTAATATACCTTGTGCTATATAAATGTTTACTTTAATTTCCAAAAACCAAAAAACAAAAAACAAAAAAAAAACACAAACTGAAAAATGAAAAACAAAAAAAAAGCATTTTTATTTATATAAATTAAAATATATATATATAAAACATGTATATGTATATATACACATATATATAAGTGTGTGTATTTGTGTGCGTATGTGTGTGTGTGTGCGTGTGTGTGTGTGTATGTGTGTGTAGCTATTCAATCTAACCTAACATATGTTAATGTATATATACGAAAAAAAATAATTTAAATAATATTCTAAAATTCGAAATATATATATATATATATATATATATATATATATATATATATATATATATATATATATATATATATAAGAAACTACGGTCAACAAATTCCTTCTAAATAGCAAAAAACAAAAGTTATAAAATGCTAATGGCTAAATTATTTATTTAATAAAATAAAAAAAAATTAATTAAAAAAAAAATATTAATATATAATTTTATTTTATTTTATATTTATATATATTTTTTTATACTAAAAACAAAAAATAAATATATAAAAAATATATATATATTTTATAATATATAAATATATATATTTTTAATTTATTATTTTTTCTTATTAGTATAAAAAATAAATTTATAAATATAAAAATAATAAATATATATATTTATATTTTTTTTATTAAAAAAATTTTTTTATTTTAATAATCTTTTTTAAATTAATTTTATTTTTTTATTATAAAAAAATAAATATATAAATTCAAAAATAAATATATTTTTTTTTATATTTTTATTATATTATAATTATTTTTAGAACATTTTTTTTTAAATATTTTTATTTTATTTTTATTTTTTGTTTTTTAATTTTTGTGACAAAAAAAATTCATAAATATAAAATAAAAAACAATATAAATATTTTTTTTTTTTTTAACTTTTTAAAATTATTGTTATAATATATATATATTTTTTTTATTTTATTTTTAGTTTAATATTATTTATTTTTTGTTTTAATTTGATTTATTTTTAATTTTTTTTATATATAATTTATAACTTAAATAATTTAGTTAAAATTTCGAATGCAAAAATCCTAAAAAAAATTCATTCAATATATATTCGATATATATATATATATATATATATATATGTATATGTACCTACACACACACACAGAGACACTCCTCTATGTATGTATGTGTGTGTGTGTGAGTGTGTGTGTGTGCACCTAAAAACTTACCACTGAAATGGAAATTTAAAGAAACATTTAAGTACCTTAAACAAGCTTCTAACTAACTGTATAACTAACTATACTAAAACACTATAAAAAAAAACTAACTGTTATGATGCGAGTGCATGGAATGCAAATGATTTGTATATGAAAAAACTCATTTGCATGCAACATTTGGATCATGATAGTACGAAAAGTACCTACAAAAGAAAAAGAAAACCAAAAGAAAACAAACAAAACAAAAAAACTTTTAGATAAACTAGAATTTAATTACATTTTTGTACTTTTATATATATGTGTATATATACATACATATATATATATATATATATGTATAAACAATAAAGAGACATATGAATACTTGTAAAAATATATATATCTAGATATATATATATATAGCTCTCATGATTTGATGAATGTATAGCAAAATTCTAAATGTTTATAAAGTTATTTAGTTAAAACAAAAAATTTGTTAAATCAGTTTTATATATCTATATATATATATATGTATATGTATATCTAAACATATGCCAGCTCCGATAAGCTAGGCCTGACGACTTTTTTTTTTGTTTTTTGCTAACTGAAATTAGATAAAAAAAAAAATAAATAAATAAAAAAAAACAATTTAGGCACTCTCCAATTGTGATAGAGTAGATGAATGTATATATATATACTATATGTATTGGAGATAAATCTATATAAATCGGATGAGCGGGAGAAATACATAAATGCCTCTGTATGTCCCACTAATAAGTTCTAACCCACGACTGTACCTAGTACAGACCTATATATATATATATGTATGTGTATATGTATATGTATATATATGTATATATATATATATGTGCATGTACGTTAGACCCACAGAACGAAAGTATATTAATTATAGCAATATTGAAATTGAATAACAAACCTACCAAACAAACAAACTACAACAATAATAAACAAACAAACAAAAGAAAAAATTTATTATACTTAAAAATATATGTAAATACAAAGAAATCTCTATATATACATATATATATAGTGAAGTATTCATGAAAAAGTCTTATAAATAGAATGAAAATTATGAGAAAAACAATACAGAATTGCTCAACTCTAGTTAGTGCGGATAAACCAGCTACTATCTATATAGAATAACTATATATATATATATATATATATATATATACAAATATATATATATATATTTTATTATATAAACAACACACACACACACGCAAGACAAAGTATTCTATATACTTATGTACATCATAAAAAAAAATATATATTTAAAAAATAAAAATATATATATATATATATATATATATAAATATATATTTATTTTTTTTTTAAATATTTTTTTATGATGTATATATATATATATAAATATATATACAAAATAAGTTATGTACTTACATATATTCAGCCGAAACTAACAGAATTTATACATTAACAAAAAAAAAAAAACAAATTATGAAAAATTTCAATTTTTTATCTGAATCTTCATGTCGAAAAAAAACAAAATTATATATTTTTTTTTATTTTATACCTCGAAATGTGTTTCTATGCGAATATATATATGTATGTGCATGCATGTGTATGTATGTATGTATGTATATATGTATATAAGCAAATTAAAAAGAAAAAGTTCTTATGTATGTGTGTGTATCGTAACATTTAGGTAGTTAGAAAAAAGAATTCATTTAAAATTAGAAATATTTTTTACCTAAATATATATATACATAAAAACATATATATATATATATATACATATATATATTTTAGATAACTTCAATTAAATTGCTAAGCTTTTTCGAAAAACATCTAAATGTCCATTACAACTATAATTATAAATATATATGTGTGTATGTATGTATGCGTGTGTATGGAAATTTTTAGATATCCTTTTCAGTGCAACTGTATCTGCATGTATATATATATATGTACATATATATATATATATATGTGTGTGTGTGTGAGTAAGCAAAACAAACCACGCTCAGCCATTGCATGTGTATACATTCATACATACAGACATGTGCGTACACACATATGCATGCATGTATGCATGTGTGATCTATGCGATAGCCAAAATAAAGAACTCCCATCACCTTGCTAGTTCCAGTTCCAGTTCCAGTTGCAACTACAGTTGAGTTTTGAATTTGAAAATAACACAAATTATGCTACATACATACATACATATTTAGTTATAAGTGTATATGTGTGTGTGTGTTTTTTTTTATACTCAACAATTAATAATTAAATAAATGCATATCAGTGAATACAATAAAGAGAAAGCGACAAACAAACAAACAAACATAAATACATACAAACATGCATACATATATGTAATTCAAAGTGCTATAGATGTATATACATATATGTATGTGTATGTACACCAAAAAAAATTAGTAAATAAAATATTCAATCAATTAAAACTAAAACTAAAAAAAAAAACAGAATGCAAATCCAAAATTGTGTATATATATAAAGAAAAAAAAATAGAGTTAATATTGTGAATGTAACATATACATATACATATATGTATACATATATCTCTATATAGACACGAATATAGATTTATATACATACATATATGCGTGTATTATGTATAGAAAAGTAATAACTTCCATATTGAGTATTTTTCATATTACCTTTAATAGAATAAAGATTATCGTATTATTCAAAAAAAAAAAAACTGGATTTTTTTCTTAATTATTTTTATTATTTTATTAATTATAAATATAATTAATTTTTATATTACTTTAAGGGCATCATAAAATATTTGAAAACTAGTTCAGTTCAGCTGGAAATCTAGTTCCGCAGTAATTAGCTCAATCCTCTGCTTATATTTTACCGCTGACAATCAGTGCTGCCCACTCTTGAGCGCTTCAAGCTCTGCTGCCAATTTAGCTATTTTCCCGTCAATTCTGGCGTTTCACAGACACAAAATGCGGGCGAAAAATTGTGATTTAGCTTTGTTTAGATGCGATTTGAATGTGGATTAAGAAATAACAACCTAAAAAAAATGCTACCAAATCTTCAAGCCTTCAGTATGCCACATTAACTATTTAAAAAAAGCTAGAAATAGCTAGAGAAAAAATTGGAAACTCTAGAAAAAAAAGGTTTTTTTGGTTTTAAGAGAATTTTTTATGAAAATATCAAAATATCATAAAAAATTCTCCGACAGGCATAAGATATACATTGAAATCAATCAACATTTCACAAATTTAGATATTTTTTAGCTTGTTAAACCGAAACTCAATTATTTTTTGTTCTATCACTTTTTTTCATTTCATTCATTCATTTATTTATTTATTTTTTCAGCTTCCAGCACAATTCTTGTCTGACATGAAAATTAGCTAAATTGCCAGCACAGCTGACAATATCAGCACAGCTCAGCTCAGCGGCAGGCCAGTTCGATGAAACTGATTCGTGCGTGAACTTGAACATGCGATAGTTGTTATCGGTCATCCCTGCTTTTCTTGTTGTGTCAACCTTACTTCACTGACAACGTTGGATTGTATTTGTCACTCTAGAACAATATCTGCTACGAATAATACATAGTCAGGAATCGGGGGAAAAAAAAAAAAATATTTCAAAAATGTCTGAGGAAAAGAAGGTAAATATTTTCCGAAATACAACTGTTTTTTTTTGTGGTGTTTTTGTGTTTTTTTTTTTTTTTGTATTTTTACAAATGGCAAACGATGCGCACATTGTGCGCGAAAAAAAGCCGGTGTGTGCTGTATATACATATATGTATATGCACACATACACACACACACATACATATGCACATACACGCGCGCATAAATATAAGTGAAAAAAAGTGAAAAAAAAAATGAAACATGTTTTCTATAATTTAAGCATGGCAAAAATTGTTTATTTTTTATAAATTTTTTTGGAAAATTAATATTAATACTTGATTTCAATTTGTTTTCCCGCTCAGACTGAAACCGAACACATTAACTTGAAGGTCCTTGGCCAGGACAATGCCGTTGTGCAGTTCAAAATTAAGAAACACACACCGCTGCGCAAGCTGATGAACGCCTATTGCGACCGAGCTGTAAGTAGAAATGCCTCGAAATATCAACTGAAGCCAGCGGCTAATTCCCTCTCCCTCTCTCTCTCTCTCTTTGTCTCACTCTCCCCCTCTTTCTCTCACAGGGTCTTTCGATGCAAGTAGTGCGCTTCCGTTTCGATGGGCAGCCGATCAATGAGAACGATACGCCCACTTCCCTGGAAATGGAGGAGGGCGACACTATTGAAGTTTATCAGCAACAGACTGGCGGCGCAGCAGACAACAACAATATAATTCTTTTACAATTCCAATACAATTAAGACGACGTCAATTGACTTTGCTTTAGTTTAAACAAAAAAATCATCAATTTCGCATACAGTTAACGAGTGCAGTAAACCACTTTTTTTGCTATTGTACAGTTATGCTGCTTTAGTTGAATTAGAAACCACAACTACAACAACAAACAAAAAAGAAACAACAAAAAACGAAACATAAAACCTAAAACAATAAATAGTATTTATGCATTCGTTGAGCTAATTGAAGCCAACGAATCGAAAAGCAAAAATCTTTTGTTACTCCTTCAGGTGGCAGTCAGTGCTGACAATTTGGCTATTTTTCCTGTCTGAGCAAATTGTGATCTAGCTGTATTTCGATGCTTCTCCGCTTTACTTCTTCAAGATCAGTCAGTGCTGCTAATTTAGCTATGATCTAGCTGTATTTCGATGCTCCTTCGCTTTGCTCCTTCAAGTAACAGTCTGTGCTGACAATTTAGCTATTGTCCCCGTCAGAGAAACTTGTGATCTAGCTTTATTTCGATGCTTCTTTTGTTACTCCCTCAGTCAGTAGTCAGTGCTGCTAATTTAGCTATGATCTAGCTGTATTTTGATGCTTCTTCCCTTTACTCCTTCAAGTAACAATCAGTGCTGCCAACTTAACTATTTTCACATCAGAGAAAATGGTGATCTAGCTGTATTTAGATGCGGATTAAGGAATAAGCAAGTTGAAAAAAATCCAAATTTATTCAATATTGACTGATTTTTGTATATTTTATGCCTGTGGATATCAAAATTCATAAAAAGCTTTTGTTTCAAGATTTTCCAATGATTTTATAGCTATTTCTGGCTTTTTTGAGTAAGTCCTGAAGAGCTGGCAGCATTGGTGCTGCTTATATTGTCATCAGTACTGCAAATTTAGCTATTTTCCCCGCCGGTTCTGGCGTTTCACAAACACAGAATGCGCACGAACTAGGATCTAGCTGTATTTTTGCTAGCTATTTTTGGCTTTTGTGAGTAGTGGAATTGGCTGATAGCAGTCGCCATGAAACCTGAATTTGTTTATAGTTACAAATATATATATATATAGTAATGTTATAGTTTATTATGTTTTTTTAGCTTAGCTATTTAGCATTAGACCCTCGAAGTTGATATCCTCTGGCGCATTGTCAATGGCAAAGTTGAATCGGAAGGGCGTCTCATTGTTGCTCAGCTGCAATTGGCTGAGCTTTGTGGCAGCTACGGGTGCTTGGGGCACGGCCTGACCCTGACCCTTGTCCTGTCCGGCAGCTGTCTCGCTCTCATTGGGCAGCGCAAAGTTGAAGCGAAAGTCCTGGCCGGATGTCAGCAGCGCCGACTTCTTGACAAAGCTCGACTTTGCGCTCGTCTCGGCGGCGGATGTAAATTTGATTTGTTTCGATGCTGGCAAAAGCGAGCAGAGAATGTAAATAAGAGAAATTGGAGTTATGCATGCATTAGAAAGAGATGGGTAGAGTACACAGAGAGAGAGAGAGAGAGAGAGGCAGAGAGACAATATAAGGCATACATGTCTCTAGAAGATAGTTAAGCTTAATATAATTATATAGATAGTTAAGAATACATTAGTTTACTAATAGAACTCTTGATGTTGGCTTATTTTGAATTACATGGGGGTCTTTCTCTTAGTCAAATACTATCCTTATCTTACATAGTTTAACTACAATTTACTGATTTAAAAAAGTTGTTTCAATTTGATCTTTACTTTTTAAGAATAAATTAGTTAACTAATAGTGTTCTTTATTTTGGCATATTTTAAACTAAACGTAGATCTTTCTCTTACTCATATACTATCTTTATCTCTCATATATTAACTACAATTAACAGATTTCAAATACTTATATATTTATACCATAATATATACAATATAATATATTATACAAATACTATTTTTACCTTACAAAGTTTAACTACAATTTACTTATTTCAACTTGATACTTACTCTCTATGCCCATAAGCCTTACCTTATCTATTTATTCTTTACATATTTCTTAGTTTACATAGAATCTAGACATATAAAGTATATCAAATATAATGATATAAATATATATGTGATATAAAATATGCCTAAAACTAACTTTTTGTTCATTATAACAGACTGAATTGGCTACAAATTCAGTTTATGATATAATATTAATTAGCAGATTAACATAAATATTCCTAAATATACTATACTATAATATAAATAATAGTTTCATAATAATCCATATAGCCTATATATTCTTATACTTATAATATACATAATAGTTAAGTAAGAAGCTATAAATTCTATATACACATATATAAAATCTAAATATTCATCTATATAGTACTTTAAGTAAATTAACATTTGCTTCATATCTAGATCTCAGTTAAGATCTAGATATAAAGCAACTTTTATCTGTCTCTCTCTCTTGCTCTTTCTAATCCTATGTCAGTCTTATATATATAATTCTTCCATATAATACTTAAATTATATTAACATAACATTGCTTTAAACATAATATTCTTCTATATAATACTTAAAATTTATTTGTTGTACATTTTTTTTCTATGTCGATCTTAAGTGATCTGCTTCTATCTGTCTCTCTCTCTTTCTTTACACTACTAAATAATAGTTAAGTAATAAACTATTAAGTCTATAAATACATATATAAACGGAATATTCTATAAACTCATTTCTTGCAACTTTTTGTGTAAGACTCTATAGCGTATTTAGCTCCTAAGCCTTAACTTAATGAGTGGGCGACTATAACAGTATATACATCTTAACTCTAGACTTATTTAATACCAATTCTATGCTGTTCTATAATATTTCAAGTTTAGTTGATTCCCTAACAGTCCAGGGTATGTAATCTTTTCAGTCTTCAATAATTGAAGTATATTAACCATTGCTTTCCATGTTGATCTTAAGTGATCAACTTCTATCTCTCTTTCTCTACATCTTTCTACTACTATGCCAGCCTTATATATATTATCCAGATATTCTTAAAGATAATGTATTAAGTATATTAACATTTGCTTCATATCTAGATCTTGACTGATCAACATATTTCTATCAATCTTTTTTTCTCTGTTTCTACTCCTCACACATCAAAATACTTACATATAAAATATTACAAAATTACATTAACATACTTAATTGACAATAACACAATCTTTTACATCTTAAGCTTAACAGTCTCTTCTCTTGCTCTTTATACTCCTATGTCAGCCTTATATATAAATATATATAATCTAGATGTTCTTAACATTTGCTTCATAGCTAAATCTGAACTGATCAACATAGTTCCATCTATCTCTCTCTTTCCACTCCTATGTCAGCCTTATACACAAGTCACAATATTAACATACATTCATAGACTTAATTAACAATAACGTAATCCTTTCTTAAAATTCCCTTCCCCCTCTCTCTCTCTCTCCCACACGCACTCTCTGCTGCTCGCCTCTTCTGCTTCCTCTTACCTAGCAGCATTTTCTTCTCCTCCTGTTGCATTTTCGAACGGTAATCGCCGAGTGCCAATTTCATGACCTGTCGTTTCTTGATCAGCGGCGCCGTTTGGCTCGTCAAAGTCTTTAGGTTCTTGGCCGTGTCCTCAGCTGTTGTTGTTGCACTTGACAATTGGTTTTCATTGATAATTTGAAAATTCTGACAGAAGCTTACCAACTTTCTGGCTCAGTTTGCCGCTGTCGAGTGCCGTTTGCAACTGCTGCACGCACCAACACAGCTCCACTTCGAACTGTATATCGTTGTCGCCATCGAAATTGGTTTTTTTGGCTGCCGCCTGTATTGGCGGTGGTTTGCTAATAGATTTTGGTGTTTTCCTTCGATGCATATTTATGGACGTGCGCTACATGTGCGATTTAACAAAACAAATGTTCTCGCTCACCTATACATCAATACAAGTCAGATGGCGGGCATATCTGTGTGTGTGTGTGTTCAAGTATTTGCGCCTTCGTAGAGCCACCATTTTGGTAACATCTGTGTTGACATGCCTTATTGGTTGCATGAGTAAAATGTATCGATATTAAATTCGACAAGAACATACTGAGTCGACTTAAATATATAATACTTCATAGTGTTAAAGACAGTAAATGTATAATAATATGCATACTAAAGCAGTGAAAATTAGCAAAATTTAAATCTATATGTATATTTAACATATTAAATTTATCTAGACAACTTTCTGAGCTATCGATAAGTGTAAGCAACTCTGTCATGCACTTAATCGTACCGTGTGCAGACAGCCTTAGGGTTACCATACTTGTGCTTAAGTTCCATTGCAGCCCTGACAACGGCAGCGTGTTTCCGTCTCGCTGATAAATCTGCCTTTTTGACAGCGTCACTCGACCAAGGTGGGTTGTTTGCTCCGCCTTTAAACCAAAATAATTGCTAAAGGGTTTTTTTTTCCTATTAATTCTAGTTGTTTTTGTGTGACTTTAAACATTCAATATGGTTGCCGTAAAGAAACAGGTATATAAAGAATAGCCCACTTAGTGCCAGCGCATGTTTTTATTAACAAATTCGTGCTAATTTCAGAAAAAGGCCCTAGAGAGCACCAATGCGCGTCTGGCGCTGGTTATGAAATCCGGCAAATACTGCCTGGGTTACAAGCAAACGCTGAAGACCCTGCGTCAAGGCAAGGCCAAACTGGTGCTCATCGCCAGCAACACGCCCGCATTGAGGTAAAAAGTGAAAAGAAATGCAATAAATACTACTGAGAAGTAGATTTCCATTACGCCCGCGTATGAACAGTGAATAGTAGCTGTTGTTGTAGTAGTTGTTGGAACCATATGGAGTCTTCTTTAATGCTGACTGAGAAATATGATTTCAATTGATGGAAACTATGGAGTAGTATAGCAGCAGCAGCAGCATCGCAGCAATCGCCGCCGAGAGAACGAACTAGTTCCGCATGGCTCCAAATGGTTCCAGTAACAACACACACACGCACGCTTCACATGTATATTGTGAATGGGGTAAGGAGTCATTCTCAATAGATATGAATAGTAATCGAATGATGATTTTATGTAATTCCGAATGCCTTGACGAATTTTTATTACTAGAGACTCTTTCTGATTTTGCCATAATGTAGCAATCAGTCGGAAAAGTTACGTGCAATGTATATTAAATATTGTGTTTTATGACAATTGCAGGAAGTCGGAGATTGAATACTACGCCATGTTGGCCAAAACTGAAGTCCAGCACTACAGTGGCACCAACATTGAGCTTGGCACCGCCTGCGGTAAATATTTCCGCGTGTGCACCATGTCCATTACCGATCCTGGAGATTCGGACATCATTCGCTCATTGCCCGACAATTAAATAAGAGTTTATATTTCTTTAAAGCCTACAGACATTTTTTTAAATAAAACTCTTTGAAAATTGTATAAAATCGTATCAGAGTTTTTTTTGCAATCCAAACCACGGTGGCTGCTAACGGTGTTCTATGCGATGAATTGCGATGGGCACTTTTTGGAATCGATATTTGTGCTTCGCTTGAGTGATGGATGATTTAACACCCCATTGAGAAAATCTAGCGATGGTTGCTTTGACGATAACTTTTGAGCCTGCGCTGTGGGGCGCACGACGATTCGACACATCACTAGTGCTGTTTTAAATAGATTTTAAGTAACCTTACGTTCTGTCTCAAAAAAAAAAATTGATGAAAATGACTTCTGGATATTTGAGTACTTATCCAATACCGCTAATCACAACAACAGACAAACAGCCAAAGCACGTCTGCGAGACGGTGGCCGTTAAGATCACAACATCGCAGCCGGTGCCACGAATGGCTACAAATCGTTTTCACACTGCCGCAAAAGTCATGCAGCAGAGTGAGGCAGTTATGCTGACTAGCATGGAGCATCATAATACGGTGGCAATTGCAACACAGCGCAAGCTGAAGCGGAAAATGTGCGAGTCTGTGGAGGCCGACGGCAATACTATGGTGCTGTTCCAGGGCCGCGACGAGAGCTACCCGGACGAGCTGAACAAGCTGATCCATCCGCTCTCCTGTCAATTATGCAAGTCCCAGATGACGTCCATGAAGAGCGCCAAGGATCATTACGAGTCGAAGGCACACGATCGTCACATCAGCGCCTGGCTGGCCAAGAACTACACCGAAATGGGCCTGCAGACGCCGCCCATCAAACGGCTCGTCAAACAGGGTCCCACCGGCCCCAATGCATTCCACTGTAATCTGTGCGATTTGCCACTCACCTCGATGACTCACGCCCGCCAGCACTATGCCGGGCGCAAGCATCAGCTTGTGGTGCAGAAGCGTTCAAAGCCATCGGGCGCCGGCTACTACAATTCCGACGGCAACTGGGTGCGCACCGGCACCAAGGCCGAGGCCATGATTGACGACGGGCGCTACGGCATTGGCGAGATGTTTCTAAGGGGCAGTGCACCCGATATGCATGAAATGTCGTGCGACATGATGGAGATTGCCGAGGAGCAGCATCTACTGAACGCTGTCGACGACAGCCTCACCTGCAAGATATGCAAGATCAGCGTCACATCGCCATCGCAAATCCAAATGCATCTCGATGGAGCCAAACACCAGAAGAAATTACGCCTTCAAAATCTCGACGAGTGCGATCCGCACGCACTTGAGCTGCTTGGCGGAGAGCAGCAGCAGCTACAGCACCAGCATCAGCAGCAACAGCAGCATCAGCAGCAACAGCAGCAGTCCATGGCAGCCGCATGTATTATCGATATCAATGGGGATCTGTCCATGTATCGTACACCTTCCGGCTCCTATTACTGCAAGCTGTGCAACAAGGCCATGAATCATATATCCATCTTGCAGCAGCACTTGCAGGGCAAGAAGCATCTCAAGACTGTGCGCCAGCAGGCCGAGGAGATGATCTCCCAATAGGGATTAAGTCAGGACTATGTCTATCTATATAGCAGATATTACACAACTGGAGCAGGGGCAGGGCCAGGGGCAGGGGCAGGGCAACAACAACAAGCAGCAGCTGCTGCTGTATATCAAGCAAGTTCAACGTATTTAGTTCAATTCAGATTTTAATGATTTTTACAAAATTTTGTTACGTGGCGGATGCTCGTCGAATGAATTTTATTTTGATAACTATAGATCCAGAAGGCCGTGGGAAAACGAGACCTACAAGCAAGCACATGGATGATCGCCAGCAGGACACATATACATAAAAACATATATATATATATATATATATATATATATATATATATATATATATATCTATAGAGGAAGACAAAGCAGTTAATTGTTAATAGTTTCGATACCTCCTGCGTGGGGTAATTAAAAAATTTGTCATGAAATGTCATAAATGTAAATCTATATAATGTATGAATATGCATGTATGTTGGATATATATGTATATACACCTGTATATATCTAGCTATATATATGCACATATATATATTTAGATATATACACATGTGTATATATAACTATATATCCATACTCAAATATATTCATATATTATATAACTATATTTACAATAAGTTCAATAGCAATCAATATGAAAAGTCTGTTCTAATCTTTCATTTGTTCATTATAAGAAAAAATTATTTTATTTACTAATTCTTAAGCAAACAAAAAAAAAACAAAAATCTTCGGCTAAGTAGTTCATGGGAATTGATTTCCTATGGCAAATAGAACTTCCCTTATCTTTTTATTTTAAACTAAGCTCAAATCTAGCCAACTTAACCATAATTTAATTCCACTATCTATACGACTTGAGCTGATCCAAGCATATATTATTATTATATATTAAGCACCTCTGTAAATATATTGAGCAAACACAAAAACATGCTAAAAGGAATTGGAATATGCACAAAGAAAAACAAAAACACCAAGTCAAATGTTTAAACTTAAGTTGAGAATGCCTAAGCGAATAACGTATTTATGTAAAAAAAAATTCGAATTTTAATGAGTTTTACGTAAAACTATATAAAAAATTGAAAATAATCGAAAGTAAAAAATTGTAAAGTACATTTTTTTTTCGAGTAAATGCGATTCATTCACAATTTATTTTGTTGTTTACACAATTATATTAACAATTTGTTGTTTTCTCTGATCTGATCGTGATCTCTATATTTATATATATATATGTATATAATAGTTTTCAATAGGAGTCATGTGTGTAAGTGTTAGACAACAAAAATGCACTTTTATCTTAAGTAAGAACTAAGCAAAAAATGAAAGCATTCGAATGCTGGCATTATATACAAGTTTTCAACAGAAATATAGGTCGCGCGGGCTTGGCTTGGGCTTGGGCTTAACTTGGCTTGGGCTTAGCTTGGTTTGGGCTTGGGCTTAGCTTGGCTTGGCTTAGGCTTGGCTTGGGCTTGGCTTAGGCTTGGCTTGGCTTGGGCTAAGCTTGGTTCACAACAGTTTTTCGTTTGCGCTGATATGGAGCTCGGCCGCACTATTGTGAGGGCGAAAATTCGGTGGGCGCCAGGACGCGGCAGTGCATCTCGCGTATGAGCGGCACGGTATAGGCCACACACTCGTCCCAGCCGGGCGAGCGCCAGGCGGCCTCTCGGGTCTCCTTGCGATCCTGCAGCGATTTGTAACCTAAACAAGATATATATATATATATAGCTATAAATATAGATCGTTTGCAACAAAGTTAACTTGTCTTACACCAAATATGATGCACATTATAGAGTCGTCCGATTTGGGAGAAGAAGCCCGCGAAGGCCTCATTGTTATGCTTGCGGAAGTTAATGGCACGCGCCCAGTTGTTGCCCCACTCGATCATGGTGCCGGGTGTAAGACGATAGGATCTATATACAAATATATATATATATATAGATATATATGATATAATATAACAATATCTGCATGCTTGCCTCATCTCGTAGATGTTTTTGCCTGTACGGCTGGCAATCTGCGGCCAATAGCTGAAGGCCAACAGATATTGCAGATGGCGGGAACGCAAGAATTTCGAACGTTCGTTCATTAGCTTCAGATACTCTTCGTCGTGCCACAGATCCTCCTTGGCCTGATCGATTTTCTCAAAGCCGCCGGTGTATTTCCACAAGTGCAGACACTGATCCATATCGCCCACCTGGACAGTCCATGAGGCGACCAATTTGCATGACAGGCTCGTCTTCTTCTCATTAATCAGGCCCACAGTATTTTTGCTATGAATATTAATTAAAGTTTAGTTATCTGATCTGATTGGCTTAGGCCACTCACTAATTGTTTAGATAGTCGCCCATGGAGTCGGGGCGCACATTGTGCGTATGCAAGGCGTATATTATCTCCTTATCGCTGAGCATGCGACTGTGCGACTCCTTCGTCGGCTCGATCTTGCGCACCAGCAGCTTGGAGAACCAGGATTCCGAGTCCTTGCAGCTGGCCGTTGTGGATAGACAGCTGGAAGTGTAGTGGAATATATGATATTAGATAAGTTTTGATACTCATTCGCGAAGTTGAAATGAGTATATTGGTTTTGTGCAATGTCCGTCCGTCTTGCTGTCCGTCCGTCTGTCCGTAGGAACGCAAACCATTTCCACACTATTGAAGCTAGAGACTTGAAATTTGGTATATATACTCGTGTATAGCCTCGTCTGCCTAGTGTCCAGATTTTTCCGATACGCCCACTAGGGGGAGTGGCAAGTCGGAAAATGCATTTTCCGAGATCTCAGAAAGACTACTTCTAAAAGTGCTAGAGGCTTGAAATTTGGTATATATATACCTAAGATCATAAAGCTATGGCGGATATATCTATTCCCATTGGGAGGCAAATCGGGTAATACTGTATCTCTCCCAGTTTTAGAGCTAGAAGCTTCAAAATTGGATGGTTGAGTTACTGGTGACCTCCTCTATCAATGATCCAAAAAAAATTTTTACGCCACATTGGGGGCGTGGCATACCAAAAAAATACCCTGTAATTTTCGCATTTTTTGAGCGTAAGCATCCAAATTTCACAGTAACGTTACTCTAGGCCCCTTTTGAGAACTGGCCACAAATTATATGTCTACGCCCACTGAGGGCGTGGCAAATCGGGGAAAGTCTATATCTTGCTAGGGGCGTGAGTTGTGTGGGCGTGAATGAGTATTCCGTAGCGGTAGCGCCCGATTGCAACGTTCTTACTTGTTTATCACTTATCATATGCTGATATCGTATTGGGGCGCCTCAACTTACCGCATTGCCATGGGGCCGGCATTGTAGCCCAACGCCGACCAGGTGTTACGTAGCTTCAACATGTTCTGTCAATCAGTTGCCTGCGGGAAATCAGTTGCATGTTATTTTATTTTAGCTACTGTGTTATCATTCTATTCATTTTGGTTTTGTTTTTTTGTTTTTGTTTTTGCATTGCCCCCGTGTACTTTAGTCAAGGTGAAGTCAGAGTCAGACAAACAAGTGGCATAAGGAATCCGTTTTGCCCATCGCTAGTTTCTCTGCCGCACAAACTCCCATCACCCGCCCACGCAGTGCCGTTTGGCTCAGGCGATAGGCATTTCAGTATTACAATTTTATGTAAAAACTCAAACATATTCTATATGCAGTTCATTTTCGCTATATAAAAGACATATGTAAATACACCTCTATATATACATATATATATATATATATATACATGGATGTGTCTTATCACTGGGCAATGCAAAATATGTCGAACACTTTGTCTACAATTATATCAAACTCACTTTTAAGCCTAACAGATTGTTTTTGAAAAAATTAAAAAAAAAAAAATTGTGTATATTATAAAAGCAAATGTTGATGTTGTTATATATTTAAACAAAAAGAAAATAAAAATTCGTGCTATAAATAAGTATGCGATTGCTTTTAAAATATCGATCGACAAACTGTGTACAAGCGATAGATTTCTAGATGTTATCGATAGCTGAGAGCTTGCATTGGCCATAAAGCTCGGAATATTGCGGAGCTTTAGGAATTTATGTGGATAAATATTGCAAAAAATATGTTGATGACAAAATGTATATAATAGTTGATATATTTATATATTAATATATGCCGTTATGTAGTCAAATTAAACAAGCAAAACCAAATGCATTAGGCGCCAAATATTTGCGCCAATTTCGATTATTGTGAGCGGCTTGATATTGTTACTTAATGGCGCCAGACAAAAGCAAACTGCAATAACACGCACTCAAAAGCTGCCTGCTATGACTTTCAGTTAATTTAAATGATAATGCGCGTAAAAATAATCAACAAGAATTTAAAATGTATTTAAAATATAAAATTAAAAATTACCCATAAATGCTGCATAAGAAAACACTTGTTCTGGATTTTATATTTGAAAGTATGTATTTTGATTTAGTTGTAATATAGCATGATAATCATGATAATGCACGATTATCGCAATTTAACAATATTGGTGGATCATAGAGTTTCGTTAATCCAGCCACGTAGGTTACCATTAACTAAGATATTAATACGATATATATATTCATTTATATATATATATATATATATATATGTAAATCAATTGGAATAAATAGTTTAACTATACAATTTTGAGCTAGCAGAATGTGAATTGAGAAAATATATGCACGGTATGGAGTTGAGGAGGTAAAATCCTAACTTCTCTCATTTTACAATATTTACAAACATACTAATTGCCGAAACACACACAATTAAAATGTTAAGAACTCATTGATGCAAGTGAAAGTTGAACTTGGACTCACACACGTCGAACGAAACGTAATAACAAATTTGATTTGAATTTTCACTTTTCTTTTTTTGCATATAAATTTTTCTCTTGGTAATAAAACATATACTTTTGGGTTAGTTCTTGTGGGATTACTTGAACTGATATTTAGAATTGTTTTCGATTTTTTTTTCTTTTCTTTTTTGGTTTTTTTTGTTTTTTTCATTTTGTTAAATTTTTAAACAAGTTTTCGACTTTATTTTATTAAGAAGAATATCAATGAAAGTCGTGTAAATTGATATAGAAAATTCAATGTACTATATGCACGTTAGCATTGTATTTTTGATGTAATTGATGTACACACACATAGACGAATCTTTGTTTTTCTTGGACAAATCGTTCAGTTTTAGCAGTTACACAGCGTGAAGCATATACGTACACATATGGAATTCGGTTTTGTTTTTGTTTTTTGTTTTTCTATGTTTTTGGTATTTAGTTTTAAATACTATATATATTTATATATATAGATAAGTGATCGAATGCTAAGTACAATTCCTTTACGTCAGACATTCATTCAATTATCGCTTTAATACTATGAAACTGTGATGAATGGCTCTTGAGTATGTAGAAACAAATAACAATAATGAAGAGACTCCATGAGAGGGACAAGCAGCTGCCGGATCTGCGTGCTAAATTGTGTTGAACTGCCGCAGGTAATTCGCCTGCAACAAGGTAAATCAAATTAAGTAACGCTTGATAAGTCTGATAAGTGTTAATAGACATTACCCGTGAGCACTTGAACCTGCACAATTACAGTGAAGAGTCGACCAAGTGAACAGGAATAATTTCCACTGTCTGAAAGTTTGGCATCCGCTATAGAAATTCGACTGTTGAGCCATTTGTCGGACACGCTGTGAATTAAGTAGAGAATGGTAATTAAAGATGATGTTTATATATTTTTAGAAAATTTGAAAGTGCTTTTGAAAGTCAGAAGTAGAACTTAAAGTTGCTATAACTGTGTTTAAAAACAACCAAGAAAGCTTTAGGCGGCAGAGCCCGACTACAAGACACTCTGAACACTGCGAAAATCTGTTTTTCCAAACTTTTCTTATGGATGAATTTTCTTAAACAAATTTGTAGAGCAAGAAAATGACATCTAGATGGCAAATCATATAACTCTAGTATTTTAACTACGAGATCATACGGACGGACGGACGGATGGATGGACGGAAGGACGGACGGATGGACGGACGGACGGACGGACGGATGGACGGATGGATGGACGGACGGATGGACGGAAGGACGGCCATGGCTAGACCGACTCAGCTCGTCATTCTGATCATTTCTGTTTTGGGTATAAAAATCGATCCTGACCACATTACTGGACCTTGAGAGCTATCGTAAAACTATCTTTAGTATATATTACATAATAAAAGACCATCGAAAACCTATGATATAATATGCTATGATAGAGCAAGTATGTATTTTTTTTCGCATTTTCATTGCATTTCTTGTAAGCTTTATAGAACCTACCTAGAACGCCTATTGGTCAGTGCTTGCAGCGGTTCCTCGTCCTTGGCCCAGGTAATGAAATGTGTAAAATATTTCTCCAGCTCCTGGCTGGAGTATGTATTATGAGTTTGATTCGCATCGCCGATTAAGTTTATCTCGCTAGCCGTATCATTCAGTTGTTTGCTAGCTGCCGAGCTGCCCAACTCCGTTGACTTGAGTATGGCCTGACGCTCCTTTTGATAGAAATTGCGAGAGATTTGGCACTGGAGATCGACGGTGCTGCCGGACTTGTAATATCTGTCGCCCACATCCCGTTCGTGTTCGTCAATGATTCTCAGCGGCGGCTCTGCAGCAAAGATAGAAATCAGAATCAGATCTATGGCTTTACTTTGATCTCTTGACTTACCCAAAATGGTGAGGTTTGTGGTAAAGACGCGCGGCGGATGTGTTGAAACCTGGCACATGTATATGCCAGCATCTTCCCTTTGTGTTGGATTGATCATCAGACGCCAGTTGTTCGGATATTGAAATTTGACTCGTATACGTGGATCACCGCTATATGTGACATTGCCAACGGTGAGCAGTGACACCTTCTCGGTGGTGCGTCTAACCCACATCACCTGCAATTGATTATATGATTCATTTTTGATATATATACGAATGACTGATCTCCTACATCAAAAGAGACTAGCTTTGGCTTGTAAAAGTAGCATATGGTATATATACATATATATACCTCATATACCTCTTAATACTAATCAATATTTGTGTATATCAAATATGAAAGGAATTTCCGATAACAAAGGATGGAAAGTCCTTAGTGGAGCTCAACAGTGTGGATTCACTTATAAGACTTGAAGAGTCTGGACTTAAGACTTATATCAATCAATCAATATATATCGATCAATATTCGATATATATCGTTAATCGATACACATTTCGATATTCCTACCGTCTTATCCTTGAGCATGCCGACGCGACAATTGAGCACGGCTTCCGTGAATAGATGCACGGCGGCCACGAGCGTCTTGCCGGGATCGACTAGATTCGACGGCTCCTCGAAGAAGGGTCCATAGTGGTTCTCATGATGGAATTTGCTGCGGAATGTGCGCGACCTTTCCGCATCTGTGGCGCTGCCACCGGCGGTCCAATGATTTCTAGCGCGTGCCGCATCGATGGGCTGCTTCACGGTGACGCTGCGTGCGCTCTTGGTGGTCGCCGCTGAAGCAGCCAAAAGATCCTGAATCTTGGCCGCGCTGCTGTTGCCAATCAAGGCAGACTCTGTTCTTAGCCGAGCCGTGCTGAGTGCCAAGAGTCCAGCCTGGTTGCGAGCTGTTGTCCGAGTTCTGGTTGTTCGAGTTGTTGTTCGAGTTGCTGTTGTTGCCGTTGCCGTTGCTGCTGGCTGCGCCTCGCCGGGCATCGAGGCGACGTCGACGAGCTGCGGCGCTGCGGTGTCAGCAGCAATGAATGATAGCGCCTTGCTCGTGATATTCTCATCAAAATAGAAATTATTCTCCGAGCTGCTGTCGTTCGGCTTGCTAACAGCCGTTGATATCGATGCAGTTGCTGTTGTTGTTGACGTGGTTGTTGTTGTGCCTACAAAATAAATATTTTAAATTGATATTATATATCAAATGGATGTGCCCCCATCGGAATCGGTTTGCAGTTAACCGCAGCGCAGCTATTTGAATTACAATTGTAACCCGATTCGGTCCAATTACCCCCCTTTTTTTTTTTTTTTTGCTTTTGCTTTTGTTTGACTTACCCAGCACGGAGTGAACATGAAATTCAATAACTGTGAAAACGGCGAACAGCCAAAAGCATCTCAGACTCCGGTGACTCCGCTTCTGACTGCGGCTCAGGTTGATGGCCGGGCTATAGTTCGATTGGGCTGTGTGGGCCGCGATTGATGCTGATGCTAATGATGCATTATTAACTCTTAAACGCCTCATCCTTTGCACGGGATGACGTGACTTTGACAAACGGCCCTGTTGAAATCAGAAACCTTCATTGTATTCTCAAAACGTAGCCGCGCCCTCAACGTTTCCAGGCGCTAACACACAGCATTAGCTGTCCATCCAAATCTTGATGAGCTTCGATTAAGATTTCTAGTTCTGTTCAGCTGGAATTGTAAAGAAAGTTAAGTTAAGATTAGATTTAGTACTTAAAAGTATTTGTTCTTTAAAATCAGTCAACATAATATATATAATATATCAGAAAATTATATAAAAGGCAAACAGAATCATAATTCGTATAGACTTTATAGACAATCTGCTCACTTTTTGTGCATTCAGCCAAGTTAATTTGTCAATTAGTATTAATCAGCAACTACATGACCTGAAGCTTGCAAAAATGTACGCACAGTTGTATTATAGAAAGGTCGCTAAAAACCAATTACGAAAATAAATAGTATATATTTAATATCCTGAAGCCATTGAACATGGGAACTCTGAGTAAAATGTTTTTCTGAAAATGTATGTAACAAGCTGAAGGAGGCGTGTCAGACACCATAAAGTATGTATTTTTTTGATCAGGATGACGAGGTGGGTCGATATAGACTGTTCCATCCGTCTACCCATCTGTCCATTTGTCCATTCGTCCGTCGGTTTGTCCGTCGTCAGTCTGTCCGTCTATCGGTTCATCCGTCCCTCCGTCCATCCGTCTCGTCCATCCGTCTCGTCCATCTTTCTGTTCACCTGTCAATTTGTCCATTCGCCCGTCGGTTTGTCCATCGTCAGTCTGTCCGTCTATCGGTTCATCGGTCTATCCGTCGTGTCCATCTGTCCGTTCACCCGTCCACTTGTCCATTCGTCCGTTGGTCTGTCTGGCGTCAGTCTGTCCGTCCATCGGTCCACCCGTCCCTCCGTTCATCCGTCCGTCCGTCCCTCTATCCGTCCGTCGGCCTGTCCGTCGTCAGTCCGTCCAACGCTCTATCCGTCCGTCGGTCTGTCCGTCGTCAATCTGTCCGTCCTTCCATCCGTCCTTGCATATGAGTGCAGCGTCCCCGTAAACCACAAAACCTAAAGACTAAAATTTTTATGTGTATTCCTGTATACCATAAGCAGTATGAGTTTATCTTATTTTCAAAAACTCTTTCAATTTTCATTTATTATCTAATCAAATTGATAATTTGATTTGGTTTTTTAAGCGTAACTTGATAACCGCAAAAGATGGAAGCATATTTGCTGTGGGGGTTTCTCTAATTAATATACAGATTTTGTATATTTTGGATTTGACATACCTCCTCCCTTTCCCCGCTGAAAAACATATATCAACCGCAAGACTCGACGTGTACTTTAGCAAATACATACATCTAGATGTCATTACAACGCTCTGAAAATTTCATTAAGAAAGTCCCACTAGAAAAGAAGTTATTTAACAATTAAGTTCCCTTAGGCCCAAGCTCTGCGGCAATTGTGCAGTAAGCAGAACTTATGTGTGTGTGTGAGTGTGTGTGTGTGCATGTGTTATTTGTAATGAATGTGTGTAAGAAATGCAGAATGATGGGGATATCAGCTCTTCGTAGGGTTCAGGGTATATCCTAGTTGAGCTCTTCCAACTAGTGCACTCTTGATGTATTCGAGCCCATTGAAAATGGGAAATCAGGGTCGAATGGTTTTGCTTTATTTGTAATTTTTTTCAGTATACAGGCTATCAGATATCAAGCAACAATAACAAATTTCAAATACACTCACAAAAATTAGTTGTCATTGCAGCATATGTAAGAATCTCTCACTTTAGACTTTACTATTACAGATCCAGCAGCAACTACTAGCTACTCTAGCTGAGCTATAACCAGTTGAGAATTCTATGCTTACAGCTATTGCAAAGGGAGGACTGTAGCCTAGCATCCACTGATTGTATAAAGAGTTGTATTTGGTTATCTTATATCTTTCATATATATCTTATCCATATATATATCTTTTATTTACATATTTCATAGTATATCCTTTAATTTTAATCATTTGTCAATCTTTCATCTTCTAAAAACAAGGTCTATTCTGTCATACTATATAATACAACCACTTTGATTGAATGTTCTTTTTGTATAGTGTAACACAGAGGAGTGGTCCTCTCAAATGCTGTGGACAACAGTTTGTGGAAAGTTCATTTCTGTTAACTCAACAAAATTAATAAAAAATTGCAATCGTAGAGCGGAAATGATGAGGTAAACTTGTTTAAAAATGTATTGGTAAATAAATGTTTTCCGGTGAAACGCGTTTCATCATTTGCAGTTAACGCGTAAGCGCGTCCAAAGGTGTAGATTGCGATGCGTCACTTATTGATTAAGCAGGCCGACAGAGAGAGAGAGGGAGAGAAAGAGAGACAGAGAGGGAGAATGACTGGGAGAGACAGAGAGAGACTATAGAAGTTAGTTAAGTTTTCTGATTTGTATCAGAAAAGCTGATTTCAAAGCGATTTTTTATTGCCTGAGGAGACAGAGATAGATAGAGTGATAGAGAGAGACAGAGAGAGAGACAGAGAGAGAGAGAGAGAGAGAGAGCGAGAGAAGGTACATAAAATGAATTAAAGTTTGTTCCTACGGCAATGGACCTTGGCCAGCTGTGTTGTCTCTTCATCATCGTAGTCATCGTCATCGTCGTCGTCATTGCCGGCGTCCATCATAGTTGATATATCTGCACCTCGCTGCCCGCGTCGTCTCCACAAAGTGCTTGCTTATTACATTTCTCTCAACTTTCATTTCCACTTTCCCATCGGCCGTTGGGGACCCGCTTCGGGGGCCACAATGTTTCAGAGGCTGCGTGGCTGCGAGGCTGTTGGGCGTTGCTCTAGCACTTGCCCTTGGCTCAAGACATAATCACCGTAATAAATATTATATTAGTGAAGTTGTTGTTGTTGTTGCTGTTGTTGTTCATCTTGTTCTTGCTGACATTCTCATCTTGTGCCTTTTTTGCTATCCATTGAGAGGGCCCTATAGTTTGACTATGAAACATGTAACTTGGACTAGGTAGATGTGGTAACTATCGAAGGTAGAGTTTGATTTGGAAATGAAGTATTTTTGGATGGATTTTTAATTGTTACTGTTTGTATTGTTTCACTATATCATTTAGATATAATCAATTTCTAGTATAGAGGATATATCAGTAGTGTCAGAAATCCGAATTGAAGTTTGCTTTTTCGAGCTCTCCTTAGTTCTGTTCTTTCTTAACAATTTCGAGTTACTATATCATATAGTACTAGTAGTTTTTGGCACTAAAAATTCTAATGGCACTTTGATCATATGAACTTTCCTTAGTTCTTCTTCTTACCAATATCGGATTACTATATCATATATTTATGGTACGAAAAACATTCAAGTTGTCTCAGAAACCCTAATTGAACTTGGTTTTTCCGACTTCTCCTTATTTAAAAGTCAATAACTGATTACTATATCAAATAGCTTAGTATAAAGTATAAAGTTTTACCAGAAATCCTTATTGAATTTCACTTTTACGAGCTTTCCTTACATCTCTTCTTCTGAAATATATAGGATTACTATATCTTATGATTCTGGCATAAAGAACACTTGCCAGCAATCCATAATCCTAATCGAAATTTACTTTTATAAATTCTCATTACTTATAAGCCAATAACTGCTTAACAATATCTGAGAAATATATTACATAGTTCCAGTATGAAGAAGTGCCAAAAGGTTGTCCTTACTTATAGGTCTATATCTCCTTAGCAATGTCTGATTACTAAATCATATAAGAAGAACCATGCTGAAATGAATTCATCTAACTCAAATATCAATTTCGATTACAATTATCTTTTATCTTTCTTTTTATTATCTGAAAGGGTATCATATCTTTGGCTTACTGTTATCGCACGTCATGTTTTTTTTCTCTCCTCCTCTCCTCCTTTTTGTGCGCTGTTCGCTGTTATTGTTCGCTATTGTTTGGTTTTAGGCGCATCCCTTTTGTTTCTCTTGTGTTTTTTTTTTTGTCTTGCCACCGTCTGACGTTGTTGACATTTGAATTTGCGAAATAATTTTAAAGGGCGACTCGTTGGCAACTATTTACTTATGCAGCGATAACAACGAACTGTGGGTGGGAGGGGGGTCTGGGGGGACTAGGACAGGGAAGGCTTAAAGCCTTGCGTATTCTAATTGCACTTGATGGGCGACCCGGGCCAGCTTGGCAACTGGGCGGAATATTCTCATAACATAGCAGCAATAAAACTCGAATGGGGCTCTTGTATAGCAAAATTTCATTTTATGAAATCCTCTTGCTCTCAGCTCTTAGCTCTCAGCTCTCAGCATCATCATCAGCAGCAGCATCATCATCATCATCATCATCAGTGTCACGTGCTTGCGGCGCTCTTTTTTTTTTTTTTTTCTTCTGCCGACCCTGGCCGAGGCATAGACCATCGTTAGCATTCGCCTTTCCTTACCTGACTTTGACTAACTAGCTCTTAACGCTTAGCGTCGCTTAGCATATGCGTTCAGCTCAACCACCCAAAAAAAAAAAGAAAGAAGAAAATCTGAGCTGTAACATGTGTGTGTGTGTGTGTGCTGGTGTGTGTGTGTGTGTCTGCAGTGGAGCACCTGCTGTGCCTCATTGAGTGCAAAACGTGCTTTGTTTTGTTTCATACGCATTATGCGTAAGTCTTGTACACATTTTAGCTAACCACCCACAGCCTGCCTGCACCCGCGGTGTTTATTACACCAAATTCTTCATCTTCTTTGGGTTTATACATATATATACATATATATATATATATATATATATACGTCTTCAGATTAGAAAGTTCTTTAGGCGCCCAACAACCGGGTTGACATCTTGGGATTACAACTTTTTCTTACCCTCCTACTACGCAGCTTTGTAACTTTGTTGACTACTTGTCACACACACACACACTTTCCTCTCTCTCACACACACACACACAAACTTGTACTCATACATTAACGCTCTAAGTATAGGTTATTGCGGCATGTTTGTTGGGGCTAACTGAATATAACAAGATTGCGGTTTTTGGTTACACTGGCATTGGCTGCATACGCCGCATACGCGCCGTTGTCTATAGTCTAAGGCTAATGGATTTCGTATATATACATATATACATGTATGTATATATATATCATAATCTAATCATAATGTTGATACAAACTGGTGTGCAATTGCTTGTAAATACGCATACGCCTCGCTCTCGCTCACGTTGCTCATTAAAATCGAAATTTGAACAGTTTAAACAATTAGATCTGAGCATATGCATTAAGGGCTGAGCTTATGCAGTTAGCCAAATATTGAGCAGATTGAAATTTTGGAAATTGGAACGAATTTCAGAGTGTGCAGAGAGAGAGAGAGTTGATAGTCTGAATGCATTTATGCAAATGTCAGAAAGTTTATATTACAAGTGTTTGGGTATGCAAATTTTGATTAAATTGAATTTTAAATTGTTTTATATATATATAAATATATTATATATATGTACAAAAGTAATAATTTTAAATGTATTAAATTTAATTATATATACTTGATAAATATTTAGAAGTAAATTAATTTCAACAAATATTAAATATTATATTTGATATTAAATATACATAAACATGAATATGATATTTTTTTAACTTTTTAATATATACTAAAATATATATTCATTTTTATATTTAATTTCAAATTTATAATTTCAAATTATTTATAAATATGTCATATTTATATTCAAAAAAATATATTATTTCATATATTTATATAAAATAATTTCAAGTTATTTTTTAACATAATACGTAATAATTCAAATTTATTGTATATATTTTTTTTATATATTTTTATACATTTTTATATATTTATATTAAATAATTTCATTATTATTTATTATTTTTATATATTTTTATATATTTATATAAAATTATTTCAAGTTTTTTAAAATTATATATTGCATAATAATTCAAATTTATTGCATATAAACAAACAAAAATACAAATTTTAATTACTTTAGAAATATGTATATAGTTAAAAAAATTAAAAAAAAAAAAATAAAAAAATATATATATAAATATTTTTTTTTTATATATATATATTTTTTAAATATATATATATATATATATATATATATATATATATATATATATATATATATATTTAAAAAATATATATAAGATTACTAAAAATTATATTTCAAAGTGCATAGAGAATTAAATAAAAAGAATGGGATAAATTGTATAATTTTTAATGGGATTTACTTGGAAGGACGACATAAGTGATATTCTTGAATAAAAATATACAAAATTCGCAATGGTTTTTATGCCAGACCTTGTATACAAGTGACGAAAAAGTTGTTGCGACAATAGTTCAAAAGCATGTATATATATATATGTTATATATATATATATATATATATATATGCTATACATATCATTTCTATATATATATATTTGTTTACATACTTTTTTAATATGCAGCTATTTGGACAACTCTAAAAAACATTTCATTTCATTTCATATCTGAATCATCATACAACATGAAATTTCACGCTCTTGCAAAAAAGTATTTAAAATAAAAAATGAAAAAAAAATGAAAAAAAAAAATGAAACAAAAAAAAAAAAGGAAATCAAAGCAACAACAACATGAAAAATTGTTGATTTACATATGGCAAATGTTTGTTTTGCAGCATTTGTTATTTGTTTTCTATGCATTTTGTTTAATAAACAAATTTTATGCACATATCAAAGATAGATTTGCAATGTGAAATGTGGTTGCTGTTGGCCAAATATTTGACAGTTGTTTATATTAAATTTATATCTATATATATATAGATTTTCTAATATATTT
The DNA here is from genome assembly GCA_037075265.1 of Drosophila nigricruria. NCBI lineage: Eukaryota > Metazoa > Arthropoda > Insecta > Diptera > Drosophilidae > Drosophila > Drosophila nigricruria. Next base: position 7,260,437 of record JBAMCI010000107.1, on the reverse strand, counting down.
ATATAAGCTTTGCCTCATGTTTCGCCTTCATTACTAATGCCCTTGTTAAGCTATGCAACTATTTTTCTAATCTTTACTCCAGTTTTTTTTTGTTGTTGTCTGTTTTCAATATAAATCTTGTTTGTTATATATTGAATAACATCCATTTGGATTAGGCAAATGAAATATACTCCAACAGCTAGCAGCTCTCGCCGTCAATTCTGTTGAATTCAATCAGAGCTGAAGGATAAAGAGGGCGAGTTGGAGGCGAGTGCGAGTGCGAGTGCGACACAAGCTCAGTCATTATATTAACATATAAGCAAATTGTGTTTGTTATGCTCCTAGAGCAGGCAACCTTAATGTTTTTTTAAATAATATATATATGCATATCTTATATATATATATATGTATTATTTTATTTTATTTTATTTAAGAATTTTTTAGCATGCCAAAAATCATTAGAGACGATACAGCGCGACGCTTGGGCGCTCGCATATATATATAAATATATATTATATATATAAATATTAATATATAAATATATATATATAAATCTATATGTATGAGTCTTTACCCTTTTGCATTAAACATTAATGTTTTTGCAACCAAAGTAATTGTTTTAATGTGCAGCAAATAAATTATTCATACCACATTAATAAAAAATTTATGTTTCTCTCAATTTTATGAGCGGCCTCAACCGAATTTAATTTTAAAATTAGTTAATTTAAGGGGTGAGAGACAGCATTCGAGAGAGAGAGAGAGAGAGAGAGAGAGAGACAGTGAGATGGCAAAAAAGATACAAAGATTGACGAGCTGCAGGCTAACAATCACATAATTCAAAAAAAGTTAAATGAAGTATGAAAACTAACAGAGAAGGCGAGTGGGAAAGAGAGCGACAGTACAAGAGTGAGAGGGGGAGAGTGAGTGAGACAGCGAGTGAATGCGAGGGATTGGAATGTCATAATTTATTTTTCGACAAAAGAATTTAGCTGGCAAAGGAGACAGACGCAATAATTGGGAAAACCAGACGAGAGCGAGAGGGCGAGACAGAAAAATAAGAGAGAGAGGGTAAGGGAGAGAGAGGGAAAGAGAGAGAGATAGAAAGAGAGAGAGAGAGAGGGAAAGAGAGAGAGAGAGAGAGAGAGGGAAAGAGAGAGAGAGAGAGAGAGATAAAGAGAGAGAGAGAGAGAAAGAGAGAGAGAGAGAGAGAGAGAGATAAAGAGAGAGAGAAAGAGAGAGAACGAGAGAGAAAGAGAGAGATAGAGAGAGAGAGAGAGAGACAGAGAGAGAGGGAAAGAGAGGGAAAGAGAGGGAAAGAGAGAAACGGATGGGCGGAGAGAAAGAAAGAGATATAGATAGAGATACCATGAAAGCGAGAGAGAGGGTGAGGGAGAACGAGAACGAGAGAAAGAGACAAAAAGAGATTATGAAGCAGAAGAGAATCAGAGAGGGTGAAAAAGAGACAGAAGAGAGAGCGAGATAGAGAAACAGGGACAGAGAGAGAGATAAAGAAAGAGCAAGATAAGCAAGATAGAAAGAGCAAGGTAGAAAAAGAGAGAGAGAGCGAGCGAGAGAGAGAGAGAGCGAGCGAGAGAGAGAGAGCGAGCGAGAGGGGGGAGGAAGAGGGAGAGAGGGGGGAGAAAGAGAGAGAGAGATGGAGAGAGAGAAAAAGAGGGAGAGAGAAAGAGAAACAGAGCAATGGAGAGAGATAGAGGGAGAGAGAGAAAGTGGGAGAGAAAAGGAGAAACAGTGCGATGGAGAGAGATAAAGAGAGAGCCAGATAGAGATATAGGGAAGAGAAAGAGAAATAGAGAGAGAGAGAGATCAGGAGAAAGTAATAGAAAGAGATAGAGATAGAGAGAAAGAGACAGAGAGAAAACCTCTCTACATTTCTCTCTCTCTTCCCCAAATACATACATATATATGTACATATATAAAGAAAGGGAGAGAGAGAGAAAGATAGAGAAGATAAAAAACAAGCCAAGGATGCTCAATATTTTATGTGTTTTTTTTTAAATTTGTTTTTCCTTTGTTTTACGTTTCTTCATTTAAGTGTATTTAGATAAGTATCTAATGATGATCCTACAAATTTCCATAAGAGACACGAAGGATGCATCGCTTGTCTCTCAATTGCCCGTTGACTTAGTTGAGTACACAGATTGAGATATGCAAAGAACTCTAGTTCCATTGTAACTGCTGCGAACTTTCACATGAGAAAAAAGTGGAAAAAAAACAAAGGGGGAGAACTGCAAACAGTTTTAGCGGAGCAAATGGAGCCAGCATAATAAGAGCAAAGTAGTATATGAAATGCATCCGGCAAATAAGGTTTTTCTTTTTTTTTTTTTTTTTTGAAAATTTACCCGGAATTATAATATCAAATGTAGTTAATGTGTAAAACTTTTCACTCACCCGGTTAAATTGTTTGTTCAATTTATATTCCCGACAAGAAACAAGAAAAAAAAAAACAATTTACGTGCGACTCGTGGCTAACAATTGTTATTAAATCATTTTTTTTGTTATTGTTTTTTATAATTTTTTTTAAATTTTTTTTTTGTTACTTCACATCACATTTGGCACTTGTTTGCATTTCACATATATATATATAGAGTATATATATATATATATGGAAGAAAAAAAAAACTGTTTAAAAAAAAGTCAACAAAAATTTTGTAGATTTTACGCACTTTAATTATTTTTTGTATTTTATTTTTTCTTATTTTTTTTTTTCAGAATTAAAGTCAATTATTTATTTTTTGTTTTTTGTCTTTTTTTTTGAATCGCGCATTCCGTTAGACGAGAGGCAAAAGGCGATAATAAAAGACGACAATTGAATTGGTTGTTCCGCCAGTGCGGGGCCAGCACGTTGGCATCGCTTATCCTTGAAAACCGTAATGAACTGTCGTTCGCAAAAATTACGGACACATGGCGAAGCATCCAAATGAACAGCTCGGCTGGCTCTGAGTGCAAGCTCAGCGGCCTGCACACACTCAACTCTCCAGTCAATGTCACTCGTTGTTATTCACTCAAATCTCTCTCTGTTCACCACGATTGGCAGCCACTGCACCACACTTCAGCTTGGGGCTGTGTCCCAAAAGCGTGCCAAAGCTTGGCCAGAGCTTTGTGCAGACCAAAGGGGTAAATGGAGCAGAAGCTCAGTCACTCAATCAACGTTTGCCCCTCTCACATTCACGCTGAGTCTGAGTACATTCGATTAGCACTTAAAGCTCGATTTAGTTAGGGGAAAGCAAGAGATTTTAGGTGAGTAATTCAAAGATCGATTTGCCTAGGCAAAGGTATATATAAGAGTTATATACAGCTGTGTTCAAAATAATAGCAGCGCACTTTTTGCTTACAAATATGACTACATTTTACGTATCTTCATTCTTAAAGATCGAACACTAGTGCATATTTATTCCAGTACACTGTCTATAAGCTGAGTGAGAACTTGTAGCAATTTCTTAGGGTAACTCTTAGTCATGCCCACCCAACTCATACCCAGTATTTATGTGCCAAGTTTTAGAAAAAACAAACTTAGTAGGCTCATAAAGTCTATAATTTCAAGTTTTCGAGAACAAAAACTTAGTAGGACTCATAAAGTCTATAGACTTTGTAAAACTTTGAGTCTGTGTGCTGAAAGAAAAAAAAATACAAAAAACACAACAGAAGAAAGCAAAGTATATATTTTTTATTAATTGAAAACAATTACGATCTGCTGCAATGAATAAGCGCAATAAAGAACAGGATGATGCGCTCAGGAAGAAGGTCGCCAAGTTGCGCTTCAAGCGGGTCGTCCGCGTCGCCTACGCCAATAATCAGTGGGTGAATGAGACGGACGATCAGGGCATCACCCTGAATGTGAAGAAGAATGTGGCGATGCTGGTGCGCAAGAAGCACAAGACGGGCATATTGACAATGGCGGTAAGCATGTGACATGCATCTCTAACTACTTTATCTACTCCATCTACTCTATCTACTCTATCTACTCTATCTACTCTATCTACTCTATCTACTCTATCTACTCTATCTACTCTATCTACTCTATCTATTTTATCTACTCTATATACTCTATATACTCTATAAACTCTATATACTCTATATACTCTATATACTCTATCTACTCTATCTACTCTATCTACTCTATCTACTCTATCTACTCTATCTACTCTATCTACTCTATCTACTCTATCTACTCTATCTACTCTATCTACTCTATCTACTCTATCTACTCTATCTACTCTATCTACTCTATCTACTCTATCTACTCTATCTACTCTATATACTCTATATACTATATATACTCTATATACTCTATATACTCTATATACTCTATATACTCTATATACTCTATATACTCTATATACTCTATATACTCTATATACTCTATATACTCTATATACTCTATATACTCTATATACTCTATATTACATACATCCTCTATATACCCTGTATTTCCTTTGTATTACAGCAAAAAGGACTTTTGGCCACTTTGCATTCCACTCGCTCCATAGCTGAGCGCAAGAAACTTTGTACTATTGTAGCTGGCTTAGGCTGTTTTACTCAAGTGCCACCGGTAAGAGATCTATACAGTATTCATAACTGATATATAATCCTGATCTCTCTCCTAATCTTTGTAGAAAATTCGAGCTCGTTTGGTGCCTTATCTACACTTTATGGTCGTTAGTTCGGGTCGCACCTTAATGAAGGAGGGCGATGTGCCCACCTGTGTTTATTTTGTTGTTAGCGGTGAAGTGGAGATGTCTAAACTAATCATGAATAAGGTAATTTGATTTATATATATATAAATACATCTATATATAAACATATTTCTTTGTATTTTTCAGCTAACACGCAAAATGGAATCGAAGCCTTTGGCATTTTTTGGACCAGGCGATTGGATTGGCGAAATCGAGCTGCTCGAGGAGGATTTGAGAATGAATACATATAAAGCAACAAGTAAATCATAAGCAGATAGACATAATCCCGATTCGAAAATTTCTATTTTCATTCTGTTTTCTTCTTCAGCTAATTGCGAAATTCTGGTATTAGACGACTTTGATTTTCATGCTATGCTCAAGCCATATGTTAAAAAAGTTTGGATTGAGAAGAAGAAAGCGATTGCCTCGCTAAGCTATTTGAAATTTATGAACGATGCACAGGTAAGACTTGAGGGTTATATAAACATTTGCCATATGGTATATAGTAGGGTGACCAGATCGGCCTCAGGCCATTCCGGGACGGTCGACGACTTTGTTGCAAAAATTGCTTATCTGCGCTGGTTTCCTCAAAAAAATTCTTCACTTGTCTTGACAAAAGCGGGACATGTCCCGGAATTCCAGGATGTATGGTCACCCTAGTATATAGAGACTTGAAGTGACTGGAAATTTGCTGCGTTTCGATTACGAGTCGCTCAGTCGTGCGTAACCTACTCCATAGTTAAGACCCAATCTAAGACTTAAATGGAACTCCAATCAGAGTCCCCAGCTTGATCCCCACATTGAAGCCCAATCTGAACCTCAGTGTGAATTCCTATCTGAGTTCCAATCTGAGCCCCAAATCTGAGCCCCATTTTGAGCCCCAAACTGAGTCCCAATCTGAGCCCCAATGTGAACCCCAATCGAAGTCCCAATCTGAACTCCAGTTTGAGCCACAATCACGATCTCAAACTGAACCCCAATATGAACCCTAGTCTGTACTTCATATCAGCTTTTAGGGTCTTCACATATTCCAACATTGTTTTTGTCATTATTATATTCCCTTAGAGATCATCTCAATTTCTATCTATATATAAATAATACCGTTTTGAAAATTTTCCTACTCTTACGTCTTTAGATTGTGAGCGCCTGTAAGTTTGGTATCCTAAAACAATACGATCCATTGAGCACAATCTTTCCGGATAGCTCGGATAACATACAACACGTGTATTTTGTGTTGAGCGGCGAATGCGTGCTATTGCAATGCTTGTATATGATAGTAAGTTTGATGAATATATATATAGCTCTCTCTATCTGATTTCCTCTCTATCTCTCTCACTCTCTAGGTAACATTTGATAAAGGCGAATGGCAATATGAATTGTCGCCCGTGGTCGAGGAAGACTCGGAGAATGAGGCAGATGACGAGAAGACAGAGCCGTTCGATGTGAGGGAGCTGCTACGCTCGAGCTCCTCGCTGGACGAGGCCGGTCATAACAAAAAGAAGGCGGTATGGATTCGGCTGTTGAGTTAACTTTGTGATATATATTTTTGTTTTTTCATATTTGATCTTTGCAGAAGCGCAAGGCGGAATTTGCCAAGATCGAGGCTAATTGCCTGCTGTTGAATCAGAAGCCTGTGGCGGTCGAGGAGCATCCGCCGCAGCGCCAAACACGTCAGACGCATCATCACAAGTCGGTGTTAGAGGAGAAATGGGATGATTTTGGCTACGATTATGGGCTTGACGAGGACTATGAAGATTACTATTCGTCGGACAGTGACCACTACAACAGCATTATTTTGGGTCAAGCGTTGCGACGGGACACGAATCCGCTCGATGGCCCCCGTCGATCAAGTCGCTTGAGCAGAATGAGCAGAGGGAGCAGGCATAGCAAACGTCTGACCCTGGAAGCCGTGGAGGAGGAGGAGTCGGAAATATTCACAGCCTCACCATCACCGGCCAGCACACCCTCACTGCTGTCGATGCAATCAAAGAAAACTAAAGTAAGTATTGAGAATTTTTAGATATACATATATATATTCCTTCCTCTTGCCTCTCTGAACGGACAGGGCGAAGATAATTATGCCACCCACTTTGTGGACGTGGGTTCGATGACATTTGGCGGTCTTTTTGGCGTGGGCGAGAAATGCGATCATCGCGTGGTCATGGCCCGCACGACCGTCCAATGCCTGCTCATTCCACGCTATTGGCTAATGGAGGAGGATCAGAATCCGGGACATATGTGGCAGCGTATGCGCTTCTATCTGGATCGCTGGATACCGTCGAGGAAGACGCTGTTCGACGACTTCATCAAGACGCGCAAATGGGCGCAGTTCAAGAGCGACTGTGTCGAGCAGTTCACCCACTCGACCACAAGCACCACTAAGGTCGAAGATATACCCATATATATTCGCATCGTTGAGACAAAAGAGTCTAAAACCGAAGCGGCGGCGGAACATTAGTTTTTGTTTCTTTTCAATAACGCAACAACAAATTACGATATTCAACGATTTGGTTCATGCTTAACATTCTATAGTGTGGACACAAACCCATTTCTAGGCAAAGCACACACAAAACCAACAAAGATCCCATTTCAAGGCCCGAAGTTTCAAGCTTCTTTACAACAAATATCAGGTTTTATTACTTTTCTACAAAATTCAATTGACAAGCTGAAGGTGCAATTTACGATATATATTAACCAAGCGGCATTTGCAAATTTCCCACTGAAAATTTGTAGTGTGGACACAAACCCATTTCTGGTCACAACACACAAAACCCAACAAAGATCCCAAATCAAGTTTTCTTACAACAAACTTTATAACTTTTATACAAAATTCAATCAACATGCTGAAGGTACAATTTACGATATATCAACTAAGCGGCATTTGCAAATTTCCCACTGAAAAATTATTGTGTGAAGACAAAAACCAAGTCGAGTCAAAGCAAATGTCTGAAGTTATCCGTTAATTATGGTTAATAAAAATACTTACGATATAAAAATTTTCATTTTTGTATTTTCTAGCCAAGACAAAAATCATTAATATAAACTGTTTAAGCTTGTGAATGGATAATATTGGTACATTTAGCGAGTACACAAACATATGTAATCAAAAAGTACCAATGAGCCAATGGCAAATTCCCAAGTTGCTTTGTATTTTTTTAGCCAAGTCATAAACCAACTTGAGCTTAGGCTTTTGTTTATAGTGCCAGTTTTTTAAAGGGAAATCAACGGATAATTAAGAACAAATCGCTTTTACGATATTGCGTATGTCAGTGGACATTTGTGTATTGTTTAGCCAAGACATAAACCAACTAGAGCTGAGCTTAATGTTTATAGTGCAAGTTTTTTGAAGGGGAAATCAACGGATATCATACGACATTTATGGATTTTTTTTAGCCAAGTCACAAACTGAATTGAGCTGCTTTCTATAAAGGAAATAGACGGATATTTGATAAGGATGAAGTTTTACGATATTGCATAAGACATTTTTGAATTTCCCACTGCCTGCTAGTTGGTGAATTATTTAGCTAAGACATAAACTTGGGTTTTTTTATAATTGAATAGCTAAAATACCATAAAAGCCTTTTGAATTTCCCGCTAAGCCAGCAATTTGAAACTTGGCTTGTGCTTACAGCTTACATGTTTGCAATGGGGGAAATTAATGGATAATAATAATAACAGTAAAAAAAGTTTGGAATTTCCTCGCGAATGGCTTACCCCTACTTGGGACAGTTAGGCTAAGAAATAAAGGTAAATAGTTTTAGCGGAGGAGAAATTGAGTTGATTTCAAAGAGGAAGGGAAAATAGTATCAAGCGGTCCACGTATTATAGTTATATTCATCGCTTTCAGCACATAGATTGGTGTAGCTGGGATTACGTCCCTTGACGCACTCAGAGGCCGGTGGGCCAGCCCGATAGATCGGATTGTTCCGCACATTGGTCACCGCATAGTTGCAGGCGAGCAGCGTGTTGCCCAAGCCATTGGCGTCCGTGAAGCGAGCGACGGCGCAGCCAACGCGATTGTTGCGCTCATTCACCATGGTCGTAAAGTGGCCGATGGCACTGCGAAGGACATAGATACTCAGAGTTAAGCTACGATATTCATGAGGCATACGCACGGTCCGCCTCGCGGCACATGAACCTCCACATCGGCACTGGTGGCATCGTGATACTCCTCGAACCAGGCGGCGATGCGCTGGCGCAGAAACGCCGCTATCTCAATGTTGAGCGTGTAGAGAACGCTCAGGTTCTGGCCGGAGTAGCGATAGGTGTTGGTGTTGCGGCACTCGTCGTGAGCCATGCGGCACTGCAGCGTATTGTAGGCGGCCACCTGGGCGAGCGTCGAGTCCCATGACATCGTCGCCATGTGCAGGGCACTGGGAAAGCCTCGCAGTCCGCCGCCTGCAATAAGATTGCGTCGATCGTTGTGCTCCTTCAAGATGAGCGGAATGTGCGCATCGAGCGAGACGAACTCGCCCCGACAGCCGCTTACGAATTGCTGCGGATTACACATAATAATTCATTTTGCTTATTCCATTTTGAAGTTCTTCTCCGGCTCCTACTCACGCCACTATTGCCGCAGACGACATGACGCAGTCCGCCCGGACAGAGTGCGGGATTACAGTAGTTCTGGGCGCAGCTCAAGCGAGCGCCCAGCCAGAGCAGCTGCAGCAAGGTCACGAAACAGCAGCAGCCAAGCGTCATCGGCAATCGAATGGAGTCGCAACGCCCAGCGTAGCAGCCCCCAGCAGTGGAGCAACTATTTATAGGCAAAGGCACTGCTGGGACAATGGCTTCATAACGTGCCATTGGCACATCTGTTGTTCGCGCTGTCATACAAATCACAACGCTGAGTTATTGTTATATAAAGAGAAACTGAAAAGAAAGCAAAAAAAACAACAACTAGATGCACTGCACGCTGATTGTTCTACTCACTGCAACTTCTGTTCACGTGGTCGTATACGTAATAAATTTGATACCAGCTGTTGCACTGCCCTCTCCCCCGTCCCACCTTTCCTTTCTGCCCTGAACTGTTTTTCCATTTAATTTAGGTTGCAGTCTGACGACTGCTGCTGACTTGACGTGCGATTCAACTGTCTCCATCTTGGCAAAGCTTTGCCAATCAACATCTTAGTTTCTTTAGTTGCAATTGCAAAAATTAATCAATTACAAATAGGAATAGGTATGCTTGATTCTGATTGGATTTATATATGATAGCACTTCATTTTGTTTAGGGGAGCACTTCTTGATGTAAACTTTTCAAGACTAGTTTAAACTAATCTATTTGTATGTATGTGGGTATGAATGTATTTGTGAATGTATATACATCTATTCATGCATGAATGTTTCAATGTATATATGTATGTATATATGTATGTGTGCATGCGACATCATACATACGTATGATGTAAGTATGATGTACATATGTATTATGTATGTGGGTATGGATGCATAAATGTATTTGTATGTAAAGTATGTATGTATGAATGAATGAATGTATGTATATATGATGTAAGTCAGTATGATATGACAGTATATGATGTACTTATGATGTATGTATGTATGTATGTATTTATGTATGTATGATATATGTATGATGTAAGTATGTATGATGTATATGATGTACGTGGGATGTATGTACGTTGTATGTATGATGTATGTATGATGTATGTATGATGTATACATGTATGATAGTAGACACATATGCACTTCCATTTATGTGTGTATGTATGCATGTACATATGTATGTATGAATGAATGCATGTATGTATATGATTGTATGTATATATGATGTAAGTATGTATGATGTATATTTATGATCGTTGTATGATGTATATATGTATGATGCATGTATGATATATGAATGATGTCTGTAAGAATGTATGAATGTATGAATGAATGGATGTATGAATGTATTTGTAAAAGTATGTAAAGTATGTATTAATTCATGTATGAAACTATGTTTAAATAAATGTCTTTATTAATGTACATATGTATGTGTACATCTACTCATGTATATATGTATTTAAATGCTTACATGCATAAGTATGTCTGTAAGCATATGCTAATATGTGACAATATGTATGCATGTACATCATCCAATGTATGCATGAATACATTCACATTCACATACATTCCCATTCTTTGTACACTCATCCGCTAATAAATAACATTCAAAAGTTATATTCTTAAGCACTAACCTTCTATGCGATTCTCATGAATTGTTGAAATCCCTAGTGGCCATCATGCTTTGATGTTTCAGTTGTGCTGCCAATCTAAACTAATTTATTTTAAACACTCCATTAAACTTACTCTCTATTCATATCTCCCTCTTCTCCCTCTCTCTCTCTCTCTCTCTCTGTGTTTCCTTGTTGTCTTTTATTCGTTTTATCTAGTTATTTGTGTTCATCTCGCTGCTGTTGCTGTTGCTGCTGCCGGCCAGAGTTTAACCCGCTTTTTATCTATTTTTGCACTTGAAGTGCTTATAAAGAAGTCGTTCATGAAGATTACAAGATGCCTGTGATACCTTCCGTTGGGGTTGGGGGGGCCACGTTTGAAAAGTTTAATTGAATGGCTTGAACTGGAGCAGCTGCACTTTTACTTTTTGACTGTCTGACTTTGACATGTGCCGACAGCGCCCACGTATCGACGTCAAGGGCCAGACGCACCAAACTTCCGACTCGATGCCCGCCTGTCCTGAACTTGGCTCGACGCACTGGGCCAATCAGGCCTCGGCTGCAGCTTTGTGTGTTGAAGCTTTTGCGCTTCACCATTGACACAGAGCTCAACAAAGCTCTGATGGAACGTCGACAGAGGCGACAGGCTGGACAGGTGCACAAGCGGGCAAGGGGTGTAGAGGGGTAGAGGGTTGGGTAGCATTGAGACGTTAATTGAAATGCTGCAGCTGCAAACGTTGTCTGCCATTGGCAACGGTCCATATTTGTTCATCTTATTGAAGCGATGGCCGTGTGTGAAATTTTCCACAGATTTCATTTTCATTAGTCTGATAGGTCAGTCCGATCCAGTTCGTTTTCCCTTTCATTTGCAGCTATTGCTATCGTCGTCATCGTCGTCGTCGTCGATTCTCTTTTACCTTGAGCTATGCCAAAATTTCGTTTTCATTTTAACAATTCTTATGCAAGAGTAGACACAAAGAGTTTCGTAGTTTGTGGGAGATGTGAAGCACTTGCTACCCATTTCCCATTTTGTGGCCAAGCCAAAGTTGTGCACTCACAATGGGCGCCCAATAAAGTGGGCAAGTGTAGGAGAGATTTTTTGTGCATTGCAAAGAAAGTTTTGGCTGAAAAATCTGATAGCTGCTTTCATTTGATATTCAAACTTTACTTTACTTAGCTAGACTATATAGTATATATATCATATCTTTAAGATATGTCTGAGCAATATTTGTTCAAGTAAATGAATTTATGCACTGCTTCCATGCTCTGTACTTATGATATTTTGAAGCTTATGCGTTTTGGAAATTGCAGTCATAGGAGTAACAGTCAAGTCGTTAAGCTTATTGATCTTGGATTATTGATAGTCTATATCTTTCTAATCTCCACATTGTCTTATAGCTGTGCATACTGCATATATTTTTCGTATACCCTGTACCAATTGAAAATGGGTATGTCGGTCAGTTCGTCCGTCCGTCCATCCGTCTGTCGGTCAGTCCGTCCGTCCGTCCGTCCGTCTGCCCATTCGTCCTCCCATTCGTCTGTCTGTCCGTCTGTCCGTCCGTCTGACTGTCCGTCTGTCCGTCCGTCCGTCTGTGTCTACTCGACTGTACTGTAAACTCTAGTGCTTGAATTGTCTCTCCCTCTTTTTCTCTCTCTCTCTCTCTCTCTCTCTTTCTCTCTCTTTCTCTTTCTCCCTCTCTCTCTCTCTCTCTCTCTCTCTCTCTCTCTCTCTCTCTCTCTATCTCACTACAGTTAAGTTTGTTCAACTTTCATTTTATATAATCTAACCCAACCCATACTTATTGTATAGGTCTCTCTAGTCTTGTGTTATTCCCCCAATATATCTATGACTTCCATCAAAGCACGAGTCATGTTGTGCAGTGTAAACAAGTTGAGCTGCTGATTCCATTGAGATTGTCGCTGGCGGAAATGACTCTCAGGTCTCGGGTGGACCTGACCTGGCCTCGCATAATTAATGCCGCGAATTAAGCAAACATTGTTGATATTCTTGTTTTTCTCTTGACGCTTGTATTATTTGTTTTAATGTAATGAGTATTTACAATTCGAGTGGTCAACAAAATTAATGCAAAACAAAGATGTGAAAGGGCTGCTGCACAAGCGCCCAAACGCACACAGCAAACACATGTCACAGTAGCCCAGACACAAAGGTATCTCGTGTACGCGGAATGTGGATCGTTGTTTACCAGCCGCTGGAGGCCCAGCCACCCTGAGGGGCCCAGCCACCGCCGCCGCCGCCACCACCACCGCCGCTGATGCTGCCTGCATCGGAGATGACCTTGACGATTTGGACAGTGCCGGAGCTGCCACCATGACCGCCTCCATAGCCACCGCCATGACCGCCTCCATAGCCGCCGCCATAGCCGCCACCATGACCGCCGCCGTAGCCGCCGCCATAGCCGCCGCCTGCACCGCCGTCGGAGATGACCTTGACAATCTTGACAGTGCTGGCACCGCCGCCATAGCCGCCTCCGTGACCACCGCCATAGCCGCCTCCATAGCCGCCACCATGGCCGCCTCCGTAGCCGCCGCCATGGCCGCCACCGTAGCCGCCGCCATAGCCGCCGCCTGCACCACCATCAGAGATGACCTTGATGATTTTCACAGCGCCGCCGCCGCCGCCTCCATGACCGCCGCCATAGCCGCCGCCGTAGCCACCGCCATGACCACCGCCATAGCCGCCACCACCGCCGCCGCCATGACCGCCGCCATAGCCACCGCCGTAGCCGCCACCGCCGCCGCCGGAGCTAAGGGCGCTGCCGCCGCCAAGGAAGCCCGCATGGGCCATGCTGCACACAGCGAGCAGACAAACGAATACCTTGGAAGAGAAACAGGCACAATAAATCAAATCAGCTCAAATCAAAACATTTTCACGGCACAGCACAAAACAAAACAAAAAAAATTAAAAAAAAAAAAAAAAGTTTAGCTCGAAATATCGTTAATCCCGACGACGATATTTCGAGCTGAGCCGATTCGAGGCAAGACGCACCTTCATGTTGGCTCTGTGTCTTGCTTGGAGCTAGGAGTTGGGATTGCAAATGCGACTTCGACGAGAGCTGAACTTCAACTGTGCCGTTGCAGTGCACTAGCGCTGGCTTTTATGGCCAAATGTCGTGAGCCCAATAGCCCAAGAGCCCAAAGCCACAAAACCAGCTCGACCCTGCCCCAAGCTAGTCAGCCAGCTAGCTAGCCAGTCAGCCAGCTAGCCAGCCAGTCAGCCAGCTAGCCAGCCAGTCAGCCAGCTAGCCAGCCAGTCAGCCAGCTAGCCAGCCAGTCAGCCAGCTAGCCAGCCAGTCAGCCAGTCAGCCAGGTAACCAAGTATATGCTAATGCATGACACTCTAATTGGTTGTCCACGCGATGCTCTGCTCGGATTATGCCATCAAGCACCAAAGACTATACATAAAGCCATCTCTCCCAACGCCTTCGCTGTTGAGCTGCGAGCTCTCTTTATTAGCTCGTTATGCAATTCATCAAAAACTCTTGCACAAAGAGCATTAACCAAACATAACAAAACAAAATGCGAATAAGTAGCGCATTTTAACACTCCAAACACCAAAAACCGAAAAGCCGAACCCAACTCCGAATCAAACGACGCCTTCATAAGATGCCCTAACAAAACGGGCATTGTAATATTTTAATGAAGCAGCTGGAGCAATATTTGATATTTTTTTTGTCTTTGCTTAATGTAAATTCAGTTCAATGATAAACAGAGAGTAAGAGTAAGAGTGCTATAGTAGGGAGTGCACGACTAGGGGATACCCTGACCAAGAAGAGCTGATATTCCAATCATTTGTTGCCTCTTTTATGCATGCTTAGCCAGCATTACAAATACATAGTAAGCAAACACAGACATACACACACACACATCCACACACACACACTCTCACACACACACACACAAAAGCTTTCGCTCTGCTTACTGCTCAGCTTAAGCATCGACTGCTCTTGAGCTACGCTTATGGGTTTTCTTTCCCATAGTAAAAAAAAATGTAATGAAAATTTAATTGTTGAATAAATTTTGTTCTAGAAAGAGACTTTCTTAATCTAATTGCAAATTGCAGAGCGTGTTAATGGTATACAGATGTGTGTATTAGCCAAAGCACAAGTCTCTAGTATTTGAAATAGTTTTCTTTTTGCGTGAAGGGAAGGTGGGGAGAGGTATCAAAAATCTAAAATATGTAAAAGCTGTGCAGTCAATACAGAAGTCAACACAGTAGGCATGACATCTCTAACTCTTACGATAATCAAGCTACATTTAAAAAACTATATTTGATTTTGATTATTGATTTTCATTAATAATAGGGAGATGAGTTGAATTATCGATAAAAAAAAATGGTATATGGGAATATATATTTAGAATTTCAAGGCTCTAGCTTTTGTGGCTTGTGAGATCGCTGTATTCATAAGGAGGGACAGACTGTCAGACAGACGGACGGACGGACGGACAGACACTCAGACAGACTGGCGGACGAACGGACGGACGACTATATCGACCCAGCTCGTCGTCTTGATCCATAATATAAATACTTTATGGTTCAGCCACGCCTCCTACTGCTAAATATTAGATAATGCAGATATTAAACTTAGTTTTTAGCAATTTTATATGTAAGTGTATGAAACTTATACATAGAAGTGTAGTGTAAATTTTATGAAAAATCAAAAGCTTTCTCAAGGGAAAACTAGTCTTCCAATAGACTTTCTAGCCACAGCTATGTATGTGCTTCAATATCTGATGGGGCTTACTTTAAAAGGAACAAAAAAGATATTCAAGAATTGATAACGAACTTTCAATAAAAGACAAATTTCGCTATACTTTTTGAGTTCGGTGAAATTGGTAATATTTGCCAAATATATATTTGTATGTATGTCTACATATTGTCAGCAAAAGTAGGGTATATATAAAAGCATATGATCTGTGGGTAGTCTGTGGGTAGTCTCAGATGCAGTCCATGCCATGACTGATCATTTCCTACCCATAAATCATGTTCTACATAATATATATCACTTATTGATATCATTCATTTACAACTTAGTCTAAGATTCTATAGCAACATCTTGTCTTTGATTAGATTTTACATATTTATACATATTTTATGTAAGCATCTTTGATGTTCATCATCTACAAAGCAGAGCTAGTTTTTCTTGTTATCTCGTATAAACAGTGCGCCGATGGGGCTTATTAATTTTGTTAAGCCTTCGAATCCACACATTTGATAGATGGCAAATATATTTTAACTGTGTTGCGCTCCACGTTAATTGCTTCAGCATTGTTTGGGAGTTCGCGGAAGTTCACAAATCCCACGCAGTCACGACATCTAGCTGGCTATCGGGCGTGCAACTGGCGCTGGCTCTGGCAATTATGTTGAGTTGTAAATGAAATAAATTAAAGCCCACAAATCTCAACCATTTCCAAGTTTTCAAAACTTTTTGCCGTTGGAAATTTGTTAAATTTACGAGTTAGTATTAGCTTAGCTTCAATTCAGGGCTGCTGCCGTCTTCAATATTTGACGAGGGTTCGTCTGCCGGACCGGACAGTTGAGCCAGCCAAAGTTTTGTCAGCCTAAGCCGCTAAACAGGTTTCCAATTTACATCATATTGCCTGATTTCGGACATAAGTACATGCATAAAGCTTCATTATAATTTCTTCATTTGCTATAATTAGCGTTGGATTATGCAATTCCAAGATTCGATACGTTGATATATTATAATATTATCATAATTTTATTATGATTATTATTTCATTATGATTATTGGTATTGGTTAAGATTTCAAAGATATTTGTAATAAGTGCCTAAGAAGCACTGAAGAGTTTTTAGATATAGTTTGGGCCTTGTCATGATTCAAATCACATCAAACTGCATATGATATGCTATAAAGATCATCTGAAGTTCGTAGCTCCTATAATTTCACAACTCCCCGACCAATGTAAACACACACTCTCTGTGTGCCTGGGGGCAGCCCCGCAATTGAAACTTATCCAACTTGACATCATTATAACTAAATGTTATCTAAATGTAGCGTGAAGAAATAATCCTCTTATGGTGTCTGTCGAGTTGCCTTTCTGGCATATCATCATCATAGTGACAAATATGTTTTTGATTAATGAACGTATTTGTGATGTCAACTCAAATGAGCTGCTAAAAGTGGCTAAATGCAAATTATGAAAGCATATGTCACATGGATATTTGCCTGATTGTTTAGCAAAGTTCAGCTGTGTGTGGCAATTAGTTATTAAGTAGATTGCGTTTCTATGTGATTCTCATAGTCTAGGCCAGCTTGAGGTATCTGTTAGTTAAGTATTATAGCCTTTCAATGTGATTCTCATAAATACAGATATTTAATGTCTGAATAAAGCATTGATTATTATATTAGAGGTCAACAAGGTTTAGTAGTTGATAGTTTGTGCTTGTTTAAGTAAGTAAAGCATATTGCCCTTCTATGTGATTCTCATAGAGTAATATATAAAATAAATATACAAAGTATTGTCACGTATAATACAGCTTAAATACGTTTAGTAGTCCCAAGTTTGTGCTTATATAAGCCCTAAGCATATACCCTTTCTAGCTTTAGTTGTTTATTAATTGTATTTTGTTAAGCTTTTAGTATATTGCCCTTCTATATGATTCTCATAGAGTCATATATGCAATGTCTGAGTAAAGCATTGCTTATTATAGTAGAGTTTAACTAGGTTTAGTAGTCGATAGTTTGTGATTGTTTAAGTAAGTCAAGTATTTTACCCTTCTATGTGATTCTCATAGAGTTATATATATAATTTTTATATAAAGCATTGTCTAGTATAATATAGTTTAAGTCAAATTATTGAAACTTGCTAGTTCGGAGCTTGTGGTTATAGAAGCCTTAAGCATATACCTTTTCTAGGTTTAGTTGTTCGTAATTTGTGTTTTGTTAAGCTTTCATATTATTTTTCCTTCTATATGATTCTCATAGAGTTATATATGCAATTCATATTGTCAACTGATGGGGCTTAGTCCAGCTAGCAGTATCAGTTAGCTTTTTTCTAGTTTATCGAAGTTCAAATATATCACCTTTCTATGTGATTCTCATATACACAATTACAACAGAATTTGTCTGTCTCTTTCTCTCTCTTTAGATGCTCAGTCTCATCTGTTTCGAACTATCTTCAATGATATCTTCATAGTATATTATTTTTATTATACAAATATTTTATACCCATGATTATACAGGGTATCTTTAAGTCTCCCAATCTGCCTGCTACGCAGTTTCCTCTTCTGACTAAATTGATATAGCTGCAATCAGCAGTGGCATAAAATGTAGAGTGGTTCATATAAAATCTTATAGCAGCGCAAAAAGAAAAGCAAAGCTTATTAAAGTTACTTAATGTCCATAAAGGTACCAACTCTCACTGCCTCTCTCTCTCTCTCTTTCTCTGTCGCTGTGTCTCTTTGGGTCTATGATAGCTATGACTATACATAAATTAAGGCGGTCCATTTGTGGATTGTGCGAAGACGCCTTTCACCTCATGCCAAAAATATTAATGGGTCTTATTTAAGTCAGAGCTTCCGACCCAGAAACCAGCTTGTTTGCCTATTAGTTATGCATGTGTATTATTTGATATGTATATACATATATGGGAAATGTTTTGTTCAAGGTGTTAAAATGTCTTTGAATGTATTTTTTTTTCTACTTCTTTTCAATTTTCTGCAATTTTCTATTAGGTTTTGTCTGTGGGGCACATCTTGATCGGCTTTGATCCGTACAACATGTGCAGCTAATGATCGAATTAACCGTTTTTGGCCAATTGCTGTTGATGTTAATGATAGATCCGAGCATTACCATGCATAATTGGGTTGCGCTGCCAGCGTCAAATTGGGTACGCGACCCTCATGGCATTGCTCTATGATATCTATGTGGCTCGGGGACTCCCGCTGCCAGCCACACGAAGAATAATGATTTTTAAATGCTTTTTGTTTTTTTTTTTTGATTTTTTTTATATATTTGTTTTCAACACAGTTGAAGATGTTTTGTACACTTTATAAACTATTTAACATGAAAAAAAAAATGATTATGTATTGGTTACAAAAACAACAGGCACACGTAATGTGTGCCATCTTAAAGATATAGTAACAACATCTACAAGGCTAATGCCGTTGCTCAACTCGGACAACAGAAACAAGCGAGTCGAGTGCCTGGCCAATCACATGGTTGCGTGGTATGGGAATGGGACTATGAGTGGGTAGCTGTTGCTTAAGCTAATGGACTAATTGCGTTTAGTCCCAGCCATTGCCGCCGCCAGCTGACCAGCCGGCACCACCGCCGCCAGCAGCACCGCCGCCATAGCCGCCATCGCCCAGCACGGTCACCACTTTCACATCCTCGATCTGGTTTCCATGGTCGGCGGCATAGTGTCCGCCATGGCCGTGCTCAACAGCGCCGCCAGCCTCGTGGATGACCTTGACAATGTTCACATCGCCGCCGTGACTGTGACCGTGACCGTGATCGTGGCCATGGCCGTGATCGCCACCGTGACTGAAGCCGCCATGCGCATAGCCGCCCTCCTGGATGACCTTGATGACCTTGACTTCACCGCCGGCACTATGATCGAAGCCACCGCCATGTCCATGTCCATGATCGAAGCCACCACCATGTCCATGACCATGACCATGTGCCTCCTCGTGGATCACCTTGACAATTTTGACCTCGCCGCCATGTCCATGATCGAAACCACCGCCATGTCCATGTCCATGATCGAAACCACCACCATGTCCATGTCCATGACCATGGTCTTCCTCATGGATGACCTTAACAATGGTGGGTGCACCACCAGAGTAGCCACCACCACCGCCGCCGGAGTAGCCACCACCGCCGCCGGAGTAGCCACCGCCACCACCGCCGCCGGAGTAGCCACCGCCGATGAAGCCGGCTTGGGTCAGGCTCACGCACAGGAACAGGCAAACGAACACCTGAGGCAAAAGTAGGAATGGAAAATTGAAGGAGAAATGTTTTCGCTGTGGAGCTGCAGGTTTTACCTTCATTTTGTTGTCGGTTCTGCTTAGGTTCAGCTTTAGCTCTTGGTAGACGAAGTTAAGCCTGGAAGCTTAATCAGTTACTAATATTGATACCATGCTGGTTGGCTGCTATTTATACGTCCATCCAGAGCTAAACAAACGAATGAAAAAGTTAATTGCTATCCAAAGAGAAATGATAGCAACAACAACAACAACAACAACAATCAGAGCTGCGCTGCATCGAACCCAGAAACAAGTTCACGACCCAAAATAGACAAACCTATAAATTATTAATGTATCTATTAATAATGGCTAACAGCCAAATATTATAATCTTGGCTACTTGTTGAACGAAATTTGTAACATTCGTAAGCTGCATATATGAATACAAACAGATATAGATATATATATATAAAATATTTATATATATAATATATATCTTAAAGCGAATGTTGCTTTATCAGCATCTTTGTTAGTTAGTTTCTGTTTTGGCTTGATGCTGTTGATGATGGCTTGATCATAAGACACACCTACCTAACAATTGATGCGCCAGTTTCAACACAATTTATATTGCTGTTGAATGTGTGTTAAGGATATCAACTGATTGATTTTATTACTATTGGTATACAATAAAACACTTCTTTTTTGTATAGCCACAATATATATAATATATATAAAAACTATTGGCAACTGTTTACTGTTTACTAAGAGACCCAAAAGAGAAAAACTGAGAGAGATACAGAGAAATCTCATTAATCATTGTCATTAGGATCACACCCACACGACAAATGGACGCTGGCTGCACTCACTTTTGACTCCTCTTGATTCAGTTTCGATTTACTTTGGCTCCCTTTTGACTCACTTTACTAATGCTGTAAGCTAAGTAGTACCAAGTAAGTACTTAGTTTAGCCAGAGTACGAAGACTATCATGATGCATCAGTTAACGTTAGTGAAGTCTGCTGAAGATAGTATTGAGTACTCCTATCTACTCATGTGTGTATGTATGTGTGTACATATGTATGTATGTATGTATGCATGAATGAATGAATGAATGAATAATGAATGTATGCATGCATGTATGTATGTATGTATGTATGTATGCATGCATGCATGTATGTATGTATGTATTTATGTATGTATGTATGTATGTATGTATGTATGTCTATGTATGTATGTATGTATGTATGCATGTATGTATGTATGTATGTATGTATGTATGTATGTATGTATGTATGTATGTATGTATGCATGTATGTATGTATGTATGTATGTATGTATGTATGTATGTATGTATGTATGTATGTATGTATGTATGTATGTATGTATGTATGTATGTATGTATGTATGTATGTATGTATGTATGTATGTATGTATGTATGTATGTATGTATGTATGTATGTATGTATGTATGTATGTATGTATGTATGTATGTATGTATGTATGTATGTATGTATGTATGTATGTATGTATGTATGTATGTATGTATGTATGTATGTATGTATGTATGTATGTATGTATGTATGTATGTATGTATGTATGTATGTATGTATGTATGTATGTATGTATGTATGTATGTATGTATGTATGTATGTATGTATGTATGTATGTATGTATGTATGTATGTATGTATGTATGTTAATACATTGCTATTGTCGATTAGATATAATCAACCAATACATGTTTGATTATCTCAAAGACAAAACCTTATATTATTTTATGATAAGCCTTAAGTTGCTTCTGCTTATGTTCCAATATGAGTCAGCATTGGTTTATTATAGAATAGAATTCTATGATTATATTAATTATTATATATTTTAAAGTTTCTATTTAAAAATAATTTTTGTTCATAGAAGTTGACATCAAATGTGATTAGCTAAGTTCCAAATTGGAAGTTTATTTCAGTTTCAATGGTCAGAAAAGTTTTTGTTAAATTTGAATTTCAAAGAAAAACAATATAAAAAAAAATACAAAATTTTATTAGTATATTATTATTATTCTGTTAATATTGCTATAAGTTAGTTTTAAGTCTAATTTAAGGTTTTTTCCCAGTTTTTTTTATTAAACAAAATTTTGTAAAACACAAGCAAGACAAAACTATAAAATAAGAAATATTTCAGTTGAAAAGCAATCAGTTAACCTCTGTAAAAAATAACTTTATACCATAAGCTTTATATGAATGTAACAAATTTTTATGGGAAATAAAGCACAATAAATAATAGTAATAATAGTAATAGTAATACTTAATAAGTGTTAAAAAAACCAAAAATTATTATTTTTTAAATATTAAGCTTCTTATATATTAATGGAATAATTAATGGAATGGAATCTTATATAAAAATAAATTACAATAAAGTTAATGCTGAAGAGATGAACAAAAATTCGTTTTAAATTGCAGTGTGCAAGAGAGACAAGGAATTTTACTTCTTCAGAGTATTCCCAATATCATAATAATAAAAATAAATATTAATCATATTTTAATCACAATGTAATATATAAATAATTATCTCCATACAAACTAGAGCTAGCCAGCTCAGTTACCCTGTACAGCTGTTGGGCTCTGATTTTCGACTTCAATATTCTAATTTGTTTATTTTTGCCAGCGTCAGAGTTTCTACATGTTTATTTATATGTTTTGCTCTTCTTCGTACGCTGCTTTATTTTTTGACATACTTTCACATGGCTAAACATTTATTTTGACTTTTCAATTTGACATTCTGAATGAGTGGAGTTCGATATAAAAAATGCTTTTTTTTTTTTTGTATGCAAAAGAAATTCAGGCACGGGTCAAAGGCTGGTCGAATTGCAACAATTGAGCAAGATATGAAATAGAAATTGAATTTAAAGCGAGTGTGGGTTAACAGTAGGGAAAATACTCAAACTGTTTTCCATAAACTTTAATATATTTCAAGTTACAAAACTAAAAGAAAAAACAAAAAACCAAATGTGAATCTTGAGCATTGTAAGCAAAGTGGGCAACATGCAATATGCATATTCGAAAGTCCAGTATGACTGAACTGCCCCTGGAGACGTTCGAAGTGTCGTAATTTTTGTCGCTCCTAACTTAATGGCTTCAAATGTGCCTCCAATCAGCAGGCGCAATTAATCACGCCTCACCTCGCCGCGCCCCGCCTCGCCTCGTCCGCCCAGCTGTTTAGAGTCCAGCAATCGCTATTGTATTGGATGTATGTATATTGCCGGGGGTCGCCGGCATTCAAGCATATCCAATGCCCATTAGCTGACACTCTGCGGTCTGGCTGCGATCAGTTGATCTGCTCTGTCATTGCCGAAAGCTGTGCAAATTTTTTGAAGTTTTCAGCTTCGCTGAACCAGTTTTATTTTCACACAACTTACAACTTAATGAGATCTGATATAAAAAAGTGTGAGGCAGCAGGTGTTTGCGACTAGTAGATACCCATTGCTCAAATTTATATATCTAAAATTTTATGTACTTAGCTGTGCGTATACTTAATATGGGTTTTCTATGTATTGCGTATACTTGATATGATTGGTTGAGAATCAAATTGTGATTATAGGGTATGTTTGAGTCGAGCAATGTTTGAGATTGACAGTCATACTTTATATATGAGTATTAGAAACTTTGCCCATTTTTTTAAAATATTTGTTATTGACAAAGCAACTTTCAATGTTTATTATAGGGTATATTTGAGTCGATCAACATCTAGAATCCATAGTCATGAAATATTAATATGCATTTTAGAAACCTTGCTCAGCTGTTTATATATTTTTTTACAGATTAAACTTATATGAATTTTATAGGGTATATTTGAGTCGATCAACATCTGGGATTGACAGTCATAAAATTTGTATATGCATTTAAGACACTTTGCTCAACTGTTTATATTTTTTTATTGACAAAGTAACCTTAAACGAACATTATAGGGTATGACTGAGTCGATCAGCATCTAGATTTGACAGCATTGAAATATATATATGAATATAAGACACTTTTCTCAATTAGCTATACTTTGTTTTTGACAGATTTAACTTATATGAATTTTACAGGGTATATTTAAGTCTATCAATATTTAGTATTAACAAGTTTAGGATATGTTTAGGCATATAAAAGTTATTTTGTTGAACTTTGCTTATAGTATTTCGTTAAAAAAAGAAAACTTATGATAAATATAGGGTATGCGCTAGTCGTTCAGGTTTTTTTTGTTGTTTTTTAATTTTTGGCAATTTCGCAGTTTGAATCTTTGATGGGCTAAATTGGCAAACCACATTAAATAATTTAATTATGCAAATTTCCGTTGGCCATTTAAAGTCAAAGCGCATCTAACAACAAAAGGGCCAAAGTGAAAGAAATAAATGCAAATAATAAAAAATAAAATAAAATAAAAAATAAATAGAAAAAAAAATAGAAAATGCAAATGAAATTCAAATAAAATACAAAAGCAAAAGCCGTTTTTTAGCATATGTTTTTTTATTTTTATTTTTTACATTTTTTATATTTTTTATATTTTTTTTAGACAGATATAACATTATTTATGTATTAAGAGATTTGTGCATTTGCCTAATTAACAAAATGCAATTCGTAAACATTTGTTGTTTGTTATTGTTGTTGCTTGTTGTTGTTACTAATTCAGCTAATAAATAATTTGAATTTTTTCCATGTCTCTTTGGCAACTTTCTCGCTCTGCGCGCTCTGTCATAAAATTGAATGTAAATTTAATAACAATTTTTTAATGCATTCGATAATATGCAAAAGTTTAAGTTATGCATTTATTTATTTTTTTTTTTTATTAAAAAAAAAATTTTTTTTTTGTTAAACTTAAATTAATGCAAATGTAAAATACATCAAGGCCCCTTTTCGGTGCGCGCTGTAAATGTGTTAATTATGCGCTCAAGTAATTATTATAATTAATTATTCATTTAATAGTTATTAATATTAATACGCGTAGCTTAACTATTTATTTAAATGTTGCCAAACAACTGTTTATAAATACATATATATATAAATATATACATACATATATACATTTATATATATATATATATATTTATGTATATTTTTCTGTGCTATCAATCAAAAAATCAAGCATGAATATTTAATTCGTTAAATAAAATATTCAAATAAATGTATATACATATATTAGTCTATAATAGTATATATATAATATGTGCATGAAGCTGCCATGTCCATTCCATATCTTCTTCAAATCTCATACTTCCGGCTCAAGCCACAACTCACAACTTCTTCAGCTTCAGCTTGTCTCTCACATATTGCCTTTGCCATGTCACAGTTGCATTGATTCTTCCGTATGCCAACAGACACTTGTCAATGAGCACGAGGGATTACTCTTTCCTCGGCATGCTCTCTCTCTCTCTTTCTCTTGCTCTCTCTCTCTGCATTTAAGAAAATATTTGCTTTCAGATCATCTTCGGTGTTTTAGTGGTCAGCTGTAAGCAAGGGTATAGTTTGCCCGACTGGCTAAACCTCTCCGCCGTCGTGTTAATGGTTTCCCAATCTTTTCGGTTTTATACCCTGAACTCAATTGAAAATGAGAATTCACACGTAAGCAAGCATGTGTGCGTGTGTATATGTGTATACTGTGTCTGTGTGTGTTTTTCATGTGTTTTGTTTGCTAACTATGCTTACTCTGGTTAAAATAATGATTGGAATATCAGCTGTTCGCAGGGTTAAGGGTATCTTCTAACCGGATACTCCCGACAAGCACATTTCTCTAGAATTCGTTATACGTTTTTTTTGTGAATTTATGGGGGAGAAGAAGATGGAGTGGGAATGGGAAGGGCAAGGGAAAAAGGGAAGGGGTAATGGGGAGCTATTTAAAATCTCATATATATTATATCTTTGCATTTATTACAGGAGTTTCCCGTATGAAACTAGAAGTTTCCATCTTTTGAGGTATTCAATTTACGTTCAAAATCAAATTATCGATTTTGATCGATATTAAGGGATGAATTATCGAAAGTAAAAACATTGTCGGAAGCAATTGGTTGAATAATTCTATTTCATAGTTCAAAATCATCGAAATGTAGTAAATAAATATATAGATAGGCTAACGGATAGCAAGACACTCATTGTGCAAAGCCAATATACTCTCTTCTCACTTCATGAACAAGTTTAAAAATTTATATATTTAATGTGAAATTAGGTATTACCTAAGACCTTAATTAATAATAATAATAATAATAATAATAATAATAATAATAATAATAATAATAATAATAATAATAATAATAATAATAATAATAATAATAATAATAATAATAATAATAATAATAATAATAATAATAATAATAACAATAATAATAATAATAATAATAATAATAATAATAATAATAATAATAATAATAATAATAATAATAATAATAATAATAATATAGAAATACATTTTATAAACATATATTTTCCTATACAGAGTATATCCAAGTCAACCACAAAAACATTTCTAGGTTAAGTTAACTTCACTTACGCGTTAAGTGCATGTCCCAATATGTGTGTGTGTGTGCGTGTGTGTGCGTACGTGTGTTAAGGGAACTGGAACAACTTTGATTCCATCTATTGGAAATGATTTGGGGTTAGAGGCTCGCAAAAAAAAGAGCAAAAAAAAAACTTTTGTCAATGGGGTCAATAAACCAGAGCAAAGCTTTTGTCACGGCTTTGCCATTGATGAAACTTGGCTTAAGCTAAGGTTAGCACCTATATTTATGCCTATTTGTTCAGAGCTTTTTGGGACACACATAATTTTATGGCAACATTGCCATAATTTTGCATGGTTCTGATATGAGCTAAGCAGACAATGCGTTCCACACTTAGCCAATACTCAAACCTGCACCCTATGTTACCTAGTGCAGAAACCGAAAATGATAACATTTTACTGTAAAGTTAACAGTTGCTTAAGCAGAGACATGAACCCAGTTTAAGGTGTTTAACATTATTTTTTATTACTTATTTTTAAAAGATTTTTTGTTTTAAATTTAATTTTAATTTTTTTTTTGAGTTAAAATATTTCATATTACAGAAAAAAAAACCATAAAAATAATAAGAAATTTAAGTAAATTTTATTTGAATTTTTAACATTTATAAATTTTTTTTTATTTTATTTTCACACGCTTGGCTGTTGTTGTTAGGGAAAACCTTTTCAATCTTTGCTTTTTGCTTGCTGTTTGTGCATTTTGTTTGCTCTCTCTCTCTTTATCTTTCTCACGCTCTGTCTTTCCGTCCAATTCGCACTGCAAGTCCAAATGTCCTGGCAGCTTTTCAGCTTGTCAAGCAGCAACCGCGCTGTGGCCATTGTCAATGGATTTGCTTTGGCTTCCCGCTTTTCTAAATATCGCTTAATTGCTCATTAACTTAATTAAAAATAAAAAAAGGAGAAAAATAATGTTTGACAGCGGACGACACTCGACTGCGAGATGCTGCGCACTGTGAGAGATCTCTGAGCAAAAAAGTATGCTATACTTTTAACTGGGAAATCTGTTAAGCCTTGATAAGTCCCAGACAAAGCTGAATATGAAAGTGTTTTTGACTCGACTCGAGTATAGTCTAAGCTATCCTTCTCCTTTGCCAAAAGACAGGGTATTCGAAAATGAAATGGACGTGGCGCACGTTCGCGCTGAGAAGCCATCGATTACAAACCTTTCAACCTTCCTTTGGACCCATGCGATTCTACTCACCCATCCATCCGTCCGTCCGTCCGTTCGTCCCTCCGTCCCACCAGTCGAAACCTGTTCCCAGCTTCAAGATTGCGCGAGATGTTCAATTAAAAGCTGCCAACTTTTAAGCATTTAATTATAGCCAAAGAAACTTTTTTCCAGCAAACAATTTTTAACTGCGATTCCAGTGTTGCGAAATGCCGTCGCATTAAAAGTTCAAGTCTATGCAAAATATAATTTTCATTTCCATTTAAATGCAATTTAAAGTCGATGGAAATTTAATTAAATTGATTTCACATTATATGCGGCTTATAATCTATAAAGAGTTGAATTATAGTGTTGGGAAAGTGTTAAAAATAATGATAGATTTGTAAAACATTTAATTGTTCATAGAG
The DNA here is from genome assembly GCA_037075265.1 of Drosophila nigricruria. NCBI lineage: Eukaryota > Metazoa > Arthropoda > Insecta > Diptera > Drosophilidae > Drosophila > Drosophila nigricruria. Next base: position 7,232,548 of record JBAMCI010000107.1, on the reverse strand, counting down.
TAAATGGAAATGTTAGAAAATTTAAAAATATATATAATTAGGAATTTTGAAATATATAATTAGTTGATTTATAGTGTTGAAAAATGCTTTAAAAATGAAAAAAAAATATATATATTTAAAAAAGGAGTTTTCTTACACATATATATTTATACATTTATGGCTAAGTCAAGAGTTGATTTATAGTGTTGGAAATTATTTTAAAAATGCATTTTTTTATATAAAAAATCTATGAATTGATAAAAAGTTTGCCTACACTGTTATGTAATGCTTAAAATTAAAATTAAATTTAATAAAAAAAAATTTTATTACATAAAGAAACTGAAGAAATATTCGAGATTCATAAACTTTATTTGCAGTGTTTGAAAATACTTTTAAATAAAAGTAAGATTTTATATTAAATTAAAATTTTAATATTTCCTATTCTAAGAAATGTGTAAAATTTCGGAATTAAACTTAAAACTATATTCATATAGTTTATATAAACTATTAAAACTATATTCATAAAGTTTTCAAAACTAAAATCAAATTTTTTTTTTTAATTATAATATTTTATTAAGATTTAATATATTAATATAAATATAAATAAACATAATAAAAAAATAATAACAAAAAATATATATAAATTGTTGTTAAAAATACAAATTTAGTTTTTAAAACTAAAAACATAAATTTATAATTAAATAAAAAAAAATTAAGGGTATATAAAGTTCGTGTGCTATTTCAAAAGCAACAACTCTTGAATGAGGACTTATGCCTATTTTTATATTTAAGACACTTAAAAGATTAGAAATAGAATGAGTGGGACGAGAGCTTTAATTTTACAAAGTTTAGCTGAAATTAAAAATGAAATAAAGGCGTAGGGAAATGGAATACCCCTACTAACCGTTGGGCCGTTGGAGCTGCACGTGGCAGCCGCAGCATGAAATGAAACAAACGCCAAAAGAAAGGCGAGAAAAGGCGATGGAGCGATAGCAGCAGCAGCGGCAGTAGCGGCGGCAGCAACAGAGGCAGCGACGTCAGCAGCGACAGCAACAACAGAGCCAACGACGTAAATCTTGCGTTTATTTGTTTATATTTCGTAACATTCCGGCTGCTGTTAGCTAACAGAACGCTTAACAGCTGCCGAAGTACGCCGCTGTTAGTGTTCGGGCATGAAGGAAGCTGTGCGGCAATTGCCTGAAGCAGCCGCAGCAGCAGCAGCCGTAGCAGCAGCAGCCATAGCAGCATCAGCAGCAACTCGGAATCGTTGCACGTGGCTGCCATCATTGAGTTCAGTTGAAAATTGCGCTTCAGTCGAAGCAGTGCAGCCAGCCAGCCAGCCAGCCAGCCAGCTAGTTGATTGTCCGTGGTCGTGTTGCCGTTGCTGTTGTTGTTGACGTAGTCGCCACGTTGCGACTGGCGTTCGTTCGTTTGGCCGTTCACGCCGTTCAGTCGAGGTCGTGGTCTCGCATGAAGCGGTCGGACAAGTCGCATCAAGTATCTTCAGCCAAGTATTCACTGTAGCGCAGCCAGTTGAAGTTAGTTTAGTCAGCGTAGTTCGTGCCACGTGCGATTGCGATTGCCGTTGCCGTTGCCGTTGCCATTGCCGTTGTTTTGTTACACACGGCCGGAATCGGAGGCGCGAGGTCCTTAGGCGCAGCGACGCGTAAACATAAATTTTGCGGCCAAAAAAAGATCAGAGCCAAATCTACATTTTTTTGCTGTGCATTCCATTGCCAAATGGTTGGTTGGTTGTTTGTTTGTTATTTTTTTTTGTAACGGTGCTTTTGTGAATTGTTGTTGAAGTCGGTGAAGCAGGCAAACAAATCAAATTTCCCTCACTCACTCTCTCTCGTTCGCACTCTGTGGCCCAAACGGACGGGTGAGAATTTTCAACTAATTTGCTAAGATTTAGCCGCATTCCTTGGACCTTGGGCCGCCTTTATGATTGCATTAATTTTCGATTATTCTTTTTCCAACTGTCAGCACTTTGACAGGCACTTCAAAGCCACTCGCCATAGATCGAATTAATTGAAACCCCGCCCGGTCAGCCTAATGACTTTCGAAAGTATTTAAAACGGCAAACTCGAGCCCGAACATCACCAGCAGCAGCAGCAGCAGCAGCCGTAGCCGCAGCCGCAGCAACAGCATTTTGCCTAATTTCTTTTTGGCCCAAAAAACTTTTTGCCAAGTGCTAAAACCAAAAATAAAAAATACAAAATAAATATAATAAAATACAAATTACAGCGAAACAGCGCAGCGAACTCCATCTTTCTCTCTCTATCTGTCTCATTGGGTGAGTATTGTAATCTTAAGACTTTGCATTCCGTTCCGCCTTAGCCAACAGCCAACAGCATCTTCAATTGCCAAACAAAATAACTAAGCTGATCCAAAACACTTACAATTCGCAATTGGCAAACGAAAAAATAAATAGAAGAATTTACAAGTTCTCAAGATTCAAGTCAAGCATTGGCAGTTTGTAATTCGATTTGTTTCAATTTTACTTAATTTTTTTTTGCATCAAAAATTTTTATTTATTTTTTTAAATTTTTTTTTTTAAATTTTTAAATAAAATTTGTAAGTTGTTAAATTTTAATTTCTTTTAAATATTCATATAAATTGTTACGATTATGTATAAAAATTAAATTAATAAATAATCTGCATACAAATTTAAAAAAAATTGGGCTTAATAGCAATTTTAATATTTTTTTTAAAATAACTATAAATTTGATTAATATTAAATTAAATTTGATTATTATTAATATTAAAAATGTCTAAAATAAATTAAAATATTTAAAAATAAATATTAATGATAATAAAAATAAATTATGATTCTTTTAAAAATATTAAATATTAATACTAAATTAAAATAAAAGAAAAAAAAAATAAAAATTATAATTAAAGTGAAGTATACATATTGAAAACAAAAAGTTTCTTAATTAATATAGCCATTATTATTATCACTAAAACAAAAAAATAAATAATAAAAAAAAATAAAAATTTTTAAAAATTAAAAACAAATTTCAAAATTGCAGTTTATATTTTTATTTTTTTTTTAGAATTAAAGCAAAGTTTTAGAAAATTAGTGTTTTAGTTGTGTGTTATTAAAATTTTTTTTAAATAATATTTAAAATCATAAGAAAATAAAAAAAGTGTTTTACTGTGTGTAATTTAAAAAATATATTTTTAAAAATTTATTTTAATTAAAATTTAAAATATTAAGAAAATATCAAATTTCTAAACTACACATTTAATAAATTAATTTTTGTTAAATTTAAAATTTTTTAATTATAAAATATTTAGTACTTATATTTAATAATTAACAAATTTAAAATTTAACAAAATATAATTTATTAAATGAGTAATTTATAAATTGAAATAATCGAATCAATATTAAACAAGATACAAATTCTATTCACAAATTTAAAATTAATTTTTAATTGCAATTTTTTTTATTTATTATATAAAAAAAAATAATTGTTTTATACTGTGTTGTGCCATTCATAAATTTGTATTTTTTTTTAATAATACACAAATTTACGTATTACCCAATATAAATCATTTATTTTTTATTAATATTAAAAAATATTAAAATTAAAACAAAGTAATAAATAAATAATAAAAATAAACAAAGTACAATATCAGTTTACAAATTATAAAAAAAATTATTTTAAAACTTGAAAAGTTTTTAGAAGAGCTTAAGAAATTTTGATAAGTAATATAAGTGAATATAAGAGTAACACAAGTCGCTTGTATTATTTAAAAACTATAATGAAATTTAGACAACGTTTAGGCATAGAATACTTACAGAGATATCAATCAGAACTATATAAATATAAATATATTCCACATAATAATTGCTAAAATTATAGCTTCCACAACAAATTAACCAAGTCTAATCTGTTAGGGTATCTGAGTTCTCCAGTGCTTTCATGCGACTTGCTGCTAATGAGTATCAAATTTGATGCAATTAGAAAAAGGAAAATCTAATCGTGTTAAACATTTTGGGCATTAAATATTTGATGGCAACATTATTTGCGTCTAAAAGAGCAACAGAAATTGAGTTTGCCCCAAAAAGTAGGCAATGGAAAGCGCCGAATTTTCCACAATTCTTAAATGTATTCTAAATACTTGCTCAACAAATGTTTTCTTTGCTCTGTTTTGCTTTTCCTTTACTAATTATAATGAAAATGAATATGAAAATGTTTCATGCTCATAATTTCATACGCTGAATGCTTTTTAATTGCATTTATGCCGACTTGATATGCCAAAGATATATATATATTTTTTATGCTATATATATATAGAGAGAGAGAGAGAGCAGAATGTGAGATGAAAATTCATGTCAACACATTTTCATTAACGCTTCAATTTCACATGATACAATTTTAATGTTCTCTAATTGTTGCTCCAGCAGCCGACTGCAAATTGCCCCAATTGAAGAGCAAAATATGCATTCAAATATGACTGCCAGTCTGTGTGCCTCTCTGTCTGTCTCTCTGTCTGTCTGCCTGTCTCTCTGTCTGCTTGTCTATCTGTCTAATTTTTCAGCCTGTCTGGGGCTAATGGAGGCGATTAAGAATTTTAATTGCTGCACTGGGAATACGAAAATCCGCGTGTAGTTTCAACAGCTGAAACTTTAATTTAAATTCTGTACAAACTGCATATATTTATATGTATTTAAGCAAGTACATATATCTCTCTATATATATAAGATTAAGAATTAAGAATTTTATTAAACATACATATTTATATATATATATTTGACTGAATTCAGCTGTAATTAAAATACTTATTATATAAGCCCAAATATAAGTGTTCCCCTCTCTCTCTCTCTCTCTCTCTCTGACAGCACTTGACCCACAGCTAATGCTAGCAAATTATTTAAATTTCATTCATCTAAGCTGCCCAAAATTTCACATATTTCCATACGTCTTATAAATCATTTGGCATTTCCTTCATTTGCTTGCAAATTATATGCATTTTCTCAAAACTAATTAGTTTATTGATTGCACATTTTAAGCCCTGACTTGAAGCGAGTAAAATGAGCTCTTGCCATAAATATATACATATTAGCTTCATGTTGGCCCAACGTATACGTAATATTATTAAGTTACATATTACGCATACGTCATTAAATTTTGTACAAACATTGCATGCATATGTCAAAAATATTCTCATTAATTGGTAATTTGAGCAAAACTGAGCAATTTCAGCTAACAAAGCTGCAAATTTTCAAATTGGTTTTGGTATTTAGTGACAGGTCTGTGTGGCTTAAGGCTTGGCTTTTCTGAACTTGTATTTATTTGCTTTATACTATGGGTAGTTGAGGTGTATTAAATGAGAGTTTTTAATAGTTTTAAAATATTTTTAAATTATTATAATAAAAATATGAATTTAATATTAGTTTTTATACATGAATAAATGAAAAGAATTTTTTATTAAAATATATTAAAATATGTTGTTTGCAAAATTTTTAATAAATATTTGCTGAAATGATACAAAATGCAATTCAATTTAATTTTAAGAATAATATATTTTTAATAATTTTTTTAATAATTTTTAAACATGAATAAATAAAAAGATTTATTTTTACTTATTTTTATTAAAACAAAAATGCAAAATTTTTTAAAAAATATTTGCTCATTTGATACAAAATTCAATTTAATTTTAAATTTATGAAGAATACATTTTTTTAAAATTTTTTATTAAAAATTAAGTTTTTAAACATGAATAAATGAATAAATTTATTTTATTTATTTTTAATGAAATAAAGTTAAAAAAATGATTTTTGTAAAAATTTACAGAAATAATGCAGAACCAAATTTAATTTAATTTTAAGAAGAATATATTTTTTAATAATAATTCTATTAAAATTTTTAGTTTTATATTAGTTTTTATTCATGTTAAATGAAAAGATTTATTTAATTTATTTTTAATAAAATAAAGGATAAAATTTTTTTTGTTTTTTTAAGTGAATTTAGTTTTAAGAAGAATATATAGATTAATAGATTAAAAATTTTTTTTTTTAATATTTACTGAAATGATACAGAACCCAATTGAATTTAATTTTAAGAACACTAAAATAGAGTCAAATAGAAAAAAATTGAAGGACTATTATAGAAATAGAACAAAATTGTTGGACTGTTGTAGACAACTGAGGGTAGTTAAAGAAAATTTATATAATTTATAAACTTTTTTTTTTAATTATAAAAATAATATTTACTTTATATTAATTTATTTTAATTTATATTATTAAAAATTTATATAAATTAAAATAAATTAATATAAAATCAATATTATTTTTAAAAATTAAAAAAAATTTTTATACATTTTATAAGTTTTCTTTAACAACCCTCAGTTGCCTATAATAGTCCAACAATTTTATAAATGAAATGATTTTAAAAATTTTTAAATAAGGAAAAATGTTTTTTAAAAATATTTACTGAAATGAAACAGAGCTCAATTTAATTTTATTTTAAGATGAATAAAACAGAGTTAAAAAGAAATCCAATTTTATAGACATTACCAAAGAACGTGAAGACTGCATCATGCTGATGACGCTCAGTATATATTCCGAATAATTTTGAACTTTTGTCAAGCTAGCAAGTCAGAACAAGCTCATGCATTAGTTGACTATTTGCAAGCAACAAAAGCAAAAAAAAAAAGTGAGTTAAGCTTGTCTGATTAGCTATTCCAAGTAGCTGACAATACTATCAGCAGCTAACTTGGCTTAGGGCTTATTATGGGGCAGCATTTCCCCATGGTAACTAAGCCAGAATTACTAGTTGACAATGCAAAGCTTGTAGAGAGACTTTTTGCTTGGCTCTTGATGCACTTACTTGAAGTGAAATAATTAATTATATAGAATATGCAAAAGTGAAATAAATATATGCTAAGAATTCAACAACTCAATTCTTAGAAGATATTTATCTTGAAAGAAAAAAAAAAAAACTTTCTTTTTAATCAGAATTAAATTTATGCTAAGCGAGTCTAAAAAGTGAAACGAAACGCCTAATTCGCTGACAATTAAAAAAGTCAAAAGAGGAAGGAAGAGTAGGAAGGGGAGGAAGGGAAGGAAGAGAAGAGAGCCGTGATGAGTGTAGAAGCTGGTGTCAACAGTATTGACAGTGCCTTTGGCTGGCAAAATCACAAATGAAATTCATTTATGAAAATGCGCGCAGTGTGGCTCGGCGCTTGTACCCGCATTCGTTAACAAGTATTTGCTTTTACACACACATAGACACACACACACATGTATACTAAGCAGCCTGCTGCTCTGCTCATCAATGTGGCAAAGACGGCAAACGGATGCCATCTCTCAGAGATCTGAGCCTGTGGAGCAAGACCCGCATTTGTTAGTTGGCTGGTTGACTGTTCTGTTTCGTTTCGTTTCGTTATGTTTTGTTTCATTTGTTTGTTTGTTTGTCTGTTTGTTGCTGCTGTCTCTGTTGCTGTTTGACTACAATTTACGTCATTCAGCCGCAAAACACCTGAAATGCCCGCCCTCTTCCTGTTCGTCGCATTAACCCGCTCTCAACCCCGAAAAGCCCCAGCTGCCCTTTTCATGAATCCGCCAGCCCAGCAGCCAGATGGCCACCTGCCCCCCAAAAGTGCCCCGCCCACAGTGCGCACTAACGCCTGTACATACATAATTAAGGCGTGTTATCCTTGTTGACTTTGTTATTAATCCACTCCAGCAAATTGTTGTTGTTGTTGTTGTTGTTGTTGTAGTTGGTATTGTCATTGTTGTTGCTGTTGTTGTTGTTCTTGTTGCTGTTGCTGTTGCTCTGTTATGTTGCTCTTCTGTGTTGTGCCATATTATTATTTTTCTCTTCACTACGTTGTGCAATACTTCTTTTATTTATTTATTTATTTATTTTTTTTTTGGTGTGTGTGTGTGTGTGTGTGAGAGGTATGTGCATGTGTGTTGGAAAGGTTTCGAATTTTATTATGCGGAAAAAGGTTAATAAATGGAATTTTCAAGTTGTTAAATTGTTTATTTAGGATGTTTATAACACATATACACTCACACACAGTCTCACTCACACACACACACTCACACACTCACACACACATACACACACACACACACATACACTCTCTCACACACACACTCACACTCCCATACAGCCACACTCATACATATGCAACCGCTCATGGCTTGCAGCAGATTCCATTGCCATTTTCACTTATACTCTCTAGACTCTGCTCTGCCAAATGGGCATATTGAGCTAACAGTTTGATTGACGCTGATTGATTTGATTGTCATATATAAGCTATGGAGTCTAACTGCTAATCAACTGCATTCCCAGTCTATTCACTTCTATTAGCTCTTTAGCCAATAGTTTCTCAAACTCAACTTTCACTCTCATTCCTCATAGACTCCTTCAAAAAGTATTTTTATATATTTTATATATACTACGTGGTATTTGCTAGTCTATCAGCTATCATTTCTCATACTCCTACTCTACTGTATGTTTTTTTTATTTTGATTTTTTTCGATCGGCTGTGCATTTTCATGTTGTGCTACGCATTTTCGCAGATTGGAGCCTTTTGCCTTCATGAATGCGTCTATATATGTATGTATGTGTGTGTGTGTGTGTGTGTGTGTGCGTGACTGACTGACTGTTTGTGTGTGTGTGTGTGTGTTTGCGTAGTGCGTGTGTTAAAATATTTTTTGTGTTTCGCTGCGTAAACGGAAGGAAGCTGCTGGCAAATTTTGACACGTTGACATTTTACGGTTATTATTATGATGCCCTTTCGACAGCATTGACAGCAGGGTATATCAAATTAAGCAACGATTTTACATTAGGTCAATCAATCAATCAAGCTAGGATATAGAAATATATATATATATACACATATATATATATTTATATATATCAAGGTAAATGTCTTAAAGCTCAAAGAAAGTATTTGAAGATTGAAGTGAAAGATGAAGTTAAAGGGATTTTTTAGAGTATTTATTTATAATTATATATATTTATTATATAAAATATATATAATTCTATATAAATCAAAAAATTTACCTTAGTTTACATTTAATTATAAGACAAACTAAAATTTGATTGCTTAAAAACTTAACTCTATTTGACTTTAAGTTGAATATCTAAAGGACTTCAATTTTCAATTTTCGTCTAGCATGCTCTGTGTGTGCGTGTGTGCGTGTGTCTGTGTGTGTGTGTATTGCCTTAACGGTGCCCAAAAGCTTGGGGCAGCTGAAAGCAATAACGGCGTTTCTCTTTGCTTAGGTTTTTGGCTTCTGGTTCGGGCTTCCGCTTCTGCGTCATAGTCGACGAGGCTTAATTCGAGGCACTCACTTGATTTTTAATAAATGCTCCATATTTATGGACACAGATGAGACGCCAAAGAGAATGGCAATAGATGTAGTACTTGTGAAGTGAAAGAGAGAGAGAGCGAAAGAGTGAGAGGGGGAGAGAGGGAAAAGGGACAGAAGCTGGGTTGAAGGAGTTTCAGGAAAGGTAAAAGTGAGAATCAGTAATAGTTGACAAATAAAAGTTGAAGTAGAGCTATAAGTGAGTATAAGTGTGAGTAGCTGAAGGTTCAAGTGGGTATAAGTAGGAGGAGGAATAGAGTATAAGTATAAGAAAAGGTAAGAGTGAGAATGAGAATGAGAATGAGAATGAGTAAGAGTAGACAAATCTAAGTGAGAAGCTTTATAAGTAGAGCTATAAATGAGTATAAGTATGAATGAGATTCAAGTGAGTAAGTATAGGTCAGAATGATAAGCGGTATAAGTTGAGTCATGACTGAGTATAAGTATGAGTACCTGGGTATAAGTAAAGAGTTAAGGAAGTATTAGTATAAGTAGGAATAGAGTTGAAAGTGAGTATAAGTGTAAGGAGTAGTATAATGCATAGTATAAGTCAAAGTCGTTAGAATGAGTGAGAGTAGAGAAGTAAACATGGGGAGCTGTATAAGTTGAGCTACACATAAGTATAAGTATAAGTAGGAAAAGAGTTAAAAGTGAGTATAAGTTAGAGTGACAAGCTGTATAAGCCGAAACACAAATTAGTATAAGTATGAGTAGATGGGTATAAGAACCCATTCAAGTGAGTATGAGTATAAGTGGGAATAAAGTTGAAAGTGAGTATAAGTGTAAAGAAAAGTATAAGAAAACAAAGGCAAGTAAGAAACTGTATAAGTCAAAACACAATTGAGTATAAGTGTGAATAGCTGGGTATAAGTAACGATTCAAGGGTGTATAAGTATAAGTAGGAATGGACTTGAAAGTGAGTATAAGTGTAAGGAAAAGTAGGAAGAGAATGATTATGTCGAAACACAATTGAGTATAAGTGTGAATAGCTGGGTATAAGTGAGCATCAGTAAAAGAGTTAAAAGTGAGTATAAGTCAGTAAGAATTAATAGAATTAAAACTTTAAACAGAAGTCCGAGTATAAGTAAAGCATAAATAATAGTGAATATAACAAGAAATAGAGTTAAACATAAGTATAGCTATGAATTGTGAAAGAATTGAGCGTATGAACAGAGAGTGTAAGGCATGGATGAGTAACAGAATAAGAAAAGTTTAAATTGAGTAGAAATGAAAGTTGGAACAAGTTTGTCAAGTGCGTCAGCATAAGCGAAGATAAAACAAGTATAAGTAGAAGTATAAGCAGGCATTGAGGGAGCTTTGAGAGTTTAAGTTGACAGGGCTTAGCTTGGATTGAACTAAAGGTAAGATGTATATATATATATATATATATATATATGTATGTATGTATAAGAGTAAAGATTGTGAAAATTGAAAGAGAACAAATGATTTCGTTGACAACTTCTACTTTTGAGTTAATTTCAATTAACAATTCCCTTTTGAGAGTTGCAATCAAATAGCCAACAGTAGGGATTGAGCTACGCTCTCTCTATCCCCCTCTCTCTCTATCCCTCTCTCTCTCTCTCTCTTGAGCAAACATTGACAAATAACAAATGCATATAGCTGTAAGTAAGTAAGCAGCATAAGCACTTGAAATGTAGTTTTCATTCGGACTTAAGCTCTGCTGGGCATTTGCTAATGGAAATATGTCACGTTTCACAGTTTTTGATTGTGAGCAGCTTTTGTGCGCTTTCCAATTTGTGTTATATGCACTCTCTCTATATATATTTTTATTCCATTTATATATATATATATATAAATTTGGTGTTAATTAGTGGCTGACTGGCTGGCTGGCTGGCTGGCTCAAGACTTACATGGCAGTCGGCAGTCGTCTTGTAAGTTTTTGGGTTGTGCCCAAGTTTTCGGTCCGATTCGAGTGGCAAGTTGGCTTGGCCCAGATAATTTAATTAAAAATAGCAACCATTTGATATCAAACAAAATTGTACGCAGAACAACATAAATGACTAACCGGAAAGTGGCCCCCAGGCGCCTGCAGCCCGAGTTTTCTGTGCGTGTCCGTTCCAAATCTCCATCTCCATCTCCAGCTCCAGCTCTCCAGTCTCTAACTCTGTGTTCGTGTCTTCGTATTCTGAATTCGAGTGCATGCACATTGAGCCAACTGGGCGAGTGGCTGGCTGGCCGGGGCGCGAGAATTCATTAAACTTTAAACCGTAATGAATACTCAACAAATTTGAAAGACAAGTAGAAAGGACACCGCGTGCGGTGCGCCCAAAAAACACAAACAGCAAGACAAACACAGACACAGGATGGGAAAGGCAACAGCTATTGCTGACATTGCCATGGGCTTTTGGCTTTAGCCGCAGCTTCGACTTTGACTTTGGTTTCGGTTCGCTCTTGCTTTCTCTTACTGGTTTCCTAGGCAGCAAATGGCCATGGCCATGACGGGGGGTCCTCCAGCAGTTGTCTATGGCGCCCGGCACCTGCAATTGGAAAGTGCCAGCTTTTGGCCACTTGGCACCACATAATCAGCACAGTTTATGCTGTCGCCACTCGCCGGGATCCATGCGCCATGCTCCAAGCCGACTCTGGAGCTGCCTGCTGCACACGCTCGAGCAATATAAATATAATTTACAGCAGGTAATAATCATAAGAAGCAGGTAAAAGTGCGATGCGCAAGAAAGTATGAAAAGTGAAAAAAACCGAAGAAGAAGAAGGAAAACAAACTGCGAACGAGCCAAAGAAATTGAAACCAAGCAAATGAATTTCGCAGCCGGAAGGGCACAACGAAGCCAGCATGCTCTACGCACCAAACTTATAAATAGTTTTTAATTTATATAAATATATGTATGTATATGTATATATGTATGTATATGTACATATATGTGTATATATGTATATATATATATATATACCTGAAACGACATTCGATTTGATTTGAGTGAAGGTTCGGGTTTTAGGCAGCTTAGCCTTAATTTGCCAGTGACATTTCGTAGTCAACATTAGCAAATAAAGCATATGCAAATGTAGTAGTCGACTTGCAAATACCCTGTAAAATATACTACAACAGTTATACGCATACATTTGTTCACATATCTAATGTTTTTCTAAGAGTTCTGTTTGCTTGAGTTGAGTATCTTCAGCTCGACAAATAAAGTCTATGGAAATGCAGTAGTCGACTTGCATATACCCTGTAAATTATACTACAACAGATATATGTATACATTTGCTCACATCTGTTTATCTAAAAGTTGTGTTTGCTTGAGCATCTTCAGCTCGACAAATTAAGTGTATGGAAATGCAGTAGTCGACTTGCATATACCCTGTAAATTATGCTACAACAGATATATGCATACATTTGCTTACATATCTAGTGTTTTTCTAAGAGTTCTGTTTGCTTGAGTTGAGTATCTTCAGCTCGACAAATAAAGTATATGGAAATGTAGTAGTCGACTAGCATATACCCTGTTAATTATATTACAAGAGATATATGTATACATTTGCTCACATCTGTTTATCTACAAATTCTGTTTGCTTGAGCCCCTTCAGCTCGACAAATAAAGTATATGAAAATGTAGTAGTCGACTTGCATATACCCTGTAAATTTCACTACAATATCACATATCTACTCTCTACCTTAGAGTTCTGTTTGCTTGAGTTGAGCATCTTCAGCTCGAGAAATAAAGTATATAGGAATGAGGTAGTCGACTAGCATATACCCTGCAATTCACATATCTACTCTCTACCTTAGAGCTCTGTTTGCTTAAGCTTCTTCCACTCTATCTATCTAATCCAAAGAAACTCCCCTTCACATTTATCATATCATTTCTGCTCTATCTAATGCCTCTACAGGGTATCCTGGCAAGGTCCGTAGGCCAGTTAAATAATTGAAGGCGCGCGTATACGCAATTTTAGTTGCTGTCGCTCATACGCGCCGCGTGTGTGTTTGTGTGTGTGTGTGTGTGTGTGTGTGTGGCTGTGGCTGTGGCATTTTTATTTAAAATACAATTTGCATTTCGGGCATGTGTAAAGTGCTTGTGCGAGTTAAGTTAAGCTCTTTTATTTATTCTTTGGGGAACAATCTCTGAATCATCGTCAACCGCAGTTCGGTCCGTGTCCACGTGCTCGTCGCGCTGAGCGCCGTCATCGTCATCGCCATCTTAATTGTGTGGAAATAAGCGAGTGAGTGGCCCCACTTCATAGCAAGTTAATTGCGGGCTTTTGAGTCATGTGCTCATATTAAATATGCATGTGGGGGCACGCGAATGGAAATGGGCACAGGACCAGAGACCAGCCAGAGATAGAGCTCGGGCTCCGGTTCGGGCTCTGGCTCGGGCATGGGCTTGGGCTCCGGCTGGCAAGTCTGAAGTTGGAGCACGGGAATGTGAATGCGACTGCGACTGCGAATGCGAACGCGAACGTGCTGGCTACACGCCCGATCGACTGCTGGCTCAGGCTGATGCTGCTCTGTGCGGCAATCCGATTAATTATGCATGAATTTACTTAGCCGCCACCGCCGTCGCCGCTCGAAAAATATGCTCCCAATTATACAAGCACACGGCCGAGACACTTGCTAACGCCGAGGGCAGTTGAAGAAAGGGCGGAGAGAGGGCGTAGGGCACTTGGCAATGGCATATGCCAGACCCATCTAGAGAGCAGCTTTACGTTTTCAAGTGCTTAACTCAATAATTCAGCAGATCCATCGCTTAATGTCCTGAAACAAAATATTTGTGCACAAATATCAAATGGCAAATATTTTGTTCTTCTAATTTCATTAAATGTTTAGTTAGCAAAAACATAAAATTTGAAATAAATATTGTTTGTTGACTAAATTAATTTTGTTTTGTTTATTAAAGAAAACAATTGATAAACAATTTTATGGAAGGCTCTGACATTTGACAGCAATTCACAATAGAATTCTATAAATCAATTATAATTTTCATAGAAGAGCACTTGAGAGTGGTTTAGTAGAAAGTGCCTGACTATGAAATACCCTGAACACTGCGAGATCGCTGCGCTTATACGGAAGGACGGACGGACGGATGGACGGACGGATGGGCAGGCTAACGGAAAGAGGACGGACGGACGGACAGACGGAGGAATCGAACTATGGATGAGCGGACGGACGGATAGAAGGATGGATGGAGGGACGGGCGGATGGGCAGACTAACTGAAAGTAGGACGGATGGACGGACAGACGGAGGAACCGGTTTATGGATGTACAGACAGACGGACGGACGGATAGAAGGACAGATGGACGGATTTGCGGATGGACGGACATGATTTCCCTGATCAAGTATATATCATTTATGGGCTTCTGCCTGCACCATTATACCCCGAACCCCCTGAAGTTCAACTTGAACTTAAGTTTCTATTGAAGCTCAGTCAATATGTTAATAAAGAGAATATGTAAACGATTTGCTTGCTTTTTTGAGCAAGTTTAGAATCTGTTTACAAACTTGGAACAATTCATGATGAAATGGCAAAAACCTATTGAATATTTCAAAATTTACGCGTAATCAACAACTCAATCAACAATTGAAATATTTCAAACACAAAGAGTATCACACTTGCCGTGTCATGTCAGCATCACATGTTGATTGTGTCGACGCAAGGACTTGTCGCTAGGGTATGCGAGCAATTTAAGTTTCATGGCTAGCCATAAAACGCAGATAAAAAATTGTTTTAGCAACAGCACCAAAGAGGACATTACTTTTCGCCCTGTTTTCTTCTTTTTTTTTTTTTTTCTTTTTTTACAACAAGTTTGAATTAAGCCTCGCAACGGGTTTCGAACTTGCAAACATTTTGGCTGTGCCGCGCTCCAAGTGGGTCAGCGCATTGGCATTTGCCAGATAATCTGTGGAGGTTGTTTTTTTTTTTAATATATATTTTTAGTGGGTCACTTGATTTAAGTCAGTTAATAAGATTCCATTGATCTATTTATAGTTGTGTGGGGAAGGAGGAAGGGCAGTTGGTGTAGGTTTCTTATAGAAATGTTGGGAGAGAGATGTAGATAGATGTAGGATATAATAATTATATATATTTTTGGTTTGGTATCAATGCACTAGATCTAGTCACTTGTGACTTCTTCTTATTCTCGAAACTGAGATGACCCAGAAAAGGACGATGCTAAGGAACAATAGATGGATATTTATAAATATATATATCCTTTTTAAGTCCACCTCGTATAAATATATATATATACCAATATATACCCGATTAGTACTAACTCTATAGCATCCTTCAACAAACTGTTGAAACTCAAACTCAAGCAGCTTTAAGCCTATGCGAAATGAAGATAGTTTGGCTTAGTGAATAACGTCTATAGCTATTGCTGGTTGGTCGAGAGAATGAAATCTATAGATGGCTATATTTTCTTAAATAGTCCATGCTTGTCTTGCCCTTTGTGGCTTGTTCGTGTGCTGTGCCGTGCCGTGCCATGCTGTGACTATGACTGTGGTGCGCACCACAACAATTGCAGGCGACAGGTGGAGGCAAATAAATAAATTTGTGTCCTGCTGCCAGCAGGACTGCTGCTGTTGGTGTTGCTGCCACAGTTGCTGTTGCACTACTCGTTAGTATTGCTGGCAGTTGCTCCCGGGCATGACCACATGGAATATTACTCATACGCGCTATTAGCCAAACACTGCAACACACACACACACACACACGCACTCACACACGCACACCCTCAGCTGTACACGCAGCGCTTGGAACTCGGTTGCATTGGATGTAAAAGTGGGTTTTCGGAATTGGATGTCGCTAAGGTTTTGCTTGGAGATGCCAGCCAGAAGAGCTTGGGCTTTGCTCTTGTTTGTTGTTAGTTGTTATTGTTATTGCTTTTGTTGTTGTCGTTGTTGCTGTTGTTGTTGTCGTTGTTGTTGCCCAAGTGCCAAACGAAGCGTGGCAACCTCAAAACGTAAATTTTAACGTCCTTGACATTTTATGCCGTTTGGCGTTTGGACTCCTTGCAGGCGTCGTATGGCGCCTATATGTATCAAAAGTGCGTCTATATATATGTATATATATATATAAAATATTTATATATCTTTACGTATTTATATATATGGCATGACAATCTAATAACGTGGCCAGCATACATTGGCAACCGCACTTTATAGCGCTTCATTTATTCGTGCCCAACTAATTGTTTACTTAAGGTCCTAGGCCATAACTAGTTAAGAATTAAGGCAGGTCAGGCTGGGCTAATGCCCCACTGGTAGTCTAAGCCCAAGCACAGCATTACACACACACACACACACGCATAGAGACAGTGCTGCCCAGAGGATTACTGTCAGCTAACCCGGCTGGCATTCGCTTGGAAAAAGGTCAATGCACAAGATTTTACCTTTTTTTTTTGCAGTTGTTGTTGTTGCTTTTTCATTTTTTTGTTGTTTTTTTTTTTTTTTGAATACCACGCAAAAAAAATTAAAATAAAAATGTGACACAAATTCGATTTGGAAAATCGTCGAGCCCCAAGCCAGAACCTGAACCTGAACCTGAGCTGCAGCCCGCACCTAAGCCCAATGAGCGTGTGCCGTGCGTTAGATTTTGTGTTCAGGCCATGACGCGATTGCGTCTCTGATTATGTTCAAAAGGGGGGAGTGGGGGAGTGGGGGCAGCGGGCCAAAAAAGGTTGCCCAGCGCTATGACCCTAGCCAGAGCCCCATGGGCCGCGCCATGCCCCAAGGCCGTCCAATGCCAGCCAGGCACATCGATATATATATATATATATGTATATATATATGTATGTGGGCCTAGTTTGTAGCTATTTGTACATATGCTGCATATCGTAATATCAGCGATTTACAGTTAATCCATGGATTTCTTTCATTAAGTGGATTTTACATTCGAATACCAGTTGAAAGGCCGAGCGCGTTTGTTGTGCACCTAAAATCAATGTGTGTCCGAGTGGGCGCTACGGCTGACATTAAATGTGTAATGAAACTTTAATTGAACTCTTCAGATTGATAGAGAAGATTGAATTGAACAGTTGAAGCCTTTGTATTTACTTTTTTATTATTGAATTTGTTTTTTTTTCTTGTTTTTGTTGAGTGTTTTTGTAATTTTATTAACATTTGCTGCCCTTGATTGGATAACAATTATATTTAATCAGTGATTGACTATTAGCAAGTAAGTGTACTCAATTTGGTAGTGATTGACTAGTGGATACCCTGAACTCAGTGTAGGCTGCTTGGTATAGCAGGCTGTTTGCATGGTGCCAGGTATCTGTTAGTCAGTCATTGCCGATCAGAGAACTGTTACTTAATTGACTATTAACCTCAGGATGGTAGTGATTGATTAGAGAATACTCTGAACTTAGTGCAGAGCTGCTTGGAATAGCAGGCTGTTTGCAAGGTTCCAGGTATTTGCTAGTCAGTTATTGCCGATTAGAGCGCTCTTACTTGTTTTATACGCTTTTAGAGGCTATAATTTACATATAAAAGAAGAAGAAGAAGAAGGACGTGACTGACTAGGAGAACCCTATGAAGAGCTGCTATTCCAATCGCACAGAAGGATTGAAATTGCAGCTCTATCTAGAGTTCTCCAGGTATCTTCTAGTCAGTCACTCCCACCTAAAGCACTCTTACTTGCTTCATACTCTTTTAGAGGTTATAATTTACACAAATAAAGCACAGAATGTTAGGAATTGCAGCTCTTTCTAGAGTTCTCCGGGTATCTTCCAGTCAGTCACTCCCGACTAGAGCACTCTTACTGCTTGAGAGGATAGTATGATTTCTTTTTTTTATAACCTTATATGTCTGTTGTGGATTCTATAAATATATATATATTATATATATTTCTGATCAAAGTCTTTGCATAATTCATAATTTTCGATAAATTTAACTTACAAATGAAAAGAAAGAAATGTTTTTTAATGCAATTTTTTCCATCTTCATAAACATTAGCCAAAGCAATTAGATTTGCACTTCGCACCCTTTGAGCTGTTGCTTAGTTAGTTCGCACATAAAACAACACAAGAGAAACCCTAATTTCTGTTTTCTTTTTTCCTTGTGAAAGGGGTGAAACTCGTGCGAAAATTTCGTATGCATAATTCTTGTCGTTTGCTGCTTTGGCGTTTCTCTGATTAAGCTTTTGTGTTTCCGTTGTTCCTTGTCCACTTTGAGATGAGCAGTTAGTTCAGTGTGGCAGTTGCATTCGTTGTTGTTGTTGTTGTTGTTGCTGCTGCTGTAGCTGTTGCTGTGGTCGTAGCTGTCGCTGACAGCAGTTGCTGCAAAAGGGCCGAAAATCAAGCAAGCATCCATCAATCATTGCGTCAAGCAGTGCATGACAGGACATGCTCGGCCGCACCGCAAAACAGATGCAGCGACAAGCCGCAAAGCGTTGATAACTGGCCGATAGTCGTTGGCCGATGATAGTCGATTATTGGATTTGGATTTCGATTTGGATTTGGAGTTGTGGAATTTGAATTAGAAATGGTTTTCGGAAGCAATAAACCTGATTTACTTGTGGGGGGCAGCCACCCAGCTCCCAACACATGTGTGATTTCTGCTGTTTTCATTTTGTAATATATTTGCAATTGTTGTTGCCGTTGCTGTTGCTGTTAGTTTTCTATTTCGATTACCCTGCAGCGTGCAGGGCGAGTCGAAGGGCTAGCAAAAATGTTTCCTTAATCCAAGAGGTCTTCTGCTTTGAATGCCCTTCTACATTCTCTCACTCTGCCTCCCTCTCCCTCTCCCCCTCTCTCTCTCTCTCTCTGTGTGTGTTGGCAATGTTGTAAAAAGTTTTATTTGTCGCTGATTTGAGTATCGAGGCCAACGCCTATGTAGTTGCATTCGTACTCATCCGTCTGTGTGTCTCTGTGTGTGTGCCTTGCTGCTGCCCCTTTTGTTTTGTTTCGCTCACAAGCACAAAACAAAAATGCAAAGTAATGCAATTTATCTGAAAACTATGCTGCCACGCCTCCCTAACCCACTACCCCTGGTTGCTCTACACTTAGAGAGAGAGAGAGAGAGAGAGAGAGAGAGCGAGTGGGGCAGGAGCCAACAACAAAAACATGCAACATGATGCACAAATTACATTGCTCGATGTACTTGTAGGACACAGAAAAGCAACAGCAACAGCAACAGACAAACAACAACAGACAAACAACAACAACAAAAACAGGACACCAAAAATTTAATGTTCTGTGTCACAGCGATTTCAATTAACTTTAGTGAACCATTTGGATTAAATGAGCACGAATCGAGCTGTTGCATATTTGATGGCATAGCTGAAATACCCGTGCCTGTGTGGCCAAACTAAATTTATTTCTTCCGTTCACTGTTTTTTTTTTT
This sequence comes from Drosophila nigricruria, assembly GCA_037075265.1. NCBI lineage: Eukaryota > Metazoa > Arthropoda > Insecta > Diptera > Drosophilidae > Drosophila > Drosophila nigricruria. The sequence continues at coordinate 7,212,916 of JBAMCI010000107.1, read as the reverse complement.
TAACTCTCTATCACTCTCTTTCTCGCTCTCTCTCTCTCGCTTTTTTTTTTGTTTCGAACTTTTAGCTTTGGTTGCGGTTGAAAAGCAAAAACTTTTTATGGCTTTGCATAGAGTTCAAATCCGTTTCGGACTTAAAAATTAACAGCAATTACATATACATATACATGTGTGTATGTGTGTGTGTGAATATGAAATCTAAAAATCAAGCATTTCGATTTGATAAAAAACTAAAAACAAAGTTTCAATATGATTGAAAAATTCATATGATTCACATAAAGTTTATGATGTATGACCACACAAGAGTGATACTTTTGTCGATAGCTATATTTTGACAGTTGCTTAAGTTAACTATAAATTTTAATTTTTAAAATCTTTTATAAGAATTGCCATTTAATCAAGATTTATTTTAAATTTTTCAAATGTGTGTAAATAATTTTTAAAATTTTGTAGAAATTTCGACTTGACTGATATAATGTAGATTTTATTGTAGTGTCGATCGTCATGTTAGCTACAGTGATCAGGCAATACTTACTTACTTACTTACCTACAACACTTACTTGATTTGATTAAGATTATAGTCTTTTGCATCTTAAGTCTACATTTAGATACTAACTTGTATGATGTGTAGAAAATATAGCCTACGTAGCAATCAGTATTACAGAAGACCCAGCAAAGTTGAGCAAGTCAGCAATCAGCTGTGTTGGACAACGCCAATGTATTTTGTCGTTGTAAAATGTGATTTTTATACCCTGAACCCATTGAAAATGGGAAAACAGGGTATAATGGTTTTGTTAAAACGTATGTAACAGGCAGTAGGAGGCGTGGAAGACCCCATAAAGTATATATATGCTTGATCGGGGCGACGAACTGAGTCAATATAGCCATGTCCGTCTGTCCGTCCGTCCGTCCGTCCGTCTGTCCGTACGTATGAACGCGTCGATCTCAGAATCTATAAGAGCTAGAGACTTGTATTTAGGTCCGTGTATAGGACGCACAGATCGAGTTTGTTTCAAAAATTCGATAACTTTTATCGTTTTAATGTTATTGATTAAAAACGAAATCGCAATCCAGTTATAAAATTATAACTCGTGCATCTTTAAAGCTTGATATATCAAATTTTGCTTTTAGATTCATGTGTATTTAGTTAAATTTTGAAGCTTTCTTACTTGTTCTATATGAGCTCGCTTGTAAAAATTATTAAGAATTTACTCATGGGCTTCACTTAAGCCAATATGCTTACTTGTTAGTTTCAGCTATATACGCTCAGCTAACTGTTAAGAGAGTTTCAGTCAGTAAAGGCTACAAATACATATTGTTAAGGCATTTGAGTAGATTATCAATGGGATTAATGAGCGGCCTTTGTATTTGAGTATCTATAAATTTGTAGAAGCAGGCATGTCCACTTCACTCTACACTCTCCGCATGCGTTCCATATAAGTTTTAAGATGCAAAGTATGAATTTGACCCAGTTATTTATTTCTTTTGATAATATTTTGTTTAATTTTTTAAATATATTTTCGTAAGTTTTATTGGATTCAATTAAGTTTAAGTATATTAATCATTTTAATAAGCTTAAACAACAATTTAATATTGATTGCTTCAGTTGTTATATTATTAAACGTAATGTCCCATTTACTTACTTCGTGCACCTTATAGAACACAAAAATTAACACTTTAAAATTGGAAACCAGAGGCAAATTGAAACCAGTTTTGCATTCAGCCAGAGACAGAGGCAACTGCAACTTGTGAATTCAACCACGAGCAATAGTAGTTTGGCTTGGACACATTTATCGAACTCTATACGAAATTTGTCACTTGCTAAAGAGAGAAACACAGAGAAAAGGCAAACGCACAATAATTGCATTCGAGTTAATTGATTTTGCTTGAATTTATTATGTTTTCCTTCTTTTTTTTTTTGTTGTTGCTTGCGACTTTCCCCAAAAAATTTCCATCGCACAAGGCAGAAATTAAAGAAATCCGAGTTTATTTTGCAGCTTGTGCGAGTATGCAAAATGTGTGAGGATAATAAACTGCTAAATATGTATTCCAGTTTAGCCCGAGTTGCCTCAGCTGTTGGCACACAACAAATATTTAGCACACACACAAGAGTGAGTGTGTGTGTTTGTGTGTTTATACACATTTATTTCGTTTGCTTTTTGCCTACTCAACAATAGCAGCAGACCTAGAGTGTCTGTGTGTGTGTTCAGGTTTGGTGTGGGCCACCTTTGTGTTTGTCGTCTCTGTGTGAAAATATTTCTATGTCCTTTAATAAAAATGATAAGTCACAGCATGGGAATAACAGAAATGTGAACACGACGAGCTGAGCTATCTGACTGTGGGTGTGTCTGTCTGTGTCGGGGGCAGTGGGGGTGGTGTGGGGCTCCATTGTAATGCTAAAACCTGGCAAAGCTAACACATACGAGTGATTTAATTAAAAGACAGAAAAATACTCCCACACACACACACACACACACACACACATGCATAGATACCCATTCACATGCAACTGTTAGCTTTTGGCCCGAAATATTCGAGATCTCTGCACATTGCATCGGTTTCAGAATTCAATTAGTATTTATCAAGCTTCGCATTGCCGTCTATGCGCTGCTGCCAGACAATGAAGTGATACAAAAAATGTTTATTTTCATCTTCTTCTATCCAGTTTTGTATTTTTCTTTTTTCTTTTTTTTTTTTTGGCAAAATGCATGCCTGCAGGAATTTATCGTAGTTCGATGTGGGCGATTGCATTGAAAAAGTCAAAAAGTCGATGCATTGCAACGAGGCAAGGAATGTCAGCAAAAAGATTTTTCTAATAAAACTGAAACTGAGATGCCGATGGATTCGTGCGATTATATAGTTTAGATATTATAACGATTTGTATCGAAAATATTTTAAAGCTTGAGCAAGCATTTACAGTTAGGAAATGTGAATAGAAAACTTGATTTAGTTATTTTATGTGTTACTTACAACTGGGTGAAAGTGAAGAGGAGGAAGGAAAGCTTGACTTGGAGATACTTGAATGAATTGACTTCAGCGAAATCGATAAGTTTTATCGGTTACTGAACCGATAAAACTTATCGATATTCCTGAAGTCAAATCATAAAAGTATATCCATGTCCTTTCTTAAGAGTTTTACTTGATTGCTGAGCAGTCATTGGAGAGGAGAAAAGCGTCTCTAAGAGTTAGACATGGAGATACTTGTATGATTTAACTTCAGCAAAATCGATAAGTTTTATCGGTAATTGTTATTAATTGCTGAGCTGTCAATGGAGAAGCGTATGGCATCTCATAGAGTTATACTTGGAGATAACTGAATTATTAGACTAAAGAAAAATCGATAAGTTTTATTAGAAAAATCGATAAGTTTTATCTAAAGATTTTGATCGATTGCTGAGCTGTCAATTAAGAGGACAATACTGGTTATAAGGGTTAGATTTGAAGATACTTCAATAATAAAATTTCATTAAAATCGATAAGTTTTAGCAATAAGTTTTATCGATAAATTTTATCCGCAGTTTAAATCGATTGCTAAGCTATTAATGAAGAGGAAACAGTGTTTCTTAAAATTACAGCTGGAGGTACTTGAATGATTAAACTACAGCAAAATCTATATTTTTATCAGAAAAACCGATAAGTTTTATCGACAGCTCTTATCAGCTCATTGCTGAGCTGTCATTACGGCTGCAATACTGTCAGGATGTTACGATTAGCAGTTAGGGCAACTAGTCTTATCGTAGACATATAAAGGCTTTGCTTTATCGTTTTCCTCAGATTAAAGGAGAATTTCTTTAGAATTTCATGATTTCACATGTCACCTCTAGGCAGCTGCTGCTTTGCTTTGTCGCTCAGCATTAGAAATGGGAAAAGGCATGACAACGAGTCGTTAACTTAGCCCGGCCAACGCGTCGCTCGTCGCCTGCGTAATCCTAATGAACGTCCTGTCCCACGGCTGTTGCTGTGACTGCTGCTGTTGCTGTTGCTGTGACTGCTGCTGTACATCCTCACGGCATAATTGCCGCACACTTTTTTCGCCGGCTTACGGCCGTAGGCTGTAGCGGCCTAAGGCAAACGACACTCGGCTCTGAGCCCCTTTGGCATGCCAGTTCAGCGTCTTTTACGCGTCGTTGCCATCGAGCCTAGAAGACGATTCCAATCCGATGCCTCAACTGATTGTATGTGGCACGAGATGCCTCGTTTGGCTTCACTTTAATTGAATAAATAACTAAATATTTTATTGACTGAGTCAAAGATCGAGTTTTAAAGCTCCAGCCGGAAGCTGATTGAATCTAAGTTAATCGCTTATTTATGTGCCACGAGTGCTGCTCTAACAAAGGACGCCCTCTGTGTGCTGTTGATAATTTATATGGGGCTCGTTTAGCTTCAGCTTTAATCAGAAAACACATAAATTGTACGCGAATCGGAATTTGGAATGCCAAATAGTCTTGAGCGAAATGTTCAATGCGAAATTAAACATAATTTTGAGGCGCATTTAAGCGAGCGACTAAAGATGATAAATGATTCACAACTCACTATGGCAACAACAATGCCAAAGACTGAGAAAAAAGCCAATAACGCCAGAGACCGAACCAGAGACCCACTGCCACAGAGTGCTAAAAACCCAAAGCAACAACAGCATTGAGACAGCAATCAGCAGACGCGTGGGTGGCTATGGCGCCCCAGATAATGCGTACGCCGTGTCATTCAGTCAGCCAGTCAGTGAGTCAGTCAGTCAGTCAGTCAGTCAGTCGGTGAGTGAGTGAAACAAATTGAGCTACAGGCAGGATTCAGGCAATACAGAATCAGCTCGTCAGTCACTCAGGAAGAGTGCGTTTACTGAAGGAAGACGCTTGTAAAACTAACGATAAGCGTCATGTAATTTGTGATACGAAACGTTTACGGCCCTAGGTGATTGTGTGCGTGTGTGTGCGTATGTGTGTGTGTGAGTAAACTCACATTATGAGGCAGCAAATTGATTTATTGTAGTTTTATACATATACAGATAGATAGATATATGCAAAAAGGTGCCTTCGACCGAAAATAGGCCCAGGGCAGTGACCTATTTGGTCAGTAAACTTGAAAAACGTACGCACAGACATCGTATCATTTATTAAACTGTGTGTGTGTGTGTGTGTGTGTGTGTAGGCATACGCATACTTATGCACAGCACTGTTATTTGGCATGCTAACGGTTTATCATATTAGTTAGCATAGTTAAACATAATTAGCTCGATATCTACAACATTAATCGATCTATTATGCAAAATTTTAAACAATTTAGCCTGCATTATTCATGGATTTGAAAGTTCTGTCTGGACAGTCACTCATTACATGGCAATTATTTTGGGCAAAATCAAATTGTTGTTCAGGCCATGGCTGGGCCATGGCTGGGCTGAGCTGAGCTGGCAATTATTTGTGGTTTGTTGGGTTGGTCATTCGTTGCACAGTTGGCGACATGCATGGCATTTGCATTGCCTGCGGCGAAACGAAAGGCTTTTGGAAATCATTTTCAATTATCCAATCAACTCAATTTGCTAATCAGCAATTATTCAAACCGATAATGTTTGATATCCCATCGATAGATTACAGTTTAGTGCTACAGCTTGGCCATTCGACTGGTTTTAATTTGGTTAGCAAAATGAAGGTTCTATAACTAAAGGGAGAGCTGGAGAACTGTTTCGAGTTATGCCTATTTTAAATGTAGCTTAATCTTAGTCAATTTTGCAACTAATTATATTTGCAGCTAGGAATACTTTTCATTAGAATTACTTAGCTCTTTTCCTTACTTAAGTCTGCCCACAAATTGTCTGCTTTGATATTCAATCTTCAAGCGATTGGCTCAGCAGTTCGCTTTGCTTGGCAAACTCTTGCAAAAGTAAGAGTGCGCTAGACTAGGAGATACCCTGACCAGCATAAGTAACTCCGGTACACCTACACACAGACACACAGACGCGTCTTAATGGCGTCTCAGTGTTTATTGGTCGATCTTATTGATATGCTCCTAGCAACCATACTATATATGTATTAACACAATGTTTTCTATTCTTAAAAGCCTTTGGGCAGTAATGGGTGAAGGTATCCCACAAAGTGAACTACTCTGTCTATGACTCCAGCTCTTACCACTCTTTAGCATTGCTTTCAATTCTCATTTTCACATCTTGATTCAGCAAATAACACTTAGCCACACATAAGTCATAGACTTTTCGTAGTCAACTATGAATAAGCAACTTCAATAATATTAAGTAAAACAGATTTCGTATTGTCGAGATCAATTTGCAGCTGTTAATATGAATATTTCAATTGTAGGCTAGGCTCATGGAAATTTAGCTTCAGTAGATGGAAATTTTGTTGGTTGGCTGCCAAATGGTTGGGGCTTTTGTTGCAGCTCTAACTGGATGTCAGATGCACTTTGATCCTTTTTGCTAGGCCCGCATCCGGCAACTGTGAAAATGTCTGCCTCTCTCTGTATGTGTGTGTGTGTGAGTGTGTGTGTGTGTGTGTGTGTGTGTGAGTGTGTGTGTGAGTGTGTGTATTTATGCATTTGTGGAGCACAGGCTGCAATGTCGACTGGACACTGATGGAGAACGATGCTGGCTCTGTTTCAGTTTCAGTTTCAGTTTCTGGCTCTGGCTCTGGCTCTGGCTCTGGTGCTGTGGCTGTGGCTGTGTGCGTCCCATTGGGACATATTTTATATTTAATGCAAGACATTTGTCATGCGGTTGGCGCATTTATTCAAAGTATTTGCTGCAATTTTAATGCCAAAATGAGAGCGCAATTTCAAATACCAAAAAAATGCACACGAACCGCACAGAGTCGTCGGGCCGGGTCCGAGCCGGGTCCGGGTCCGGGTCCAGCGCCTGGCCGACTATTTAAAAATGAATTTATGCGAACATCTGTATGCGAATGCATATAAATGTTTATATAAATATATATGTATATGCCTTTGATGCAAGGGACAATATGCTCTCAGAGCTGTCTGATTTATATATACATATTTGAATATAAATATATATATATATATATATATGTGGAATCTGTAGATATATAAGTTGTTGACTTAAGATCGTTTTAATTAAATTTTAACTGGCAACTTATTGATTTAGTTCGTTTTGTAAATTTCTCTCTTTATAGAATCAACTGGAAGATGCAAATGTGCGAGACAAATTGAATCAATTTTTGAATATAATATAAAGATATATATATAGACGTATATGCGGGGCAGGCAATAACCAAATGAAACTTTACAAAGCCAACGCTACCCCAAAGGGCATCAATAAATAAGTGTGCATATACTTGAACTATATATATATATATATATATGCATATTATACAGATATATATATATATATATAGAGGTTTTTTTCTGTAGCTGCAGTCAGCATAAGAAAGGATAGAAAACACAAGCAATCAAATTCTATTTCCAAATTGAATTTTAAATGCACTCACACACACGCGCTGCCATTGAGTGGCCAATGGTTGGCAAGGAGTAAGGAGCAAGGAAGCCAGCTGAAAGGACATAACGACAATATTTGCCATCAAAATCGAAATTGAAGCACTGACAAGGCAGCTAGCTAGCTACTTGTTAGCCAGACAAAGTAATCAAAAACTTGCCAAGCAGCAGAAATAGAAACAGCAGCAGTGCGGTCCGGTAAACAAGCTCCGGAAATCTACGAGAAAACAAAAAAAAAAAAACAGTACGGAAACGCAGCTTTCGATAGTCAACATCAAACAAACAGCTAAAGCCGGAAAAAGGGCCAACAAGCCGTAGAGTCGACAGAGGCGTGGCTCATACATAATACATGCCACACGGACACATATAAAACAATTGTGTAACAATCATAGCAACAATCAATCAAGAGTCCGATTGCCAGCGTGGATTTCTCCTTTTGGCGTTGACAAGCTAAATAGTCAAGGTCAACGGCCGACCGACTGGAGATGCCACAACTGTGGCCAGCAGCCAGCCGTTGCCGTGTCGCAGACAGAGACTGAGACTGAGACTGAGACTAAGGCTCTCCTCTCAACAAACACACACAGAGTCAGAGTCAGAGCCAGCCAGCCAGACAGACAGACAGACATAGCGACCGGCTGCCCGCCCTCGATTTCCGGCCAAATATAGCCCCGCAATTGCACAAACCCTTGCCCCCTTCAGCCACCCCCAGCCTCCTCTCTCGGCGCACAAAAGAACATTTTTGATAAATGGCAGTTGGAGTAAAAAAATTTGCGGCAAGCCAAAAGTAAAAGTTTACGCCAGCTTGCAAAATTGAAAGGCGAGTAAGGTGGCACAGATAAGAGCCACACAAAAAAAAAAAAAACAACAATAATAACAACAACAACGACAACAAACAGAACAACAACAATAACAACAGCCGTCCCATCACGAACAGAAGTGGCATTAGCAAGCGTCAGCCTCCTCCACTTTGATAACAACAGGCGACCAAAAAGTATAAAAAAAGCGAAAGCGAAAGGCAACAAAAGTAAAAAATAAAAAAAAAATAAAATAAAATCGAAAGAAAATAAAAAAACAATTGCCGTAGAAAATTGTTTTCCCTGCCGTACATCAGCCCGTCTCCGACTCCGTCTCCATTTCCGCCTACGCCTTCGGGTCGGTACACGGGACACGGGACACGGGACACGGGACTCGGGACACCCCGTGTTGGCTGGTTATTGATTCAGTTGACCGCCTGATCGATGCGCCATATGTCTGGCTAAAAGACGTCTGCCACAGTCATAGTTGGCCGCATGCCACAGGTTGCCACAGGTTGCGACAGTTGCGACGGTTGCCCCGATTGTGTGTTTGAGTTGTTCACCTTACGGTTGAGTGATTGTGACCTTATATAGAGAGAAAGACACTAGCTTGATAGCGACAGATGATTTGCCAATCGATCGGACTCTTTAACTAAATGAATGCTCCCAATTGCCAGCTAACTGCAGACAGAGCTAGCGACCGAGGCTCCAGCCAGCGAGCCAGCGCAACTACAGCGATTCCCCAATCAATACACTTGACTAACCAAATGCGTCCCACTGCGCCCACAGCGAGAATGAGTCGTGCCACACGAAGCGTCCAACTCCTGGCCTGCGCCTATGGCCTCCTGGGACTTCTAATCTTGTTGCCAGGTAAGTGATCGCATATGTTTTTGTATTATGAGATTATATTGATTTTATATTCAATTAAGTTTGTTGTGGCGGAAGTCTGGTTTCAAATTGCATTGAGTTTTTGAACTCGTGTCTCAGTTAGCCCAAATTGTTATTAAGTTTTTAAGTTTTTTTTTCAGCATTTCCTAACTCTCCCTCTATATCAACTTGATTCTGAACTAACCAACAATATAATATAATCTATATATATACTATATATACTTATATATCTATACTATACTAACTAGCAATATAATATAATCTATAAAATTTTAGGAATTCCTCTTAGGCATATATGGGATTCAGTAACGAACGAATACTTTCTATATATATATATATTACTTTTCTTCCCTATATTCAAATATAGATATTTCCTCTAGCAACTCTTCTTGTATCAGAAAGCTACGAAAGACTTAAATTCTGTATAGTCAACAGAGTAGCCCACACAGTAAATTTAAAATCTCTATCAAATTATGCTATTCTAGCTAATCAGTTGTTATCGATATTTAGGAAATGCAATGAGTTATCGAACAAAAAATGATAATCTTGAGCTGCGTAGGGCTTACAGGAATATGTATAAATTAAGATTTTATTATGTGTTTGCAGTGAAAAAACTTTGAGTTCCAAGAGGCGCTGCCGTCGTTTTTTATTTCCAAATATCAACTGATTACAATTTGATATTAATACTTATAAATAAGCTAGCCCTAAGACTTAAAGACGCTGATCTCGCACTTTGTGTATGGGATCATATTTCGCTACGAGACGTGGATTACAACAATATTGCACAGCGAAGCTTTTGCAGTTGTTGTGATCTTGATCTTGCAATAGTTCACGCTATTGATGTGTGGTTGGCTTGGCTACTTCTGTTATGTTGGTCGATCGTGTTAAGTTATACTATTTTAATTTAACAACAATAGTTAACGAGATTGTTGCGATCATATGAACGGACAGACTCTCAGGCAGACAGATAGATAGACGGACAGACAGCTATGGCTAGATCGACTCGACTGCTGAGCTCATATGGAGGAATAGACTCTCAGAAGGAGAAAGACTCTCAGGAAGAGACAGACTCTCAGGAGGAGACAGACTCTCAGGCGCAGACAGACTCTCAGGGGGAGACAGACTCTCAGGAGGAGGCAGACTCTCTCAGGAGGAGACAGACTCTCAGGAGGAGACAGACTCTCAGGAGGAGACAGACTCTCAGGCGCAGACAGACTCTCAGGGGGAGACAGACTCTCAGGAGGAGGCAGACTCTCTCAGGAGGAGACAGACTCTTAGGAGGAGACAGACTCTCAGAAGGAGACAGACTCTCAAGAGGAGACAGACTCTCAGGAGGAGGCAGACTCTCAGGAGGAGACAGACTCTCAGGAGGAGGCAGACTCTCAGGAGGGGACAGACTCTCAGGAGGAGACAGACTCTCAGGAGGAGACAGACTCTCAGGAGGAGACAGACTCTCAGGAGGAGACAGACTCTCAGGAGGAGACAGACTCTCAGGAGGAGACAGACTCTCAGGGTGGGACAGACTCTCAGGAGGAGACAGACTCTTAAGAGGAGACAGACTCTCAGGAGGAGACAGACTCTCAGGAGGAGACAGACTCTCAGGAGGAGACAGACTCTCAGGCGCAGACAGACTCTCAGGAGGAGACAGACTCTTAAGAGGAGACAGACTCTCAGGAGGAGACAGACTCTCAGGAGGAGACAGACTCTCAGGAGGAGACATGGACAGATAGATAGACATACACAAGGACTTGGTTAGATCGACTCTGCTTATCATTCTCTTCAAGCATATATGTATATACTTTATGGGCTCTGTCACGCCCCTGCTGCCTGTTACATTACATTTCCACAACAAAAATTATACCCTGTTTACCCATTTTCAGGGTATAAAAAAAGAGAAGATCGAGTTGCGTATAACATACAGGAATATACAATTCTTTTGTGGTAAACAAGATTGCTGCGCTCATATGGACGAACAGACTCTCAGGTGGACAGACGGACAGATAGACAGGCATGGACATGGCTAGATCGACTCGGCTCATCATTCTGTCTTCAAGAATATACAGTGCGCCACTAAAGTCTTCGTACCCCTGATACATTTTCACAAAACACTCTGTAACAGCTCATCATTCTCTTTAAGAATATATGTATATACTTTATGGGTTCTGCCATGCCTCCTGCTGTCTGTTAGCTCAATTGCCCAATTATTTAGAATCTAAGAATATATCTAGAAAATTGGCATATTGCTAGGCAGTTCAGGTACAAAATTTGTCTTTTTTTTCCATTTTCATAAATTTAATTGCTTAGTCTAATGACATTGGCACAAATGCCAAATAATTGCAATTGGCGTTGCCAACTTATTAATTTTAATTAGCTGGGAAAAAGGCAATTATGCTTTTCAATTAACCATCGAGTGAAATTGCAATAAATTCTATTAGCTTTTAATGGCGCTAAATACATATAGACAGACATATATATACACATATATATGTATATATAGTATGTATATAATATATATACATTTACCACACTTGAGATTTTTTCCTGTTTCTCGTTTTTTGTGATAGCTGATAGCTGGCCCCCTGCTGGCTATTTTGGCTGGAAGTACAATGTGGCAGCGGCGGCATGGCCTTAACAAATGTTTATTACGCATACTCCGCGTGGCAACAAATTAAACATGACTCGTTTTGTGTTAATGCTTGGGGCGAGTCGACATGTTGCTGTTGCTGTTGCTGCTGCTGTTCCTGCTCTTGCCACAGTTCACTCGCTGTCTAGCTGTCCGTCCTTCCGTCCGTCCGTCCGCCTGTCTGTCCTTTGCTGATGGCTGATGTGAACGTAAACGTGAATGTGAGTCTGCTGATTCTGACGACTGGCAATTTGTTTATTTGATTGCATTTTCTGCACTCCGAGGGCAAAGGCAGCCAGGTGGGTGGGCTGGGCTGGTTGGTCTGGGCAGTGGGTACTGTTTGCCTGACTCTGCGCACAAATCAAAGTCAACTGCGGTAAGTGGAACGACAAATAAAGTGCAGTCGTTTTATGTAGAAGCAACTGCTGCAAGTAGCCATGGCTGGCTGGCTGTCTGGCTGTCTCTCTGTCTGCCTGCCTGCTGACTGGCAAGCAAATTTTTTGGCTGCTTTATGTTTAGATGCAAACGAACGGCAATTAGATTGATGAACATCGATGCCGAGCCACGCTGATTGCGGTGTCAGCAGAAATGCGAAACTCTCTCTCGCCCTCTCTCCCTTCTCTCTCTCTCCTACCCAAGCATAATGATGAGATTGATGAGCTACTAGTGTTTGGCAATAGATAGCATATACTTTAGCCAAGTTGCTTCCTAAAATTTATGATGCTCCAGCGCCGGACGACAGCAGCTGCTACAGATAAATGATATGATGGGCCATAAGCAAGTACAAGTAGTTTGCTAGCTTAATCCGGTTATTGTTATTGACGCAGGACCTGGTCCTAGTCCTAGTCCTAGTCCTTGTCCTGTTCCATTTGCATAAGCTGCAACTCATACTTCATGCCTAAGCGCTGATGTCGAAATGCCGCATTCTGCAGCAGTTGGAACGTGGCTAGCTGCTCTACGGCTACGGATTGCTCTTAGTTATGCATAAAACAAGTTTTGTGGCACGTTTCAATTCATTTTGCCTGAATGCTTTTGGGGCGCCTCAGCAACAGCCCACCGCCCCCCCCCTCTCGCCTCCCTTGTTCCAAAAATCCTGTGAATTTTGTTGGCTTGAACCTACTTGGAAATAATTCCTGTTTGCTTCAAGTATTTTTTTTTTCTCTTTTCTCCTTCTTTTTTTTTTTTTTGCATATTTTCTCTGTGTTTTCTTTCAGTTTTATGAATTTTTCGGCCACGCCCGCATACACGTGTATGTTATTATATGAATTCCGAGCGATGTTTTCTTTATTTTGTTTTTCTTTTGTCAACCCAGTTTTATCTTTACCCTTGCACAGGAGCATTTTTGGTCGCTGCCCTGCCCCCTGCCCCCTGCCCCCACTCCCCACTCAGACTGACACACACACACAGAGAGTCACAGCCCGAGCCACATTCACATTTAAAGCCGCATTCACATTCTGACTCTGGCGCCAGGTGCCAAACGCTGACCGCCTTCAATATGCATGCTAATTTCGGACACCCACTGACGCGGCCAAAAATCCCGAACCCTGATCCGGTCGACCAGTCGACCAGTCGACCAGTCGACCAGTCGACCAGTCGACCAGTCGACCAGCTTCCTCTATTCCCATGTTCATGCCTCCCCCACTCCAGTCCACTTCACTTCCTTTGTCCACTTTCAGTGGTTGCCTCAATTTGATTTTAGGCATAAATATTCATGAATTGGTGTCTATGCGATTGTTCCGATATGTCCGTGTGCGCCATGTCCTGCCACGGCTGTAACTGGAATATTTGCTTTGCTGACTCTTTGCATTCGCATTCGCTAACTGATAAAACAATGCAACAAATTCCCACAATAACAAATTTCCATTGCTGCACTAAGCTACACTCGCTCAATGCATTGTTTGCCATCGAACTGCCAGCTCGACTATGGCATGCTCGCTCACAATGGGCGGCTGTTGTTGGCAAACTTTGGTGAATGCATCGAGTCCTTAGTATAAGCTGACTTCATCATCTCTCCTCTCGTATCACTGTCGCTCTTGCCTTTCACATTGTAACCCTACCAAACGATAAGCTCAACCAGTTCATATTCCCATCAATAAACATCACAACTCAAATTGCAATTTGCAAACATTTCATTGAACCAATTAACTCATTTTTACATGCTGAGCGGGCATAACAATAATTTCAATCAAAACATTTTGGCATTGAGCCTCCGTTAGGCTATACTCAATGGCAATTTGTTAGTCGTTCAGTCTTCCTTCTTGTTTTCCAGAGCGATGCGCACACGCGATTCGAGCTCTCGGCGCAGTTCATCGGGCACCAGGAGTCTGGCCTTGGGTATTAGCTCATCGCTCAGCTCCTTATAGGTGGCCGGCCTGCCGTCCAACTTGTACAGAGCGGTGCGCACCATAATTGTCAGCTGATCGTACCAGCCGCATTCATGCAGGCGATAGTTTACCAGCTGCTTGAGGGTTTCATTCTTGTCCTTGCTGAAGTCGAGAGGCTCCACAATATCCAATTCGGAAAAGCAATACAATGATTCCCTGCTGCTGGATCTATCCATAATTTCAAAAAAATTTACAAAAAAAAAACTGAGAAAAACTTGGATGTGATTTCGACACGAGAGACTGAAACAGACTGAGAATATTTTTATAATGTTCCTTTATTTTCACATGATTTGTTTGATACAAGTTAACAACTGAGCAAACAGCGATTTTGTTGTCTTTAATTTGGGAAAATAGATTTTTGGGGTTTTTTTTTTTTTTTTGATTTTTGATGTTTGTTTTGACGTTTGACGTTTGACTCCATTTTGTTGTCTTTGGTTTTTGATGCTTGTCCCTATTTCTTTTTGTGGTGTTTTTTTTTGTTCTTATTTCTTGTTCTTGTTATTGTTATTTTTCTTGTTCTTGTTCTTGTTCTTGTTCTTCTTTTTGTGTTTGTTTTTGTTCTTCTTCTTGTTCTTGTTCTTGTTCTTCTTCTTGTTCTTGTTCTTGTTCTTCTTGTTATTGTTTTTTGTTTATTTTTTGTTTTTGTTTTTGTTCTTATGGACCTTTAACGCCTGTCTCTATCACTTGTCATGGTGTTTGCTCTTCTTGGTCTTGGTTTTGTTCTTGTTCTTCTTTTTCTTGATCTTGGTCTCACTGACGCGTGGCGTACGCAGGCATTCGCGCACGCGCATCTGCAGCTCGCGACGAACCTCATCGGGCACCAGGGTACGTGCTCGTGGTATAACCTCAACGGCGATATCCTCGTAGCTGACCTGACTCACGCCGCGCTCGTCCAGTATGTTGCGTATCATGATGCGAATATTTTCGCGCCAACCGCACTCTTCGAGACGAACCTGCAACTCCTCGCGTAAGGCTTCGGTGACCTCACGGCTCAAGAAGGGTCTTTCGGTCTCCGAATCGGTACGACTGGAATAATCGTCTTTTTCAGCCATTGTATGAAAAAAAAAAAAAAAAATTTTATAATTTTATAATTTCAATACTCGACTCACGACGATGCTAGCACAACTGAAGAAAAATTTGTTTCTGAAGCTACCCTAGTCAACTCGTCGCCACGACAGTTCGTCAAAAAGGGAGTATGATCAGGCAATTTGTACAATATTTTTGTATGATCATTTGACTTTTTAGACGAGTTTTTGCTTTGATTACTCAACACTGTTTAGTGTCGAGAACAGCAGAGTGAGATGGTAGCACCGCGTGAGCGATCGTTATGAATCGAATGGACTTTTCATTTTTGTTATTTCGACATTAGATTTAGATTTAAATGTAGCATTTATCAATACTCTTTTACAACCCGAACATATAGCAAATGGTATTTCGAGTGTTGGTAAAGGGCAGAAGTGTGCATGGCTGATATTTTAAGGTATATCAATTGTTGTTCAGCGCAATTAGCTTAGTCGTTGAGCAATGTCCATCTATTTTTTGGCTTTAATTTCTGTATATCAGACTTGGACTGGTGGCTAAGGCCAACTCTGTTGAGGTTGGCCCCCCTTTAGTGGCAGTATCGCTTTGGTTGTGGTGTTTAAAAGTCATGATCCAATGTGGAGTTGGGTCACGACCGGAACTGTAACCATAGTGTCAGCAGAGGTTATGATAGGGCTCGCCTTTGAGCAAGAGGGCACGATATGCCCGACAGTGTAAGTTCGAAACGGTACCTAAAGGAATTTCTTATATGGGCCACATATGTGGGACAAATGTAAACAGTGGTTGTAAACCCCTAGTGGGCTAAAACAAATCGAGGATTTCTCTACATCGGACTGCCTCACTGTCTGTCTGTCTATCTGACAGTCCGTATACCCGCCTTTTTGTCAAAAGCTATTAAAGACTACAGATTTGAAATATTGAAAATATATATTCTTATATGTAACATAAAAAGTTTGTATTAAATCTAGTTTGCCTATTTATTAAGATATATCAACTTATTTCCTTGTTATCGATATTTATCGATAGGTTTTTAAAGCACATATTGCTGGCCATGGAAGCCAAATTTGATGAATCTGCTGATTCTTGTCAAGAATATAAAAAAAACAAGATATTTCATGCCAAATATTGGCAGAGAAGAGTCTATTTCAAATGTAAGAAGCTTGCTTACACCCATTACATTGAGATTATACTCGATTAATCGAATCTACATTTCTAGATCTAGATTCCTTAATTAGGCTAACAAAATCTAGAGCCAACTAGCTTATATCCCTAATGAAGGCAGCAGCTGCGCGTGTCTCTCTCTCTCTCTCTCTCTCTCTCTCTCTCTCTTGTAACAACATTAAGTAGAGCATCTGCTAGTCCTGCTATTCCCTCTCTCGTGCCCACTTGTTCACGCCATTGAGTGTTCCAAAATATTTGATTAAAAGCAATTATCTGAATTGGCTATTGGCAACAAATGGCGCTAGTTGGAATAAATTGCATAAATTAGCACTCATTACGTATACGCAGTGTTGGCTGGTTGCAGCTAATGCAAATGACGCAGAGTGTTGCTGTTGCTGGTGGTGCTGCTGTTGCTGCTGGTGGTGGTGGTGTAACTGTTGGGTACTTTGTGTGACAAGAGACAACAAGCGCTTTGGTTTTGCGAATCAGGACATCAGAAAAGCAACATCAGCAGGCGGGATCTTGAATAGCAATAACATAGCAAAGCCGTAAGCGTTGCGTGTGGCCACGCCCAGCCACTTAATGCCCGCCCAATTAATGCAGCTTAGCGGCTACAGTTGGTGCTGCTCCTGCTGCTGACAGCAGGACCAGCATGAGAAGCAGCAGTAGCAACAGCAGGAGCATCAGCAGCAAAAACGTTACTAACGCAACTTCATGGCGTGTTGCAATTAAGTATGACAAATTACTTGACAAGCGCCTCTGGATGCCGCAACAATGTTCAAGTTGCTCTCCATCGGCAACGCCTGGCTGCATCTCACTTCCTGTTGCTGCTGCAGCAGCAATGTTGCTGCTGTTGCTACTGTTGCTGCTGTTGCTGCTGTTACTGGTGTTACTTCTGCTGCTGCTGTTGCTATTGCTGCTGCTGTTGCTATTGCTGTCAAAGTGCCTCGGGCGTTGATGCGTGTTTAGTTACTGACACTTGTCGGCCATGTGTCTGCCATGCCATCCATGCCTGTGCTTTATGTTCACGTTCCCTGATAATTTTCTAATGTAAGCCAATATCACGATTTAATTACAGCGCACACGCTGCACCTGCCACACATTGTGTGGCAAATGAGTTGAGCTTGACGCGCCTTTGATTAACTTCCTCTCGTTGCAACAACTAACACTATTTGCTTTCGTGTCAACTGTTAGTTAGCTGATAATTAGCTGAAATTTGTTCATTTCTTTGGTATTGTGGCATGAGTAAGGAAGAAGCCAGCAGGCGAAATTTGATGTATATATAGCCTAAGCAAACTTTAGGTTACTTTCTTAGTTGAGTCTTGGAATGAGTGGAGCAAAGATATTTGCTATTTGATTAGTTTTAATTAAATTTAAAATCAAATATGTCTTGGATAGCTCTTTGCTAGAGTCAGTCAATCATATGCGTATCAATCTACATCAATCAAGTGCTTATTTTGCCCATATATAGTTTATAATAATCAAGTAAGACTCTCTCTTAAATTGTTTTGGATCTGACAAAATATTGTGTATGTCCACCCGTCTATCTTTAGCTCAATCTCCATCTCAATCTCTATTTCAATCACTTTCTTTAAAACTATCTCAATCTTTATCTCAAACTCAAATCTCTCAATCTCTAACACAATCCTTAATTCAATCTCTAACTCAACCTATATTTCAATCTGTTCCTCAATCTCCAACTTAATCTCTACATTAATCTCTGTCTCAATCTCTAGCTCAATCTTTGTCTCAAACTGTACCTCAATCTCTATTTCAATCAAAGTGATTCAAATCTATTTCAATCTTTATCTCAAACTCAAAATCAATCTCTATTACAATCTGTTTCTCAATCTCTAATCAGAATCTCTAACTCAATATCTAACTGAATTTCTACATCAATCTCTGTCTCAATCTCTGTCTCAGTCTCTTCCTCAATTTCTATTTCAATCACTTTCTTAAAATCTATCTTAATCTTTATCTCAACCTCAAACTCAATCTCTATTTCAATTTCTAACTCAATCTCTAACTCAATCTCTACCTCAATCAATCTCATCAATCTCAGTCTCAATCTCGATTTCAATCACTTTCTTCAAATCTATCTTAAGCTTTATCTCAAATTCAAACTCAATCTCTAACTCAATCTCTACCTCAATCTCTATTTCAATCTCTAGCTCAATCTTTAACTCAATCTCTACCCAATCTTTACCTCAATCTCTGTCTCAATCTCTGTCTGAATCTCTACCTCAATCTCTGCCTCAATCTTTACCTCAATCTTAACCTCTAGTCAATCCCAAATTCAATCTCAAATAGCTAGAATCTCAAATGCAGTTTATGTAGATCTGCTCTATAGACTATTCCATATAGCATATTCTATATAGACTATATATATAGACTTTAAGTCAAATCGGAACAAAAATTGATTTTACAGGAAATCTAAGCTCTTCTTACACTCCAAAAAAGCATTGCGAATGTCGATCAAGCATTCGTGCTTCCTACATGAAGGCAGCTTGTATCTGTTTCATCGATAGCTTTTGTGCTAATGGCAGTGAGTAATCGATACTTTTTCAGCTTTACAACACTGCAAAGCACTAGAAAACTGTAATTGATGAGGAAATGCTGCGACTTTTGAGTACAAAATTGTTGTTTCGACTATATATACTAGATTTGAAATTGGCAATTTAAAGACTTAGTTCAATTAACTAACAGCTAGAGAGTGCTGCTGTGGGTCCTGTATGCATTGCAGTAATAAGCAATTAGCGAGGTCTAATTAGCTAGCCAAATGTTCAATTATTCAGCTCAGCGCTGCCAAAAGCCACTGGGCATGGACACCGACATGGACATGGACATGGACATGGACATGGACACGAGCATGGGCATGGGCATGGACATGGACATGGACATGGGATATGCTATGGAACTATTCCGGTCAGGTTCGGTGAAATATAAAAACCACTTTTGCCGCATTTCGCCCAGCGAATTGAGTTCAATGCTCAGTCGAGCCGAGAGCAATGAACCGAATGGCAGGCATCGCAGTTGGCATCGTACCCACACACACACACACACACAGAGAGAAGGAGAGAGAGGCAGAGTGAGTGAGAGAGAGAGAGAGAGAGAGAATGCCTGTATGCAGAGTGAGCTTTGGTTGAGCTCGGCTGTTGCTAGTGTCGCCGTAGCAATGGTCCGCTTCAATGTTTATGGCCAGGCCAAAACGAATCTGCTGCTAGCAAAACATGGCTAAGCAATGCGCCGCCCGCAGCCGCTGCCATTGCTTTTTCGGCAGCCACGCCCACTTTTTGTCTATTGCAACGCGCTTGAATAGTTTCGCAACGGCCAGCCGTTGCAGTTCGGCGTGGTAAATTTCAATTTGGCAAACGTGCGGCGCATTTTCCTTTTGCCTTATTTTTCCTTCTCTTTCTTTTTGGCTTAAACTTTGAGCACAAGTTTCGGGGGGCTGGCTGACTGCGTTATTCAATGCGTTAGCAGCTTGGCCGTTGCACGTGCAACGTGCACCCGTATCATTCTGGGCTCCATTGCGCGCTCCACCTTAGCGAATGCAATCATTTTGTTGTTTGTTTGCCGAGAAATGCAGCCGGACTTAGCTGACTTAGCAACGGGCCGCACTGCACTCGAGCCCAATGCGATGTCCTCGCAGCGGCATCATCAAATTTTGCCGGCAAGCGAATCTCGGCACAGTCTAAGTTTACATTTTACATTTCCCCATTTTGTTTTCTTTTTCCTGCACCCCCCTCCAGCCCAACCCCCTTTTCATCTTTTTTTCTTCTTTTTGAGGGATAGAGAGAATATTTGTCGGACGGCACGCGCGTGACACTAAAGCTTCCAACTAAGACCGTCTCCTACAGCTGGCATTGATGTCGCTGCCGATGCTGATGCTGATGCCGATGCCGATGTCGCTGTCGTTGACGATGTGGGCGTCCTTGTCCAGTGTCGCTCCATGGCTGACGGGGTATGCATTCCAGCATGCCACTAGCTATCAATGTCTGTAGACACAAAGCGACAGTAGACACTGTGCAAAAATAAGTTTACTTAGCACAGCCGGCGCTTGCATATTGAAATGCATTTGCTCTCATTGCTGTTCCATTTCGAATAGTCCTAGTTTTATTGAAATCTTTTGATCCTTTGAGTGCTGTAGATGTGCTCAGCTGCTATGGTTTATTATAGACCTCGACTCGTCTCTTGTTGCTGGCCAACTTTTTTATGCGAATCAGAACTTGTAAGCAACAGATAACTCAGAGTTCATTTATCAAGTGGATAAATTTTGAAACTTTTTATGGTTTTTAGATGTAATTTAGTCTACTAAAATCTAGAAAAATGTAATTAGTTATTAATTTAATAAGGGAATAATTTATTCCTAGTAAATTGTCATATATCGAAACTCATAGATTTTATTTATCATATATTTAAACTATTTATGTAATTTATGGTTGCTTGTACAAATCTAGTTACAAGTAATTTATCATGAGGATAAATTTTCTATCTACAGAAATTAGTCTTTTTATGTAGTTTATGGCAATGAAATTATTGAAATTATATATTGTTATGTAAAGCAAATTTAATAGCTAAGTTATCATGAGGATTGATATAAATATCATGACGATAAATATTAAATCTTTACGAATTGTAAGAGCTGGAATTTACGTATTGTCAAGATAAATAGCAAATATTAAAAAGTAATCTATAAATATAATATAATTGAGTTATCATGAGGATTTATCCTGGGGATAAATGGATAAGCAAGAATTAAATATAAATTGTTAGAGCTAGAATCTACTTATAATGAGGCTAAACAGTAAATAGTAATCTATAGCAATTTTAAAGCTATCCTCAGGATAAATAATAAAACGTGAATGAATTATAAATTGCTAGAGATAGAGCTTGTTATCATGAGAATAAATAGAAACTTATTCCAAGAATGATTATCTATTCATGATTCACTTATTAATTGTTCTATGTATAGAAACTTTATCCTAAGGATAAATAGTAAAACTTAAATCAAACACAAGCCGTTAGCTCAACAATTCTAATTGTATTTTCATTAGGCATTAGCAAAGCTTAGATCAATGTTCTAGTGCCTCTACAATCTCTACAAAATGCTTGTTGTTGAAATGTTGTATAGTCGCGCTGCGCGTTGTCTTCTTAGGCTATATTTGGCTAGCTGAAAATCATGTTAGGAATGCATGAATTTGCGCAAAGGCAATAAATTATGGTCCTGGCTGTTGCGGGCTGCGACAAAAGCATCCTTTATTATCCTGTCACACGCATGTCGACAATGTATGCGCACCAACATGTTAGCAGGGCTGCCGACACTGGGGGGGGGCGGCAACACAAACCGATCAACTCTCACTAACACACACAGCGCCAGACTTACAGTACATGCATAACCATGCCCCATGGTGGCACCTCTACGAGTCACAGTGGCATCAAATTCACGCCAAATCGAAATAGCGACTATAAATGCCGGCAGCTAAGTGCAGCCGTCGAATACAGACACGCAGGCAGCAGGCAGCAGGCGGCAGGCGGCAGACGGCAGGCGGCAGGCGGCAGGTCATGCCAGCTCCTTTTTAGCCATCATTTCCTGTATTCTTGTTCCAGTGCACAGTGGTGCAAGAGCGCACAAAAATTGGGTGTTTGAAAATTAATATAAAAGTGAGTAATTAAGTAAATTGTTTAAGCTAAGTTAGAAGTATCAATTGTTGTATGGGAGAATGCTTAGAGTAGAATAGAATATATGGATTGATCTAAGGGATTATCTTAGAATAATTTAACTTATACTTTAGTTTCTAAGTCAAAGGTTTTTAAGCTAAGATTATCAAGCTTTCATGTCCAGTTTACCCATAAAAATATCTAAAATTTATATTACAAACTTTTGCCAGGCACTTTGATAGGCATTTTATAATGCTGTTAAGCAGCTAATCAGCAGATTATATATGTAATCCCAACTGAATCAACAATTATTAAATATTTAAATATTTAAGCTCAAAGTACAATAATTCTCAATTGCTCACTTGATTGATTGATTGATATAGCTTACCATTGTTATTGCCGACTAATTTCAATCAATCAATCAGTTGATATGCTCATCTGGCGTTTATTGTTTGAGTTTATAATTTATGCGCATAATTAAGTGGGCTGACACCACTGTGCGGCCCCAGATTGGCTGCGGTTTAGTTTCGCGTGTATTTGATTGCCCCTTTTGCCTTTTGCCGCGGCAAAGATTGTGCTAATAAATCAAAGTGTTTTGTTATTGTAGCCACTTGGAGCGTGTCGCAAAAAGGCAGCAGCTACCAAATGCTCCCGCACTGCCCGGCGTAGCCCGGCACGGCCCGACCCCGCCCAGTCCGGGCCTCGGCCCGCATTTTGTCACATGCCGCAAAGTGGAACAATATATGTATGCAAGTGCAATTGCAAAGGCTCAGCATGGCAGCGGAATGCAGCAGCTAGGCTAGGCGAGGCTAGGCGAGGCTAGGCACTCGGATAGATGCTGCCAAAGCCGTTTGATGCACGTGAGATACTTGCCAAGTGCAGTGAATGCGAATTGAAATCAAGTCCAATTGAGTTGCACTGCTTGTGAGACTCTGGCAGTTGCATTTACTGTTCATGTTGATGTTGATTTTGATTTTGATTTCGCCTTTGATTCGGTTGCAAACTGCAATACTCGTATGCCTTTGACAGGCTCTGGCTCTCTCTCTCTCTCTCTTTGAGGATCCCACGTTCGCCTTGAATTAATCAAAACTCATTCGGCGGGTATGCCAAAGGCAGGCAACGCAACGCATCGCAACATAATTAATTTTCGAAAACTTCGGCTAGCAAACTTATCTTATGCAATATTTCATTTCCTGCCAGTTTGTGATCAGATTCTTAAAATCTCTCGCAGCAGCAGCAGCAACATTATTCACATTGATTTTTGCATAGTTTTGCCGACTTTCGGCGGAAACGGCGCCCAAAACCCCCACTGTGGTGCCGCCATATGGGTGAAGCCCCAAACTTGGGCAAAGGGAATTTGTCAAAGTCAAAGTTACTTCCATGTCTATCGATTTTGAGCTTGAGTTAAATTGAAAGGAAAACACAGGATGTGCTTGCGGATGAGCTCAGCGTTGGGCCGATGTGTGCCCTGCTTTAAGCAGCAATTCAAAAACATTTCAGGCAACTTCTGAAGTGGATGCTTCCAAAAGAATGTGACGCATCACCCGGGTGACAGGCGCACACAAACATCAAACAGCAGCCAGCAGCCAGCAGCCAGCAGTGAGCACCCAGCGCCTAGCCCTTGGCAGTCAAACTGCTCCAAAAGCTTACGTGAATAGCTGCTAAATAACCGCAAAGTTGAACCACAGTTGAAACTGTTGGCGGTCGATTAAAATGTCTACAGTTTGTGCGCTCTAAAACTATGAACCGTGCACCAAGTTAAACCCTTCTTTTCTCTCTCTCTCTCTGTCTCTGTGTCTCCCTCCCTCTCTATCTCCCTCCCTCCCTCTCTCTCTGTCTATCTGGGTCTGTGTGCATCTTCCACGAAAAACATTTCAGAATGGCATCCCAAATGCATTGTAAGCTAAATTATGGCTAAGAAGGCGCTTAGTCTAGCGTTGCTTCCGTTGAGTGTTGCCTGGCTTAAGACAGTCCTTGCCAGTACACAATTTCGATGCACTGATTTATAGAGCAACCCAGTTGCACATCAATCTCCCAGCGACCACAAGAAAACTTTTGCCATGGCAAATGATAAAAGTTTCCAAGAATCTATTTAATCTCGTGTATGCATGTGATGCATAATCTACATATGCTTTAGCTAATACTTTTAGGCAAATCCATGTCAGAACTTTGAAGAAATGTATCCATTTATAATGATGATTCTAAAACTTAAATATTCTTATCTGATTTCATTTCTTAAGAAAGTCTCTATGCATATTTATATATACTTAATCTCAGTCAGTAGATCGCAATCAATCAGTTAGCAATCAGTTAGTCAGTCTAGTTTATTGAATGCCAGTCAGTCAATCTGTCAATCATCAATCAGTCAGTAATACAATAATAAGTCGATTCGTCATTTAGTCAGTCAATAAATCATTTAGATACCTAATCAGCACTCAATTAGCAGTCATTCAATCATTCAGTTGGTCAACAAGTTAGTCTATCAGTCAGCCAATCAATTACTTAGCCAAATCGTCAATCAGTCAGTTGAATGACATGAGTCAGTCAGTCAGTTATCAATCAGCAGATAGTCAGTAAGTCAA
The DNA here is from genome assembly GCA_037075265.1 of Drosophila nigricruria. NCBI lineage: Eukaryota > Metazoa > Arthropoda > Insecta > Diptera > Drosophilidae > Drosophila > Drosophila nigricruria. Next base: position 7,188,336 of record JBAMCI010000107.1, on the reverse strand, counting down.
TTAGAAAGTCTTTCAGTCACTCGGCTTGTCATCTAGTCAGTCATTTAGTCAATCAATTAATCTGTGACCTAAGCAATAGTCAATTAGCCGTCAGTCAATCATTCAGTTGGTCAACTAATTAGTCTATCAGTCAGCTAATCAATCATTTAGCCAACTCATCAGTCAGTCAGTTGAATGACATGAGTCAGACAATCAGCTATCAATCAATCAATCAGCAGACAGTCAGTAAGCCAATTAGAAAGTCTTTCAATCAGTCGGCTTGTCATCTAGCCTGTCATTCAGTCAATCAATCAATCTGGGACCTAAGCAGCAGTCAATTAGCCGTCAATCAATCATTTAGTTTGTCTATCAGCCAGCTGATCAATCACTTAGATAATTCGATAATCACTCAGTTTAAACCCTGTTAGTCAATCACTTGTCAATCAGCAGACAGTCAGTAAGCCAATTAAAAAGTCTTTCAATCATTCCGCTTGTCATCTGGTCATTCCTTCAGTCAATCAACCAATCTGTGATCTAAGCAGCAGTTAATTAGCCGTCAATCAATCATTTAGTTAGTCTATCAGTCACATAGCTAATTCGTTAATCAGTCAGTTAAAAGTCTGTTAATGAGCTAGTCAATTATTTGTCAATCACTTATCAATCAGTCAATCAACAGGCTGTCTGTGTGCCAATTAGTAACCCTATCTTTAAGCTTATTAGTTAGTCAGCCAATCAGTCAATCAGTTACTCCCAGCCAATCAGCTTACTAACCAGCCAGCCAATTCGTCAATCACTCAATCAGTCCGATGAAACTTATTTACATATTTGTTATGCATAGATAAGTCAACAGACGCATGTCTTCTGTTGGGATAGAATGATCCAACAATTGATGCTCAAGCCACCACAAATGGAATACACCCCATGTAGACTATGTCAATAGGATATATAATGTAATGTATGAAGCTCGCATTGACAAGGAAAGGCATAGACAGCGGCAGTGGCAGTGGCAGCGGCAGTGGCAGCGGCAGAGATAGGGTTAGCTGTGGCGCTGTGACAACGGGGCTGACGGTCGGACGCGCTGTCATTGTACGGCGGAGCATTTTTGACATTTGCATAAGTAGGCGAGCGCCTTGATATAGCCCAATGGCCCAGACCCAGGCCGAGTCGCATCCCCAGCCAGATGACACCGCCAGCGAAGCAAACGTCTACCAGAGTTTGCCTTTGTTTGGTGTTTGTTCTTGGGGGCCTGGGCCAAATGAGGAAGTTACTTGCAGTGCCGGAAGACTTCAATGAAAACTAAACTACAAATTTCAAGCACAATACAAAGCGGTTGCGGGCAACCTCACCACCACCTCACCACCACCTCCCCCCCTCAACCACCCACACACTGAGTATCATCTGTGTGTGTTTGTGTGTGCCCGCATGGTAAGCTCATTAAAGTCTTACTCACACACACTGTGAATATTTCATTAAATTTGCATTGCTTGGCAGGGCGAGGCAGCACGTGTTTTGGGGGCGTGGGGATATGTGCCAAACATTAGCATAAGCATTTCCATGCCAAAAAAATAACGCCCCCTCGCACCTTACCCCCTACCCCAAAAAAAAAACGCTAAAGAAAAAATACAAAAACTAACAGGCATGAACAGGACACGTTGGCAAAAAAGAGCCGGAAAATCCAAAAAAAAAAATATTGAAAAAAAGCCGAAAAACGAAATTGAGAAACTGGCAAAAAAAAAAAAATGAAAGAGCAAAAGCGCAAAGGCCGAGTATACGCCGCGAGTAGATTTGCAACAAAGGCGGGGCTTGAAAACTGAAACACGGATACGGACACGGCCGATGATGGCCCGGGCCTGAGCCAGAGCCCGAGTCCGTGCATCGCGTTGCTGCGCGGCGGCGGAGCTGCTCGTATTTAATAAATTATGCAAAGTAACCAAGCTCTTTTTTTTCGCTGTGTGTTAGTGTGTGTGTGTCTGTGTGTGTGTGTGTGTGTGTGTGTGTGTGTGTGTGTGTGTGTGTGTGTGTCTGAAATGAATGCAATGAAAATAAACCAAAGTCGGCTCGCTGGCTGCCTGCCTGTGCTGCCTGCATGCGCATATTGGTGGCCGTCATGTGGGCGTGGCCCAATTGTATTGTAAGCTGCATTGGGCATAGGCATAGCCATAGCCATAGCCATAGCCATGAGCCGGGGCTGCGGACGTGAGCGCTTTGTTCTTTGTAAATGGTGAATGCATATCTAATGGATTAAACGGCTGCCAAGTGGGGTTTGGGGCGGCGTTGCGCCTGGCCGCCACTTAGCTACAGTCCCGCATAGCAAAGGACTCTGATTGACGAAACACACACACACCAGCACACACACACCAGCACACACCATTTCTTTTGGTCGTTGTTGGCGGTGTCAGCTTTGCTTTGCTATCACTTTTTCTGCCATTCGTGTCTGTCAAAGTGAGGCGAGCATGCACTTGTTTGATATGCAGATACCCTGTAATTTGTCTGTCACAAAGTCGACTTGTTCCACTCTCTGAGTTATAGTGGGCATGGCATGGTCGTCTAGCCGTGCATACCCCACACTGTGTGTGTGTGTGTGTGCGCAGTATTCAAATTGCGGAACTTTCGCAGGAAATGAAGATTGAATTTCCAGCTGGAGGAAGGCTCATCATCCAGTGATGAAGTAAACGTTTATCAAATTACAAGAGTGGCCACTGGCTGAATGTGGCTGGCAATTGCCTTTCACCTCGCCGAACAAGCATTTTTTTCATTCCACTCCCATCATCATCGTCTCTACCTGAGCAGTACGAAATAATAATGAAAATACGAAATTAAATGCTCAATAGCTAGCCCGAGACACACTGCGCTTGCCATACGAATGCACAATAGTGGGATAGAAAACTTCACTTATCGCAATTTAATTATAATAAGTGCAAAGTGGAAGAAAGCTGCTCTCTATATATACATATATATAATCGTGTACAAATCTATAATGACATAATGAAATTAAATATTTAATGGCGAGCGGGCACACGAGCAAGGCCAAAAGGCTGATAGCGAATCAGTTATTAGAAATTAATTAGAATAAGTGTGAGGACTTTGTATACAAAATTTACATATTATAGAATATTAAACTAGAATCAGATATAAAAGTTGAGGTTGACATTGTGTATAAGTCAGATAAGGCACAAAATGAATAGTAAAACTTTAGCTATTTTAAATTAATTTAATTAAATAATTAGAAATTTGTGCTAGTTGACAAATTATCATTTAATATGGCACAAAGCTATAAAAAAAAACAAAGAAATTATACAAAAACAAGTAAGAGTGCTCTAGTCGAGACGGCTCGACTACGAGATACCCTGAACCCTGCAAAGAGCAAATCTTCCCAACATGATATGCTTATTTTACATATACAAATATTGCGAGCATCGCACACACACACACACACACACACATGCATACGCATGCACGCATAAGCACGCGCTCTGCTGACTGCGCAGTTGACGCAGCGACTGCGCTCGGGCTGCAATATGCCTATTGTATGGGAAATTCAATGTTTAATAACTTTTTTTGTGGATGGACTTTCTTAATCAAACTTTCACAGCATGATTATGTCATTCATATGTGTGTATTTGCCAAAGCACAAGTCTCTAGTATTTGAAAAACATTTTAATTTTACAAATTTGGGGCGAAGGGGGCGTGGCATCAAAAATAAAAAAATTACAAAATCTCCGCATTCATTACACGGATCTACACCGTAAATTTGGAGTCTCTAGCTTTTACGGTATACAAAAACGAAGAAAAGTTATCGATTTTTATCGATAATAAGGAAACGGGATGAGTTATCGAAAATCTATAAAAAAAATCGTACTGCGTAGGCTATAGACGAATATTCTCTGAAAATTTCAGATATCTAGCTTTTGTGGTTTACGAGATCGCTGCGTTCATACGGACGGACGGAAGGACGGACGGACGGACGGACGGACGGAAGGACGGACAGACAGACAGGGCTATTTCAACTCAGCTCATCGAGCTGATCAAGAATATATATACTTTATGGGGTCTGCGATGTCTCCTTCTGCCTGTTACATACATTTTCACAAAAACATTATACCCTGATTTCCCATTTTCGTGGGTTCAGGGTATAAAAAAGTAAAATAATATATTACTCATACGCCAGGTAGTTAAAAAAAAACATAATAGAATACTTCAGTTATCAAAAATTAATTATAATAATTGCAAAACTAGTGTCAGCTGGATACATAATACTCCACAAAGCTATATTTAAACAAAAAATAAATCAAATAATAACAAGTTCAGCTTGCATTACGTATACGCCGGGTAATGCCAGGAAACAAAATATGACCAAAATTCATAAAAGACAAATTTTAACAGCTAAAAAAAATTCTCAAAAAATCATATTAATTGCAAACTTATGTTAGCTCAAAATCTGGCTAAGGATTCCAACTTTTGCTCATTAAGAACTCAGCTGAAATAAGGTTGGCAATTAGGTCTCTAAAGGCAAAGTCAGTGAGAGAAAAATGTATTTCGCATGGAAATCGGTGCAGTTTTTTTGTTGTTGTTGCCAAGTTATGGGATTTAAAATGTTGGGGGAACAAAAACAGAAAGCACATAAAAGAAATATATGAATAAAAAATAAATACATTTGCAAATGTGTGTGTGTGTATTCATGTGTGTGTGTGTGTGTATAAAGCATCACATTTGGCGAACACGAAGCGAAAAAGATTCGTTAGCAAGCGAACAAAAAGCAATTTTGTATAAATAAACGTAAACGGATATGTAAATAATAAATAAAACACCCACGCACACACACACACACACACACACATTCGCAAACATTGGGCCAAGGCACGGGTGCGAGCGAGTCGGGCAGAAAGAAGTATAAATAAATGACACTAACATGTCCTGCACCAACGGGCGGGCCAAGGGGAGGGGGCTTCAGAACGGCAGAAAATTTCAGCTTGTATAAAAAGTTCCATTGAATTGAAATTTATTTACGATATTTATTGAGCATGCGGCTCGGAAGGGTAACGGCCGTAGCCGTCGAGTTGAGTGGACGACTGCCAGATACCCTGCGCCCGCTGCCGCCTGCCCTTTTAGCTTAACAACAAATGCGCCAGCAACTAAGTCCAACAGTGAGCGTTAAATGTACGCGTCCCACTGGGCGGGTCCGGCCACAGTTTATGGCCAACGCAGTCGCAGGTAAAATGTGCAAATTGGCCAGGGAGACGGCAGAGAGTCGGGTTAAAGCAATTGTCCTGCCAATCGATAGTGTCTCTCGATAGTTTTAAAAATGTTTCAACATTTTTGATGGTAGTCCTGCAATGAAAACAGAAAATAAAATAAGTTTATATTTGAATGAATTCGCTTGGGTATATGAATTTAAAAGATTTTTAAAGAATAATCTATGATGGGAGCAAGATATTTGTATAGATTTTCTAGTCTTTTGGAATTTCAACTTGGGAAAAAATTATAGAAGGGAAAATCTTTCAAGCTAAGAAGTCGAATCTTAAACTAGCAAACTTAATCAAATGGAATATATTTTCATATATAAGAAACTAAAAGGTTTAAGAGCTAAGACTTAAGGCCGAAACACTTTACTTTGAGCAAAGACAAAGACATTGTAACTCAAAGACGTGTATACCCTACAGCTGCTCACTTTACAGCGTATGTGAGACAGACAGTAAAAAGCATTTCAAGTGGACTTGGACTTTTGGCTGCAGAAGCTGTTGTCTGCCAACTCACATTAAGCATTTTAATGACTGCGGCGTCTTGGCCAGACCAAAACGTATTCACAAATGTCTTAGAAAACACCAAGCCGCATAAGTAGCTATAATTTTGCTAATTTCCCAACACACAAACACACACACATACACAGAGCTGAGTATTGGTAGCAAAATAAAAAGCGACTTAAGTATTTTGATATGCGAGTAAGTCGCAGAAGTGTGTGAGTGTGTGTGTGTGTGTGTGTGAGTGTGTGTGTGTGTCTGCCTTCAACTACTTTATGTGGGGAGCAGGGCCTGCCTCATTCCACCCTTGGTTATGCCACACTTGCGCTGTGAGACATTTAAGTATGTGTTGTCCCAGCGGTCTTTATGTCGGCCCACAGTGCGTATTAGTAATTAAAATCATAAAATCATAATTAGTGCATGTCAGAAGCTGTTTAGTTTTCGACATAAACTTTTAAACCTGGCCAGAGGGACAGATAGAGAGAGAGAGAGTGTGTGTGTGTATCTCCTACCCATCTGCCTAGCTCATCTTATATCATTTTATTGCCCACTTTATGCAGATGCAAATCATTTAGATAGCAGTTAATTTGATTAAGGCTAGAGTCTTCGGCCGCCGGTCTCCGGTCTCCGGTCTCCGCCCTCCGCCCTCCGCCCTCCGGTCTTATCTTTTAAAACATGTCCGAAGCGTGGATATGGCTCGGCACTTAATTAAGCCCAACTGAAGCTGGCCGACATTGGCTGAATTGAATGTCGTCGAGCCAGCAGCGACATTATTAAATGTAGCCCAGGTAACTGGGCAATAAGCGGGCAACTCGCCCAGCACCGAGATTAATTGCAATTTCGTGCATGGAGTAGCGTTGAAATGAAACAAGTTCATGGGCGAATGGAAACAGATCTAGAGATTGTATAGGTTGAAAGACATTTGATAAGCACAAGCCATAACTTGTCTTTTGAGCATTGGCTTGAAGAGTTTTTTTTGTTTTTTTTTATTAAATGTTTTAAAGCGCTTTCACACGTTGTGTGTGTGTGTGAGTGTGTGTGAGCATATAAAACGAAATGCCTGGATTATTATTCTACGTTTTATTTTTCGCCCTACCCAAGCAGCGCTTGAAGTAGTTTGAACAACTGCTGGCACAGGCAACTGGAATAGAATAAGAAGCAGAAATAGCAGCAACAGCAGGGCTCGCGGCTAGTTAACCAGTTTGACTGTTGGATATTGGTGGGGCCAAGTGCCACAGGGCGCCAGCTGGAGCGGATTGCTGGCGATGGCAATTGAAACTGCAAATGTGAAAGCGGAATAAAAACAATTGTCCGCCAGCAGCTTGCGATGGACTCGTGTATGCGGGCACACGAGCATACCCTATAGTCATTAAAAAATGCGGGTATACCCGAACAAAGTCTTTTGTTAACATTTGCCTATGCAGCAGGGTAACTGCTAGTCGAGCATACCCAGCTGTACTGTGCCTGGCATTTGCCCACGCTTAGAACTGTAGCTGTTTGCTCTCTGAACGCCAGACACTAGAAAATATTTTTATATTTTATGTATATACATAATTGCATAATATTATCCACATACATGTATATGTATGTGTGTTTATCTATACATATATATGCATATGTATGTGTGGCATTTACATGCATGCATTGCGCCCGCACATGCGGCAACGGCTAAAGCCAGCCAACATATTTATGTGGCCATCGTGCTCATTAGTCGTCGCATATAGGCAACGGCCAGTCGTAGGCAACAGATTCTAATACATATGCAATAGGCTGCAATCACAATGCTATTAGGTTGTCTCTCTATGTGTTACATAAATTTAGTGAGAGTGAGAGATCGCTCGGTGAAGACAAAGTGTACAATATACAGTATGCATCTCATGAATATATAAAAATGAATATTCTGCATTTGATATGCAATGAGCAACAGAAATTTGATGCAGCTTCAAAGGTCCAATTTGCTTTGCTTATTTCAGTTTTGTCTGGCATTAAGGAAAATTATATTTATTATTATTATTGTAAGCAATAAGTTAAGGAATATGTGTTAGGCAGAGCAAAGAAAGCTGGGCTTGTGGTCACCTGTGGCAAACTATAGGCTGACCAAGCAAGAGTGATGCTATTTCTGTGTACTATATTTCAGCAGCTGTTTAAGTTATACAAAATATATTTTGATGGTAAAATATTCAATAAGATTTGCCATTTAACATTCAATCATTTTTGGCTCAATGTGTCAAAAAAAAAATTGCAAAAATATATAAAGAAGTTCTGGCCCATACGCACTGTGAACTCAGGCTTTAGGTAATTCATCTTTATTTAATTGCAATTATTTTGTATATTGTTCAACCATATCATATATATATATATATATATATATGTAAAATTTATATCTAAAAAGCCAATAAGCATGTCTATTTTTAGATTTGTTCAATTCTGGCAACATCTGTTGATTTTTTGCTCGAGTTTTTCCAAACTCTTGCTAAGGCTAAAGAAAAGTATACTTTTCACAATTAGCTTGGTTTTTGGTTCTCAGCTCTCATTGCAAATTATAATGCAAGCCATAGCATAGACTTGAGAGTTGACACAACTTGCTAATACCCTAACAAATGCCTAAAGAGGCTATGATGTTTTGGTGCCAAGGGCAGTAGCTACAGCTAACTCTAGCTACAGGCTAACTCTAGCCTAGAAATAAGCTACAAATATTTTATACCCGAGCCAACTGTTCGTTAGGGTATTTACTAGTCAGTCATATGCAAAAAATGCACCAGGAAGTTTTTTTTTTTTATTTTTATTTTTGGCTTATTCGTTCGTTGGCATTGTCTGCTGTGCCGTTGACCCCTCGGCTCGGCTCGGCTCTGGCTCTGGCTCTGGGTTGTCTGCTAGGCGGCAAGATGGCTGTCGAAATTATTGTAACGGTGACAACAGCAGCTGGAAACCATTTATGCTCTCTACCTCTCTCTCTGTGTGTGTGTGTGTGTGTGCAAGCACGTGACTGTGTATGCTGCTGCAGGTAATCTCAGTGCTTGGCTTCATGTTTCTGCTGGGCATGGCAATTTTTTTTTTTTTTTTCTACATCTTGGAATCTTTTTTTTTCTTTTAATTGCCCACAGTCAGTTGACGTCAGACAGGTGGGTGGGTGGTTGGCTGGCTGGTTGGCTGGCCGGCAAATGCAACTGCAGCTCCATTTGTATGCAGTGGTTAGAGCGTAGCCGCAACTTTAAAAGATGGGCCAACTTAATGCCATGCTCGACTTGAGCATGTTGCCGGTTGTTGTCATTGTTGCCATTGCCGTTGCCGTTGCCGTTGCCGTTGCCGTTGCCGTCGTCAGTGCCGCTGACAGGTGACGGTGACAGTCGACTAATTGGCCCAGCATCTGAGCATCAGACCACGACCCACAATCTGGCCAGCCAGCCAAGCAGCAAAGTGGACGCCATCCGTTACCCTTTCCCGCAGCTCAAGCTGACTGAGTGGGTGTTGGATGTTAGGACAGCTTACATTTACTTTGCTGCCGTTGCTGCTGCCGTTGCTACTGCCACTGTCTGTCGTATGATGTGACAGCCATTTTTCAGCAGGTGCCAGCTTGTCGTTTTGTTCGCTTGTCTTAAATTAACAATTCATGCGCCAATCGATTTATCAAACAATCAATTAAGCCAAATGCACTGCAATTGCAACTGAATAACTGTTCCTTCAGCTAAATATATTTATTTCTCCCCGGACTGTGCTCCACATTTGCTAAGCGTTGACACAGCCATTCCACGTGTGTCCACGTGTTTGTGTTGCTTTTCTTGGTACTAATTTCTTGTCAATGTTGGTTCAGGTCGCACAGGCACACATTCTCCCAGCTTAGGGCTCAAATTTAAATGCTGCTCTATATGTATTGGCAAGTGGATATTCAGAGAATTAAGTTCGAGTGTTTCATTGTTATTTGAGGGCAAAAAATTCAGTCTAGGCTATACATATTGTTCCTTAACTGTTGCTGGGCTGTTGACTTGAGTGTGTCTAAGCTGACTTGATTGGTTTTCTACTGCCTAGTTCAGTACCTTTGCCCAATTGTCCTTGTCAACGAACATTCTTAAGAGGGTTGCGACTAGTTCACTTTCAATTTCTGCGATAAGTTGGCCAAAATTTCCTAAAACTTTTATTTATTTATACCTTGAACTTATTGAAAGCTGGCATTTCGGGTATATTGGTTTTTTGAGAATGTATGTAATAGAGGAGGCGAGACAAACCCCACAAAGTATGATTTTATTGATCATGACTGTTTGTCCGTTTATCCGTCCTTCTGTCTGTCCGTCCATCCGTCCTTCCATCTGTCCGTCCTTCCATTCGTCCGTCCTTCCATCTGTCCGTCCTTCCATCCGTCTTTCCGTCTGTCCGTCCGTCCGTCTCTCCATCCGTCCTTCCATCCGTCTTTCCGTCCGTCCTTCCGTTCATCTTTCCTGCTGTCCGTCCTTCCATCCCACCGTCCTTTCTTCCATCCGTCCGTGTGGCTGTCCGTCTGTCTGTCCGTATTAACACATCTCAGATCTTGCAGGGTATCTCATTGTCGGCTACTTTCGACAAGAGTACTCTTTATTGGAATGGTCATCTTCTAAGTCGTTTCAAGTGATATTAGATATAAGTATGAGACTCTTGTATTTGGTAACGATTTCTAATCGGATTTCAATTGAAAAACACCTCATTTTAGTAAATCAATTCAATTTAATGAGGCTGCGAGAAGAGCATAGACTAAATTATGTGATGCAACATCAACAAAGCCAATTTATTATAGGTACAAGGTTCGCTGTGTAAATACTTTTGACACGAACTGTCTAGTTAGTGGTATACATACATAGCTTAAGGAAAACAAACTTGGCTTTGCTTGAACTATTCAAGATTTCAACATTTTCGTAGGGCCTAAGTGCTCTTGTCCTAATGAGAGTATAGAGGTGTGCATGAGTGTGTGTGCCTGTGTGTGTGTGTGCCTACGTGTGTGTTTGTGTCTACGTGTGTGTGTCTATTATATGCCATAATCCAATTATCATCAAAGTAAGCGCATTTGCTGTCGCCTTTCAATTGGCTCAAATGGTTCTCCACAACTGCCAAAAGTTATTTAGCGTTTAGCAGTTTGTTAGCTAATTTTGCTGCCAGCGGCGAAAGCAGCGATAATAACTGCCAGGAGGGCCTGGGCAACTGGTAGCTGGTAGCTGGCAACTGGCAACTTGCAACTTGCAACTTGCAGCTGGTAACTGGCAACTGGCAACAGTGGCACATTAAATATTTACACGCGGCTTCAGCAGGCCGTCGCTTAAATGGGATTCCAGCATTGGGGCAGCTGTCGTCATAATCATACGCTGCCAGCAGCCACGGCACTTTATTCAGCTGCCCTCACACACCTGGGCAGGTGTGAGTGTGTGAGTGAGAGTGAGAGTGTGTGGCAGATAGGTAGTCTAGGCTGGCGTGCAACATGCAGTTGGCAGCGCTCAAAGCGTCGCCTAAATTATTCAGAGAAGGCAAAACACTTGATGTCCTAATGGTGTTTACATGCCCGCTTATAATGCCGTGAATGGCAGCGATAATGCATTTAAGAGTCGCAGCAAATGCCAGGCAAGTGGAAACAAAGCGTTCACAGCGCAATCGCCTGCACCACCACCACCACCAACATGCACCACCAACATGCACCACCATGCCATGCTGTGCACCTACCAATCCTATCTATGTCCGGGCCAATTCCATATGCCCTTTCAATGTGTGCGGGTGTCTGTCTGTGTGTGTGTGTGTGTGGGTTTCCCTTCCTCTCCCTCTCTCTCTCTCTCCAGCTCTCCGTGTGTGTGCTCCCATTAAGCCTGTTTGTGCAGCCAGTGCTGGTAAATACTCATACTTGGTATGGAATGAAAAAAAAAAGTGGAAAACCTGCTGCGGCATTTATGTATTTCACTTCAGTTTGTATATCTGTATGTGTGTGTGTGTGTATAGAGCAGAGTAGACAGCTAGGGAATGCAAGTGTAAGCGTAGGGAGAGCGTAAGAGCTGCAAGCTGGATTAAACATAAAACGTTTCAATTCCCTGTCATCAGCTGTTCTTTGATTTCATCAGCTTTATATATATTTCATATATAAGTATATAATATATATATATATAATAAGCAGTCAAGCAGCTTGAAATGCATTCAGCAGTAAGATTTTCTCTATGAACAGATAAACTTAGCTGAGATAAAGGCTAATTTAAGTATCTACAAATAGTTAAGCAAAAAACTATTAAGTGAGAAGACTTTAAGGAGCCAAAAAGTTAGTTTTCTTGGTTGTAACTTATAACTATTAACTATCAACATATTGATATAATTTTGAGCATAAAATAAAGTTAATTAATGAAATATTTAATAATTTTTTTTTTTAATTTAATAAGTATAAAAGTAGAGCCACATGTCAATCCAATTGGTTGGATATTTTCCTTTTGTTTCAAGCTGTCGAGCTTTTTCGGCAACCCTCGACTACCATCATTTAGGAGAGGCTTAATTCGGTTTTAGGAAAATTTAATTGTGTAATAAGATTTAATTCGTAATTTTATTATTTATTATTATTATTTATTCATTATTAATAATATAATTTAATTTAAACTTATTATTATTTAATTATTATTATATTATGATTGATTTATTATAATTCATTTAATTTATTATTATAAGTATTATTTATTTATTATTATTCATTTAATCAATTATTATTAGTAATATTTATTTAATATTAATAATTTAATTTAATTTATGTTTATTTAATTATTATAATATTTTTTATTATTATATTATCATATATTTATTAATATTCATTTCATTTAGTTTATTATTATTATTATTTATTTATTATTAATAATTTAACTCAATTTATTTTAACTATTATTTAATTATCATTATTTTATTATATATTTATTATTATTCATTTGATTTAATTTATTATTATTGTTATTATTATTATTATTATTTATTATTAATAATTTAACTCAATTTATTTTAACTATTATTTAATTATCATTATGTTATTATATATTTATTATTATTCATTTGATTTAATTTATTATTCTTGTTATTATTATTATTATTATTATTATTTATTATTAATAATTTAATTTAATTTATTGTTATTATTATTTAAATGTTTTTATATTATTTTATTATTATATTATTATATATGTATTAATATTCATTTAATTTAGTTTATTATTATTAATATTATTACTAATATTAATATTATTATTATTATTATTATTACTATTATTATTAGTGTTTATTTATTATTATTCATTCAATGTAATTAAATTATTCTTTTTTTCTGGCAAAATTAATCCCCTCCATGGCTACAGTTTCAACATAAACAACAGAAACAATACAAATTCTCAAACATATTTGTTTCATGGCTTATTGCTCTTATTTGGTCATTCGGCATATCATATGAAAATTAATGAAACGAAAAAACAACTCATAAACATTTCGACTGTTATATGAATTAAATTAGACCTTTGACCTTTGGCTATTCATTATGTGATAATGTAATATAAAACATTTCAATTAAAAGGATTTTTCATATATATATATATATATATATATATATGCTCTGCCAACAGCCACTCTTCAGCTGAGATAAATTGCAGTCATATGACTAAATTAGGTTTTCATTGTAAAAGTTTCACTTAAATAGGTGAGAGAGAGAGAGAGAGAGGGAGAGAGGGAGAGTGGGAGAAGACTTCACATTTTTGCAAATTGGTGAATGCCACTTGTGAATACTTTTAGTGGCATGAACTTTCGACTCAGATTATTGGGCTGACTGGCTGGCTCACTGGCTGGCTCACTGGCTAAGGGCCTAACGAGTCCTGGGTCTATTCAATTTAAGTTTGTCAAAGAGCATCAACTATGGTTAAAGAAGTAATAAATTTCGCCTCGAAGCAGTCAAAGGTTGCCCTTGCCGTTGTTGTTGCCTTTGCTCTTGGCTGACAGCAAGCACACAGAAATTGTAATAAAAAGCCAAGCGAAAGTAAAGTAAACAGCATTTGGCCTCAAACTCAACTCGACTCGACTCGACTCGACTCAACCGACTCCAATCGTGGCTTGTGGCGTGTTGACAACTTTGACTCGGTGACTGTGCAACGACAACTTTATAAACATCAATTTGAAGTCACTTGCACACACACACACACACACACACACACACACACACCAAGCAATTTAAGCAGTGGGGCTTGGCAGCAGCTGCAATATGGCAATGGCAATGCAGGCAGCGTGCATGCAACATTTCACAAAAATTGATTCTGTGCGATTGCGAGTGCAGCAGCTGCCACGCCCACAGACAAACGTGTTGCAACAACACACAGAGCCAGACACACGAAAAATAGTAAGCTAACCCGAGCGGCCATCCTTAACACTCATACAAGCCCGCAGCATGCCACCCTCTGCTCACCCTCTGCCCACCCTCTGCCCACCCTCTGCCCACTCACTTTCACGCTACTTGCAACATGCTCAGCTGGCATTCAACCATCGATCAAAAAATTTCAAACGCCGCTCATAAAAAAAAAAAAAAATCAAAAAAAGAAAAAGAGGAAAAACCGAAGTGAAGAAAAACTGAAGCGAAATTGAGCGTAGATTTTTTTTAGTTGATTTTCCTTTCATTTTGCTTTTCGCACTTCGTATTTGCCCACTTCACACTGTGGGCGTGGGCGTGGCGCTAGCTAACGGGCTTAGCGGGGTTTCAATGGCGAAATTTGTTGCAATATTCGCAATTTGAATTGGAAATATGCTGCAGGCGTTGCATGTTTGCCTAAGTGCCACATTGCTGCTGTGTCACTGCGTGCGTGTGTGTGTTAGTGTGTGTGTGTGTGTGTGTGTGTGCGTGGATGTTGCTGTGCGTCAGAATATATCAAGATAAGCGACATTTAACGCATTTGCCACACGCTTTTCACGATGCATAAGTGCCCCGTGCATGTGTGTGTGTGTGTGTGAGTGTGTGGCTTGTTTGTATGCGTGTTGCTGCTGCTGCTGCTGGGAATGTCAAGTGTGTCGCTTGTTATCCAGTTGCACAGCAGCAGCTGATGTTAATTTTCCCTAGCAACGTTTTTCGCGCGCTGGCAAAATTTCAAATTCAAATATTCTGAACCAAAAAAAAAACCAAATAAAAAAAAAAAAATTCCAATTCGTTTGGAATGGTTTGGCATGCCTCAAAGACATGCTAAATAAGAGTATTTCAGTATTGACATGGCTAAGGAAAAAATAAAAAATGAAAGAAAAACTTGTATTAATTCAATAAATTGATTTGACTTTAAAGCAAGTTCTTAGCTTTAGTTACTGTTCCAAGAGTTTTATGAGTTCTATGACTTATGAGTTAGGGCACTTAGAGATTCATATTTGACGACAGACAGCAGAGAGAGTTAAAGTTAAAAACAAATGATAAATGGCTTACAGGCAAAGTTAATTTGTGGCTTACGAGATCGTTGTGTTCATACGGACGGATAGACTCTCAGACGGATAGGCGGACGGATGGACGGATAGACAGATAGAGGGATATACGGACGGACAGAATGATAGACGGAAAGACATATATGCAAACAAACAGACGGATAGACAGACAGACGGACAGACAGACAGACGGACAGACGGACAGACAGACAGACGGACAGACAGACAGACGGACAGACTGATATACGGAAAGACATATATGCAGAAAGACAGACAGACTGACGGACAGACAGATGGACAGACAGACGGACGGACAGACTGATAGACGGAAAGACATACATGCAGACAGACAGATGGACTGACGGACAGACAGATGGACAGACAGACGCAAAGACAAACGGACAGACTGACGGACGGACAGACTGAGACAGAAAGACATATATGCAGACAGACAGACGGATAGACAGACAGACGGACAGACTGATAGACGGAAAGACATACATGCAGACAGACAGACGGACTGACGGACAGACAGATGGACAGACAGACGCAAAGACAAACGGACAGACAGACGGACAGACAGACTGATAGACTGACAGACATATATGCAGACACACAGACATACAGATTCATAGATATACGAACGGACAGGCAGACACACGGACGGATAGACTGAAAGACAGACAGATATGTTCATATCGTCTCAGCTCGTCATCAACAATATATATACTTTAGGGTGTCTGCCATGTCTTCTTCTGACTGTTATATATACTTTCACAAAGTAAAATTTCATAGGCTATAAGAATACATAAACAAATTCTTTAACAAAATATCAATTTCCATCAACTTTAACGGAATCAAATAAGAAAATAATAAACAAAAAAATTCATGTAAATCAACTACAACATTTTGCGCCTATTTTTGCTTCTCTCTCTTCAACTTCATCACTAAAACATTGCTTTATCCATTGTTATGTAGTGAAGCAGAGATTTCTGTCGCTCTAAGCCGCCGCCCTAGGCCTGGCCGCTGATTAAGTGCTGTAGTTTGTATCTTGATAAGCTGAAGCTGAAGCTGCAGCTGAATTGCCTTGACTCGATTACGCGATTCGCCATTGCAAATGCAATTTCAGTTCTCTGGCTCTGGTTCTGGTTCTGTCAAGCGTTCCGTCCCAAGTCGAATTACAATTTTCCCCACCCGCTCTTTAGCTCTGGCAGCAGAGCGCTCTGTTCGTTGTAAATGCTGTACGTTCTATACACAAAAATGCGGGCGGACAGACAGAGGCGGATTGGGCTGGGCTGGGCTGGTCTGGGCTGGTCTGGGCTGGGCTGGGCTGGGCTGGTTCGGTCTGTCGGTTGGTTGGTCGTTTGGTCGTGTTATCGGTTTGCGGTTGTGGCGCTGTTTGCATTACTCATACGCCACGTATGACAGACGCGCATTTCGCGCTGCATTGTGCTGGCAATTGGCGGCAGCTGCTGTCAGCGACTTCTTCTGCTTGCCGCTTAAGTGCACCCACTTCCGCCACACAAACAACAACAACAACAACAACATTTTGTTGGCATTGCTTTCGACAGGTTTTGAGTTGCGTCTCTGCTTTCTCCAGCAACTTCGCACATTAATCAAGCGCATTTCATTATGTTTCGTAATTAAAAAAGGAAAGAAAAACAAGTAAGAAGGTTGCAGTAGGGTGCTACCGACTGCAGAATACTTAGTCAAAATGCAGCTAGTTAGCAAATCATTGCATTGATATAGACTTTTCCGATTTGCAACGCCTCGCCCCCTATGGGCGTATGCCATTTCTTTGGTTATCAACCCGAATACATATTCCAAATATCAAGTCTCTAGCTTCAATAGCTGTGAAATGGTTTGAGATCATACGGACGGACGGGCGAACGGACGATCGGACGATCGGATGGACGGACGGACGGACGGGTGAACGGACGATCGGACGGGCGAACAGACGAACGGATGGACGGACGGACGGATGGACGAACGGAGATTGCACAAAGCCAATATACTCATTCATTTAACTTCATGAGTAAACATAAGAATAAAACTCTTTGGCTTTTAATATTCACTCGCACCTTCGCCTTCATTATGCATTTTTATTGCTTCGGTAAACGTTTAAAATAATTAAACACGAAATTCTGGCTGAGTCCGTTTGCCACCTCGGCAACTTCAGCTCAATCTCAGCTCAGCTCAGCTCAGCTCAGTTCAGGCTGAAAAATTCCAATAGGAAAACCGAAATAAAACCAAACATTTTTGACATTAATTCTGACAGGTTTGTTGTCGTTTTTGTTGTTATTTATTGTCAAGCGATATAATTTACCGCCAACCAAATTTTATTGTGGCTGAAACGTGCTGTTGCTGTTGCTGTTGCTGTTGCCGTGACTGTGGTTGGTTCGGTGTATTGCTAAGTGGTTTTACACAGCTTTGTAGATATTTTTCGGTTAATAACATTATCAATGTCATCAGGCTAACTTCCGACACAAACTTTCTGCTGCACGTATGTATGTGAGTGTGAGTGCGTGTGTGTGTGTGTGTGAGTGTATGTGTGAGTGTGTAAAACTGTATAAAACTTTTCCAATTTGTCCTTTGTGCATGTCTTTCGAGTGTAACGAGCAACAACAGCAGCAGCAGCAACAGCAACAGCAACAACAACATTATCAACGGCCAGCAAAGAAAATTAAAATAAAATTCGTCTGCATATTTATGGCGCTCGCTGTAGCAAAATAAAAACACACACACACACACGCACACACATCAACAACAAGAAAGACTGTAAAAAAAAGTTGGCGCTTACGCGTGAACAACTGCAGAAGCGGAGCAACAACAGCAGCAACAACAACATCAGCAACAACAGCAACAACAACTAAAATTGTTGGTCAGTGGGGAACGGTCAGTGGCATGGAGGGAGAGGGGGGGGGGGCGGGGTTGGCAAAGGGGCGCACGAAAATTGCGAGAAAATGATGCAGAATGGCAACGTGTGGCACAAATAAACCAGCCGAGAGAATTTCGCACGCGACGACAACAAAAAGCAAGTGCCCCCGAGTTTTGAGTGGAGCGCAGCAGCAGCAGCAGCAGGAGCAACAACAGAAAAACAAAATGAAAAACAAAAACAAACACAAAAAAAAAGAGAAACAAAAATAACAACAACAACAACTGAGGCAGGAGCTGCGGCAGAACTATCACAGCTTCCGCTTTATCAACACCCTGAACTTCCGCTGCAGACGGCAACGGCAACGGCAACGGCAACGGCAGCTGGCAGCCGGCGGGACTGGCAGCCAAGTGTTGGCCAAGTGTTGGCAGGGGTCGGAACTGGGTCCGGGGCTGGGGCTGGGGCTTGGCCTCCGTTGCAGCGGAGATTGCATGGCCAAAAACTGAAACCCAGCGGACATTGTCGCGGCGTATGAGCAACTTTTGTTTTCGGCATTTTCATTTATTGCGCGCAATCTTTTTGGTGCAGTTTTTGTGCTCCGGCCACGGGCCATTGAACCCGCCCGGCACAAGGGTTAAATACCACAATGTTGACGGCCTGACCCACACGCACGCACGCACTCATTGTTGCGAATGCATTTTATCTTAGACAAACGACCAAATAACGCACATCGAACAACGCCCGCAAAAAGGTGTCATGAACTGTGTTGGCCCAAAGCGTGGCCATAAAATTCGGCTGCCTGCTTTACGGCGTATTTGTTAACTTAGAAAATGGCTTTAATTTTGGTCAAAAATGAAAATGAAAGAGACAGACAGAGAGAGAGAGAGAGAGAGACAGAGAGAGAGAGAAAAAAACGTATTTTTGTGGTATACTAAACCGCCAGGCGGCAGCACGCGGCCATAAAGATAACCGCGTACGGCCATTGCCTGGCCCGTGTAGGTGTGTGAGTGTGAGTGAGTGTGAGTGAGTGTGAGTGGTGGCGGCTGCCACAAACCGCACAAGCCGCCAACAGCTCACCTCAGTCGGTGTGCGGCTGCATGGACAACGTTGGCGTTGATGTTGCTAATAATTTTGCCTCTCATGGCCTTCAGGCCTGGCTGCTGCTGCTGCTGCCGCCGTCGCTGCTGCTGCTGCTGCCAGACGGCTCTGGCTCTGGCTCTGGCCAGGACGGCACGGATGGCACGGTGGGCCAGGCATTTTATGTGAATCAGAATCAGTGGACGCATAAATCAAAACAAGGAAGCGCCCTGCCGCATGGCTACTCCTGGCAGCGGCAGCAGCAGCAGCATCAGCTACTCCTGTGATAGTCGTTCTGCTCGCACCGTTCATAACTCTCTGCTCTGCTCTGCTCTGCTCTGCTCGGCGCGGCACCTTAAGGGCCTTCACATTACATTAAGCGTTTTATTTAAGAATTTAATTCATAAATTAAACATAAATATATGTATGTATATATATGTATGTTATATAAATGTATATGTTGAGCGACGCGTCGCTTGGGGCTGTGCAGCTCGAATACTTTTAAGACTGTCGAATTTAATTATTTTCTTTATTTTTCATTTTTAATGGAAAACATGTTTAATGCGTGGCACATTAACATATGGTGGACCTGTCTGTTAAGTTGACAGCAGCAGTTGGTGAATATGTTAAACATATGTTACGCTTAACATATGAGAACTGCAAGAAATGTAAACTTTGACTTGAGCTATAATCTATAGAAGTTTAGACTTATTACTCTTAACATAGCAATAACATAGGCAGCTTAACAGATGACTAACATATGTCAAAATGAGTCTAAATTTTCATGTCTGTTAAGTTGACAGCAGCAGATGGTGAATATGTTAAACATATGTTATGCTTACCATATAAAAACTGCAAGAACGTAATTGATTTGAACTATGATCTATAGAAGCTTAACATAGCATTAACATAGGCAGCTTAACAGCTGACTAACATATGTCAATTTTAGTCTAGTAATTAACTTTATTTTTCTTTTGCATGAAAAATATACTAAATATATTTTCATGTCTGTTAAGTTTGCATTAACAGTTGCTGCATATGTTAATCATATGTTAACTAAATGCAATAATGTAAACTTTGACTTCAAATATGTTATATATAAGTTTATACTAACTAACTATTTATTAAATATATTCGACTGTTAATATAGCATAACATTAACAGCTTAACAGCTCACTAGCTTATGACATATTATCATAACATAAATGGCAATCATATTAACTATGCTAATATATATAACTTTATATATATTACTCTTAACATAGACTTAACATTAGCAACTTAACAGCTGACTTACATATTTTACTGTAAATCCTTGCTGCAAATGAAACCTTTAGGTCAATTGCATTGCAAGTGAGTTAAGCTAATGTTAAATGTTGAAAATTTCTGTTCAGGCTGACCCAATAAGAGCAATAGCAATAGCAAATGCAGTCAAACAATACAATTTTAAGACATGACATTGTTTTTGGCTTTATTTGAAAGCTACAGCTATGCCATTAGCAAAGATAAGAGTTAAATACGTTAACTAGACTTGCTGCCCTGCCAGCTGATCAATGCCTGACAGACTTCTCTGAGTCTCTTTCATATCAATCTGCATGTTGGCTTAAGATTCAGCTCATGCTTAAATTTCTTCAACTTTATGTAAGCACGTATAATTATATATATATATAAGAATGACAGTTGAGACTTACTCCTACTTGCTTTAGTGACTGCTTACTTAAATTCATGTTGATTTGCAGCAGCTATATATATGTATATGTATATGTATGTTTGTCTACTGTCTTCGTTACATAGTTAAAACTCTCATGTAATATATACATATATATTATATATGAGGTTGGTAAATCACTTATGCACATAAATATCATGGCTTGTCAGGCATTGACTCTGCACTCTGTGGCAGTGCAACTGTTCAAGCTGTCACAAATGCGCATTTTGGTGCATTTTTTATGGCGTCAAGTGTGCTTAAAGTCTAACCAAAAGGCATGGCACGTACGCGCAGTATTCCCCAACTGTGCCTGTCAGCTGCTGCTGCTGCTGCTGCTGCTGCTGCACAAGCGGCATTTGAGGCGATTTAACTAAAAGAGTGTACAGAGAGAGATAGACAGAGAGACAGAGAGACAGAGAGAGAGAGAGAGAGAGAGAGATAAAGACTGCTTGCTGGCATCTTATACACACAACTATTAACTGATGCTGTCGAGTTGGGTTAAGAGAGAGAGAGAGTGAGAGTTGAAAGAAGTTAAGACTGAGATGAAATGCTGCGCGTAAATCCTCATTAATTGCACGCACATTATGAAAGCGAATTCAAATTGATGTGCTTGTAGTAGTAGTAAACACACACACATACACATATGTAGACTTATGCGTATAACAAATCAATTTGACGAGCTTAGCATGTGAATTGCCTGGTTATAAATGCGGCAAATGTTTGCTTTTGTTATGTGTGTGTGTGTGTGTGTGTGTGTGTTGGGGTCGTGTCTTGTTGCCGTGTAACAGCTGCCAGCTGGCCAAGTACCTACATTTTTCGTTGGCCCGTAGCAGGCAGCAAGTGAAATCCTTTAACAAATGACTGGGCCAGGCCCAAACAGCTTCGCTACAAGCTCTAGCCAGTGCCAGGGCAACTGCCAGACTTTCCAGACTGCAACTCAATCTCAGTGTATGAGTGTGTGTGTGTGTGTGCGTGCGTGTGTGTGTGTTACCGTCTGCTCTTTTGCCTGCATGATTTATGCACATTACGCTTGAAGCTAGAGAACACAACTGAGTGAGTGTGTGTGTGTATTGTGTAATGCAAAAGTGCCCGAACGCAAAGCCAAAATAATGCGCAGCATTAATGCCAACAATCAGTTTAGCACTGAATGCTGATGCTCCACTTGATGCTCAGCTGCAAATAGAAACTGAGCCTGGGCTTGACTTGACTCTAACTGAATCTGAATCTCAAACTGAATCGGAATCGGAATCGGAATCGAAAACGGAATCTCAGGGCATGTGCTTGACTTTTGTCGTTGCATTTTTGATTGCGACACGTTGACAAAATTGCTAGCATCAGAGACGTAAACGTATTTGTGCAATGCACTATTCATGTTGCCCCACCTCTTGTGCCAGCATTCAAGTGCCACAGCTGTGGCATACACAATTCTCTCTGCTGCTGCTGCTGCTTCTGGGCGGGCCACATGCAAATTTTTGAATGATGGGCAGCTTTTTGTTTGTCAAAGACTCACTTTTGCAAAATGCAATAACAGCAGCTGGCGCTGTTGCAGCTGCTGCAGTTGCACCAGCACCAGCACCAGCACCAGCACCAAATAAAGGCGTAACAGCACTCCGGCCGACTGGCCAAAGTGATTGTAATATGGCAAATACTATCTAGCTAACCACAACTAGCTCTCCGGCTGCATGTAAATGTAAATGGCTCGGAAACGTAGCAGCAACTGCAGCTACAACTGCAACGGCAACTGCAACTGCAACTGCAACTGTAACTACAAACTAACTGCCAAGCCCAAATTGCTGGGGTGCCTTAAAGCTGCTTGACCCGTCGCCCTGACTTTCATGTTAGTTGACAAAGAGTTAAAGTTTTACTGTCAATGAAAATGGTAAACTTGTTTGCCTGTTGCGGCAACTGTGGCAATGCCTCAACCGCAAACAAGTCAGCAAATATAGGCTTTAAGCTTTTCTGAATTTCTGTGTGTTATGCTAGTCAAATATTTAACAGGCATTTCTAAATCTGACAGGCTGAGCAAAAATGTGCATGTTAAAGTCATTGTTAAACTTGACAGTGGCATGAAAAGGCATTGCCTTTGGCCTAATTCGTAGATTTGCTGAAATTGTTTTTAACTTTAGCTGTTAATTATATGCGTAACATGTTAAATTTGACAGGCAGTTGAAGTGAATTGTGAGGCGAAAACAGCTGAGGCTAAAAAAATTGTGTTGCCTATATTATTTTCTTAAATATTTCAGTCGGTTATAAAGCCAAAAGTCAATTGTATTGCTGTGGCTTTCAGTTTGATCTTTAAAGTCCTTGTTAAATTTGACAGTAGCATGAAAAAACTAGGCTTGTAGACTACTTTTGTGTATTATTAGAAGAAACTTTAAATGATTTACTGCATAAGATTTGATTTTAAGTGATTTTTGCTCTAGATTGTACTACCCAACATTAAACAGCTTGTCAAATTTGACAGGCAGTTGAAGTTAATAGTCAAGAAAAAGTAGTTTTGAGTGGGAATTTGTCAATACAAGATAAAGGCAATCCTTTATCTTTTGCCCATCTACTTCTAGCTGTTTTCAATTCGAGCATCAAAGTGTATTGTCAAACATTAAACAGCTTGTTAAATTTGACAGGCAGTTGAAGTAAACTTCAGGCATAAACAGCTGTGACTGAAAATGTGAATTCTTCTAACTACTCCAACCTGTTATCAATCCAAATGTGTTTCAATTTGAGCTGCAAAGTGTTATGCCAAACATTAAACATCTTGTCAAATTTGACAGGCACTTGAAGCTAATAGTCAGAGATAAGCAGCTGTGACTGGAAATGTGAATCCTTTTAGCTACTTCAACCTGTTATCCAAATGTGTTTCAATTTGAACTGCAAAGTGTTATGCCAAACATTAAACAGCTTGTTAAATTTGACAGGCAGTTAAGGACATGCCACACACAAAAGCAGCTGTGGCCACTAACATGAACAGTCACTAACACAGAGAGAGAGAAAGAGAGAGAGAGAGATAAATGAATGAACTTATATTCTAATATGATTTCATAAATCATGCGCAACTTTTTTTCAGCTTTAGCTGTAAGCGAGGCAAAGTTTATTCCAACTGTCGACTTTGTGCTTTAAGCGAAATTGTGATTTGCTGAGATCGGATACGGATACGGATGCCGCCAGACGGTCTGCATGTGTGTCCACATGCGTGTGTCTGTGTGTGTGTGTGTGTGATTATTATCATTGATTGCAATCGATGATGGGGTCAATTGTTAAAAATAGTTATGTATGTGGCTCAGGCAAAGACGCCGGAGACGCATTGGGCCCAGCATTCATAAAAAAAAATATTGCTATTAGGGTCGAAGTATTCCTTTTGCTTTCTCAGCTTGGAATAGATTTTTATTGCGACTGCTGCTGGCAGCAATTTGAAGCTGGCTCGGCCCGTTTGATGGCGCTTATTACTTGCAGCATTTGGGGCGCTTGTCCTATGGCAACGACAAAGGAATTCATAATTTTTACTTGCGCCAAAAATTGTCAGTGGCACTGAGTTGTCGAACAGCTGAGCTGAGCTGAACAGAGCTGAACGGAGCTGAACGGAGCTGAGCTGAGCTGAGCGGAGCTGTGCGAGACGCCGTTGGCTGGCCATAGGCAGAAATGGCAAAAACACTTAACAAGTTTATGAAGCAGTTGGGGCAGCGCTGCAACAGCCACACGTTGGGGTAGCAACAGCAACAGCAGCTGTGGCTGTGGCAGTGGCAGTGGCTGTGGTGGCTGCCGAACGGACACATAAATAACTCAATGCGCGTTGAGAGGAGTCGTGTTTCGCGACTGACATAAATTTTAATGCCGCACTTGAAACGCACGAAAGGCGCTGACTGCGCCAAAGATGGACAAACAGTTGCCAACAGACAAACGGACAGAGAGACAGAGAGAGTGAGAGAGAGAAAGAGAGATGTAAAGCGGACAGTGGGAGTTGTTAAATTCAACGGCATAATGCCAAAATGCTGCACAGCAACCTTAACTCGACCGTTAAGCGCATAAAGCGACCGCCGTCTGCCTCGACCGCGTTTGCATTTTGCGGTCCACAATTTGGCCCCGCAATCTCACCGAATCCCTGTGTCCCAGCCCCCCTCCGTTCGCTTGCCCTCAGCCAATGCCATAACAATCCCATTCCCGTTCACAATCCGCATTTATCGCTGCATGGGCATTAAACTGTGACTGTGACTGTGACTGTGACTGTGACTGTGTTGCGACGGCAACCGGCAACGGGCAACGGGCAACGGGCGTCCGCCACATAATGGAAATAAATATACGTACATATACATATATAAAAAGCCCAAAAAAAAGCCCCAAAAAATAAATAAATAAACACAAAAATCAACAGTGTGGCAACGCTGTCCCCAATTGTATTCATACTCCCTCTCTCTCACTCTCTCGTTCTCTCTCTCACTCTTGGCGCAGTTCAATCAATTTGCTAAAGGGACAAAGCTAGCGCCAGGCTTCACTGTTATAGACCATGATAAATAAAAATGAAACTATCTTGAATCAAGCTAAACGGAAATACTCTTTCAATTATGCGCGCTGTTAAGAAATGTATAAAAAAAAAAAATAAAAGAAAAACAAACAAAAAGAAGAAAAGGAGGAACAAGCGGAAGGACTATAAATTAACTATACTCTTGACTGGGCTTCAGTGGGGCTCAGCGATAACAACTGTGGGGCGACAGTATAAAAAAGAAGAAAGCTCCACATAAAACATTTCCATGTCGATTATCAAATGGACTGGACTTACGAGACCAAAGACTGCGCTAAAATCCCAGATGAAGGCAGATTAGACTGAGAGTACAAATATAGCAAAGATATTCCAAATATATTTATGGGATTTGTATCTATTAATAATATATTTAATATATATATTTTTTTTTGTTATTATTAAATGTTGATAGTATATAAAGACAGTGAAGTATTTAAGAAAATAACAAAATATATTAAAATCTTTTGATAATTTTTTAAATATATTTTTAAGATTACTTATAATGAAAATTTAAAAAATATTTAACAAAAAAATATTTTTAGCAACTTTTTGATTATTATATTATTAATAATATATTTATATAATATATTTTTGTGTTACAAAATATTGTTTGAGGACAATGAAATAATAAAACATATTTAAAATTTTTGAAATTTTTGAAATTTTTTTTAAAAATATTGCATAAAATAAATTACAAATATTCCAAAATATTTTATTTAAAAAAAAGAGAATAATTAATAATAATAATAATAATAATAATAATGATAATAATAATAATAATAATAATAATAATAATAATAATAATAATAATAATATTTTTAGAATTTTTTTTGATTATTATATTATGTATGATAATATATAGTATATATATATAAATTTTGTATTATTAAATAATGTGCGAAGTCAAAACAATATTTAAGACAAATTCAACAAAAATTATCTAAAATATTTTTGAAAATTTTGTTTATAATTTATTCAATTAAAAATGTCAAAAATATTTTTTAAAAATCAGCAAAAATATTTATATAATTTCTTATTGTCATTTTTTTATAATTTTTATTAATTTCTTGTTGTAAATTTTAAATATTATTATAATAAATTTTTAGTTAGGTTTCTTATACAGGGTATCAGCTATTTAAATAAAATTATTTTGAATTTAATTTTTAAATTTATGTTTAAAATTTATTCAAATAAAATTGTAAAAAAAACGACAAAAATATTTTTATAATTTTTTGCTGTCATTATTTTTTTTTTTAATTTTTTTCTTATTTTTATGTTTTTAAAATTATTTTAAAACATTTCTTATACAGGGTTCTTATACAGGGTATCTGCTATTCATTCAGTTGCTGCTCAGACTCGTATTATTTGCTTTATGTGAGCGCTGTTTGTGGCTTCAAAGCGACTGCGGCTGTGGCAACAAAAGAAACAACTTCGTCAAGCCATAAAAAATATTAATAACGAGTAAAAATGTTGCAGATAAAAACTGGACAGCAAACAGAACGGCAACGAGGGAAACAAATAAGAGAGGGAGATAGTGAGAGGGAGTGTGAGAGGGAGACAGCAAGTTTTTTGCATTTTTAAGCCGATTTCTGTTGACAGTTCTTCTGCCACATTTATTGTGTTGCAACAAGCCACACGGAGTGCGTTGAGTGGGAGCTGTTGCAAGCACCGTTCGCGTCGCGTATTGATTGGCTCTGGTGTTGGCACTAATTAGAGCGAGAGTGAGAGAGAGAGAGAGCGAGAGAGAGAGAGAGAGTTGGTAAAAAGAAAAGCCATATTTATGTTGGGCTGTTGAGTTGTTGAGAACACCGCGTGCTGTGCGGCTTATTGAATTCGTTCATCTATTTGCAGCTGCCAAAGTTGAGTTGAGTTGAAACTCAATTTGGGTCTGCAGTTTGAGCTGTGGCCCGCAGCTAGACTCTGCGAATATGAAGACTGCAGCGCATAAATCCATTAAGCTAATCACAAAAATTGCAAAATATGTTGGCAAACGACGACGACGAGTCCCAGTGCCAGTGCCAGTGCCAGCCAAAATGTGGAGCAGCAGCAAAACAGCTCAACGACGGCTCAACAGCTTGCGACTGGCTGGCATGGTCAATCGCACAGCCTAAGCCATACAAAGCCATGATATGCAAAAGGAGTGGCTATCCAATCGCAACATTCCCACCCTCAACATCCTGTGCCATTCCCATTGCCATCTTTGGTCCGGCTGCATTTGCTGTCGCTGTTGCTGCCGGGCTCGGGCTCGGCATCAGCTTCAACCATCTCACTGAGCCGCACTAAGCCGACATTTAAGACTTTTCCATCATTTTATTTCATTTCATGTGCACCCGATTTTGCTTCAGTTCTCCTCTTAGCCGGGCGCTTATATATATATATATGTATATTATATATATATGTATATTATATATATATATATATATATATATATATATATTTTTTTTTTGAGAAACTGTTCAAGCACTTCGCTTTTAATCTTGCAGCATTCAGCATGACAGCGACAGCAACAGCAACAGCAACAACTACGCTACTTGCGCACAGTGGGACCAACTCGATTGCAATTGCTTTTGCTATATTTTGATATTTATTATTTTATATATAGTATAAATATTTTAAATATATTTTTTATTTATTTATTAAATATTAATTGAATATTTTGTATATAATCTTTCACAATTATTTTATATATTATATTTGGCTTTACTTTTGGTATATTTTGATATTTATTATTTTATATAAATAAATATTTTATATATATTTTTTATTTATTTAACATATATTTATTTCATATATTTTATATACCTTTTCGCTTATATTTTATATTTTATTTTTATTAAATTTGATTCAATTTATCAAAAAATTATTCTTACTCAAAATTTAATATTTGATTTTAATATATATTTTTTTTTATACATTTTATTTTTATTAAATTTCACTTATTTTATTAAAAGTTTATTCTTACTGAAATCTTAATATTTAATTTTAATATAATTTTTTTTATATTATTTTTATTAAATTAGTTTTATTTTATTAAAATATTATTCCTACTGAAATTTAAATATTTATTTATATATATATATTTTATATGTTATTTTTATTAAACTTATTTTATTTTATTAGAAGATTATTCTTACAGGAACTTTAATATTTTATTTTACTATAATTATTTTCCAACGTTTCTTGGCCTGCTGCCTAACACTCTGTAACTAGATTTACTTTATCAAGTAATATTTTTGACATATTCGAAACATATATAATTGTATACTTGAGCTGCTGTAATATCAAGTTGAATTCAGAATTTCAGAAATATGAACAAAATATTTTAAAATAATTTTAAAATTAAAAATAAATATATTTTTACCATCTGAAAGAGTACTTCCCATGAGACTAAGCATAGTTTAGGCAGAAACAGAAATTTCCTTACATAAATATTTATTTAAAATTGTCATAATTATTCATCAAACTGATGCCACTGTGCGCTGCCTGACCACTGCTTTGGCTTCGCCCAGCCGGAGTGGAGCAAGGCGGCTTGAGGATTTTTGAACAATTCACTGGATACCAGCCCTGGGCAGAGGCAGGGGCGGGGCCAGGGAAAGGGCCAGGGACAGGGCCAGGGACAGGGGCTGGTTGGCTGGGGCCATAGTATAGGCATATAAAAATTACATAAACCAAGATTAAGTAAGAAATTTCTGCACATTGAAGCTCAAGCGGAAACGAAAATGAATATTGAAATTGGTTTGGCAGCTGTGCATGTGTTTTTTTTTTTCATCTGCTTCTTACGCTTGCCTCCTTCGTTTGCCTTCGTTTTTTTCTTTTATGCAGGGGAATCCCCCGTATGTGTGGGTGTGGCAGCCACATGAAAGACTTACAAATGCGGCGCCATAACATATGCAGCACACACAGAGCATACACAGCAGGCGAGTCGTGCGGCACGACTGGCAGTGGATGGCGCATGGGGCACATGGCACAGGATGCGCACAGGACACTGGACTGGACTGGACTGGACTGAACTGGGCAAAAATCGGAAATAGGCTGACCAAAGTCACGAAAGCTACAATCGCCTGGCTGCTCGCTACAAATCCGGGTTTCATTTTCCTACTCTCACTAACGTGAACATATGCAGCCACGCCCACAGCCCACAGCCCACAGCCGATGGGCCAGAAGCGAAGTTGCACAAAAATGCTCATGTCAAAAACTAATGCACTGAGAGACGAGATGAGATGAAAATCTCTCTCACTCTCACTCTCTCTGCTTGCTGCTGCTGCTGTTGTGCACATTTTAATTATGTGCCCGACTATAATGTCAGGGCAGAATTGCAAAAGGCGTGCGGCGGCCTGATGGGCGTGGCCATGTCTTTGCCTATACGAGCATAAAGTTTGTCAATCATGCAACAATATTGCACAGGGACTGTAACTGGAACTGGGCGGGTTCAATGGCAGCTTTGTGTGTGGGCGTTTTGTGAATTTGCCAGCCAAATGGCAGGTAAGCAAGCATTAAAATGAAATGGAGACTCGACAGAAGATCAGACAGCCAGCAGCCTGCTGCTGGTACTCATTTAGTCGATTAGAATCTCTTCGAGCTGTCGTTGACAACACCCAGTTGTCGTAATTTAATTAACGCAGTCACAGCAACAACAGCAGCACACGACATCAACCATCTGCTGGGTGTAACAAGCATTTATGGCCAGCATGAAAATGGAATTGCGACAGCAGATAAACACGTTTGGCTGCCTCTGTTACGGCTTTGCACTGAAATATTTATCTGGCCAAATTACATCTTTTTTTTTCGAGCGTTTTTTGTTTTGTATTTATAGCCTATCTATCTGTATGGCTTTTTCTGCTTGGCTTTTATGTTGGCTAAAAACAAGCGTTTTACAGCCCAATACTATTTGCCAAATAGTTGTTGAACAGCGAGTGCTAAGTCTTATGTTCAGAGTAATTAATTTGATGAGCCATAAAGTTGAGTGAAACAGCTCCATATAAGTGGTTAACTGTTATGATGTGGTTGGGCAGGTGAGAAGACTCCATTGTGGGGCAAAAGTAATCACTCTATAACTTTTGCAAATGACTCAAAATGTCAATTCCTTCTTTGACATTTCTGAAGAGAACAAACGCATAATACAAATCGACAAGCCATGAATCAAGAGCTGTTTATATCTCAAGAACTCGCGGTAATGTGTGAAGCAAGGATTTCCGTGTTGCTTAAGCTCTCGTTTCTTGCCGGCGAGATCAGCCGATCTAACCATTTCAGACTTACGTCAACAAAACTCTCAGACTCTTAAAGCCCTTAAAGAGACTATTAGCCAGGTATAAGAGAATCTGGCAAGAGTGCTTGAAGCTCCTAAATAGACTATGAGCCAGGAATATGAGAACTCGTTGCCCGAATTGCCCTGGCAAGAGTGTTGGCAATATGCCCGTATGGTCATCAACTCTGGCCGATATAGTTTTCGCAACTTGATGTAGTAAATTCTTATGAATTAAATAAACAAATTTTATATGCATTCATTAATTCATTAGAAAACAATTACAGCAAACGAACATTGGCTAATTACTTTTGCTTCACCCTGCACAGCACTCAAGCTCAAACACTGCAGCCATAACAACCTAAGACTTCACGATAAATTTCAGCAGAATTTTACTAAAAACTTTTAATTATTTTTCCATTAAATGGCAATCACTATTTCAGCTTTCTACATTTATAGCTTATTAATAAACTCCAATAGCTGCTAAAACATGGCTCACAGAAAAGCTATCACTCTTCTTGAACTAACTAAAAGTCTATACGACTCACTAAAACTGCAGCCATAACAATGTTGGACTTCATTAGAATTTTGCTTAAAGACTTTAATTATATTTTTATAATTTATAATTAATTGGCAATTCCTATAAAATCTTTTCAACTTAAAATCTCATCAATAGCTCAAACAACTGCTGAAATATGCCCAACGTAAAAAGTCTCACTCTTGTTAGGTCAACTCAAAAGTCCAACTAGAATTCAATGACTTCAGAGCATTTGTGGCTTTGGCTTGTTAGCTAAATGTGTATAGAAAAACTAATTTGGAATTGAAACCTTAATAAGATGCCGAGCTGACTTTCATCCCATTTGAAATGTATTGTAATGCCTGAGCTGCGATTTCATTCCAGATAATAATAAGTAAGAGAGCTCCGATGGAGGCTTTCGCCTCTTTTTTTTTTTTTTTTTAATGGCATCTACTCGGTTTACCTTTGCATATTTGCGGCTGCTGTGTGCCCACAAATCTTGAGGCGGAATCAGCTTGCAGCTCGTCCGCTCATAAAACGCAGCCTAAGGGGTGGGCGGGCGTACGGCACCACCTACCCCTCCTACCCTAACCCGTACAGACCCCTGGCGTTGTTATCGTAAAAAACTAACCAGCCATTTGCATGCAAATACAACCGAGACAAGGACACTCGATTGGACTGGCCAGGGGTGGGCGTGGGGGCGTGGGCGTGGGTGTGGGTGGTGTGTGATCTGCGCTTGACGGCTGTTTCCGGCGGCAGGTTAGCCTGGTTGGCTTACGGATGCTGCTCCTGGTGCTGTTGCTGCTGCTGCTGCTGCTGATGATGATGATGATGATGATGGTGATGATGATGCTGAGACGCCGTTTGCCTGTTATTAATTGCGCTGTTGCACTTCACAATTCGGCTTTGCATGCAGACTGCATGGCAGATGAGTAGCACTCCATGCCCAAATCGCGAACAGCCTCCACACACACACACACATAGACACATAGACACACAGACAGACAAAATTGCCAAGTCATTTGCCAACTGTGACTCTGTATGCAAATTACTTTTGCCAGCATCCGGATGAGCGTTGCGGCTGTGACATACAGCAACACGAATGGTTGGAGGCAGCGACGGCAGCAGGTGCACTGTATAGGCTAATGCATTGCACGGGTGCATCAACAACTTAGCCAACTTACTCTCTCTCTCTCTCTCTCTCTCTCTCTCTCTCTCTCTCTCTCTCTCTCGATATCTGTTTTGTTTGTTTGGCGCGAGCCAACGGCAATGAAGTGCAAAGTATGTAAATTAAAATTGGAATTTCGATAATCCGCATATCAAATGAACACCCGATGCTATATCAACGGGTGGTATTTATCTCTATAACCACAAACTATATATACATACATATACATCTCTATACATTTTAAAGGGCTTTTAAGTCTCTCTCTCTCAATTTACAAACTATGCGCCAAATTGCGCACATTTTAACAGCAACGGCAAAATGTCTGCGAATTTTCACAAAATATGCAAATGGAAAACGGCGAGCCGCTTATTAATGGCCACGGCAGGGACAGCAATCGAACGATTAACTCAATTTGAGTAAATTAGAGTGACCACGCGAGGTCATAATTGCAAATAGCATTGGGCGGCCACAGGTCTAAACTGTTTGGGAATTGCAAGCGATATAGGGTGAAAAGGTGATTCCATTTGATGTGATCTTGGCTAATTGACTTTTAAGGCTTGAATGGAATTGATTGATTATCGATCAAATGTTGTTGGCCAAGCTAAAGTTGATTAATGTTGAAGTAATGCCAAGTTTATCGATATGTTATCGATAATGTACTTAAAATTTATGATTGAGCTGTTAAGTGCATCTTTATATGAGTCTAGAACTAATTAGAGAATATCTGCTTGTTAAGTCTATTGACAAGTAATGACTAGCTTTTCGATAAGTTATCGATAATATACTTAACAGCTCCACTGAGCTGTTAATTTTTTCTATCATGTCTAGCATGTTTTCTATCATGTCTAGAACCAATTAGAGAATATCTGCTTATGAAATCTATTAATAACAAGCTATCGATAACATAATAACTGCTTCTGGAACAACCAATAGCAATACTTTGCTTCGATATCTTAGCATCAATAGACTTGACAAGCAGATATCTTCCAATTGGGTCTATATATAAGTACATATATACAGCATAGTTTTTCATTTGTCAAGCATCAACTACAGGTTATGTGCTTGTCAAGTTTATCGATGATAAGTTATCGATAACATATTAATAACTTTTAGAACAATCAATGACATGCCCATAGTCATCTTCACATCTGCTATGTATTACAGCTTAAGAATCAGTTACGTTCTACATGCTTATCAAAAGTATCGATATATCGATAGGCAGCTCAGTCTATCATCCACTTTAGAATCCGTTACAGCATACATGCTTGTCAAAAGTATCGATATATCGATACTATATGTAGCATCCACTTTAGAATCAGTTACATTATACATACTCGTAAAAAGTATCGATATATCGATAGGCAGCTCAGTCTAGTATCCGCTACAGCATATCTCCTAACCAACCTACCCCTTCATGTTGCTTGATGCACTACTTAATTATTGGCTTGACGGCAAACAAAAGTTGTGCAATTGTTAACTGAATTAGGGCCTGTACGGCCTGCCAAAACTTGAGCTACTTAACTGATGCTGGCCAGACCAAAGCCTGCGCTCATTTGTTCGCACAACAACAAAACTGACAGAGCAACAAGAGCGGGACACAATGGCAGAATTGTAGCAGAGCGGCGCTCGGTACAATTGTGAGCAGCAACTGTGATTCCGGCGTGGGCCGAAAGCATTTCAATTTCTATAAAATAGAATCGCATTAAAACAAAAACTAAACTGCCAGCTAGCTAAGGATTACCCCCCTAATAGTTGGGAGTATGGGCTCGGCTGGGAGGCCAAGCAGCACAGCCTTTGCTTGTGCTTTAAAAATCGATGACAGAATGTGCCGCTGGCCGTCTCTGCTGCCGTTGCTGCTGCTACTGCTGCTGCTGCCATTACAAAGACTTAACATTTTTATGCTAATGCAATGACAAAACCGACATGAGTTTGTGCTTTGAGTGTGAGTGGGCATGTGGGCGATGGGCGATGGGTAGTGGGTGGTGGCAGGCAATTTAAGCATACATATATATATATATTGCATAACATTTATGTAGAAGCGCCCGATGCAACCAACCAGCCAAGGCAGCTGCTGTCATTCGAGTCGACATTGTAATATGTACAAATAAGTAGAGCATATGAGGCGTATGATTAATATTTAAATCATGGAAAAAAACAAAAAAAAAACAAAAACTGACTACGCCCCGCGATGTAGTTGAATGCGAATGTAAATAAGAATGAGAATATGCAAGCAGAGCACAAAAATGAAATTGAAATGAAACAAGAGACTTAAGTAATAACTGCCGTTATTAACAGGCAGGACTCTGGCAGGACCCAGCCACAACTAGCAAAAGTGTGTGTGTGTGTGTGTGGGTGAGTGTGTGGGGTTCACATTTTATTGCCTACATGTTGATAATGATGTTGTGTCTGTCTGTCTGGGTGTTGCTGTTGCCGTTGCTGTTGCTGTGTGTTCATTGGGATTGCTGCCAACAAGAAAACCTACTTTACAAACACGCGGCAGCAGCTGGCAAATAAAAGACATCAGAGAAAGAGCCAACAAATTACTTTTGGTCAAGACCGCAGTTCGGCAGAAAAAAAAAAACAAGCCAACTAAATTCAAGTTGCCTTAAATTTCTTCACTCTGTGACAGCTGTGTCGCCCCAGGCTGAAGAGAGTAAAGCGCATAAATATTAACATTTCTGAGATAACAAATCATTTGTTGTGTGCAACTGTTTGCTTATTTATGCGGGTCTCAGTCTCAGTCTCAGTCTCTCTCTCTCTCGCGAGCTGCTGTTTACCTCTTAATCTGCAGCTAAGTCCCAAGACGATGGCCAGCAGCGAATGCTTCATGCTGGCCACAACTGCATTTGCTATGCGCCGCATTAATCATACGCACCGTTGTCCGGCTGCTGCCAAGCACATAAACA
This sequence comes from Drosophila nigricruria, assembly GCA_037075265.1. Lineage (NCBI taxonomy): Eukaryota > Metazoa > Arthropoda > Insecta > Diptera > Drosophilidae > Drosophila > Drosophila nigricruria. The sequence continues at coordinate 7,153,202 of JBAMCI010000107.1, read as the reverse complement.
CGCCCCCCCAAACAAGCGAATGTCAGTCAGTTTGCCAGCTCCTGGGCGTTGGAGTAGCAGCATCATCTCATGGCAAACTTTATAAGTTCAGCAAGTAAAGAATTATATGAAGTACGAGTTGTGCTTTCGGCGCTAGTGAAGTTAACGTTCAACTCGACTGTTGTTGCTGCTGCTGCTGCTGCTGCTGTTGACTGCTGGCTGCTGGCTGCTGGCTGCACGCTCAGTTATTCAAGAGTCTTAGAGTCGACTTGACGCAATGCAACTCCTAAAAAAAAAAAGGGAAGGAAGAAAGAAAATATAAAAAAAAAGGGAACAAAAACGGAAACCGGAAAATGGCAAAAGCGCAGAGCGAAAAAAGAAAAAGAAAAATAGGAGAAACACAAAATTAATGTAAATGTAAATAAACTCATAGTTCAAGTTGTGCCGCAGCCAACAGCAGCCAAGAGCCAACAGTCATGAGCCAACAGCGCCCAACAACAAATGGTGTGTGTAAATAAAATGGCATGCATTTAGCATTGCCGCTAAATTAAAACCAAATAAAGCGTCCGCAATATGTTGACCATAAAAAAAACATCAGGCAACGTCTGCAAAAGTGAGCAGCAGAAGCACCAGAAGCAGCAGCAGCAGCAGAGGCAGCAGCCGCCGTAGCCAAAGAACAACTCGAATTGTGAAGGAAGGAAAGCCAACTTGATGCTTGGATTACATTTAGCTTTTAGCTATATATATATGTGTATATGTATATGTAATGTATGTCTATGAGTAATGCATTTGAATCATAAATTTCGGCTTGGCATGTTGAAAGGCTTTCGTGAAATTGATAAATGCATGGCGTGGCATAATATTTTTTGTGAAATATTATTAAAACTAAGTTTTGACGTCAAGTAAACTATGAAATTAAGTGTGTTAGCTTTAACAACTTGTGCTATCAATCAGTGAGTCAATCAATCAATCAGTCAGTCAGCGACCTACTCCACTATATCAGTTACTCCCTGCGTCTACAGTGAATCAGTCAGTGATTCATCTATCAGTCTTTCAATCAGTAGTCAATTAGTCAGTCAGTCAATCAGTCAATCAGTCAGTCACCTACTTACTGCAGTCACCCAGTTATTCAATCAATCAGTCAGCCATTCAGTTCGTCGGTCAGTGAGTCATCATTGAAATTGGTCAGTCAATCATTCTGTAATTAAATGGGGCAGTCAATCAATAAGTCACTTAGAAGTCAATCAGAACTAAAGAAGTCAGTCAATCAGTCAGTCAATCAGTCAGTCAATCAGTCAGATAATGAGTCAGTCAATCAGAAGTCAGCCAATCAATCAGACAGTCAATGAGACAGTCAATCAGTCAGTCAATGAGACAGTCAATCAGTCAGTTAATGAGTCAGTCAATCAGAAGTACAAGTGAGAGAGCATGTCAATCAGTCAGTTAATGAGTCAGTCAATCAGAAGTCAGCCAATCGATCAGACAGTCAATGAGACAGTCAATCAATCAGTCAATCAGAAATCAATCAGTCAACCAGACAGTCAATGAGACAGTCAATCAGTCAGTCAATCAGAAGTCTGTCAGTAAATCAGTCAGTCCATGAATCAATCAATCAGTCAGTTAATGAGTCAGTCAATCAGAAGTCAATCAGTCAGTCAGTTATTTGCAAGTTGGTCAGTGACTCATAATCCAAGTTAGCCTGCATGTCAATCAGTCAATCAATCTGCTCCATCTACAAAGCACTTCCATCACTCAGTCGTTAGTCAAGTGACTCAATCAATCATTCAGTGAGCCAAATAGTCAATCAATCACTCAGTTAGTCAGATGCTCAGCTCATCGGTCAGCGAGCCAGCTTGTAAGTCTGTCCATCAATCAGTGGGCCTGTCGCCTGTCAATCAATCATTTGTTTGGTAAAATATACGAAAAACAATACGCCTAACTGTTGCCTTCATGTATTATATATATAAATATACATAGATATATATATAGCATGTATTACATCATACCATAATCTGACCCTGCAAATATAATTATGCTTAAAATATAACAGATATGCCTTATGCATGATGCATATTCATATATGTATCGATAAATCGCATTGATATGAAGTTGATGTGCTCAATGTCAAATGATTGCAGTGGCCACGGCAAAAGCTGATGGCAATTCAATATTTTTGTATGTGTTTGAGGACTGGGTCGGGTCGGATGGGGTGGGGGGAAATTGACCCATTTCCTGATGCTGGCAATACAACACCGAAAACAATGAACAGGAAAAACAGCTTAATTTTCAAGTTCATTGGCGCGCAGACAGGATCAGCCCCAATGGGGATCAGGGGCAGTATCGCAGACACCCTACATCATTGTATAGCTGAGGCAGGCAGCGACTGAGACAGGGGACTGGGGACAGGGGGCGGGAACGTGTGGTATGCCACTTAATATTGCGCCTGAATGGCTGAATGGCAGCCACTAAACAACTTCCGCACTTGAATGGCAGCTACAAAACCGCAGACAAGGCTCATGCCACCAGCAGTTGGAGCTTTGGTGTGGTAGTATGTGAGCCGTCGCTCGAAAGCCAACTTAAAACAATATTCTGCAAAAACAAGATGGAAAAAGAATAACGTAACAACAGCAACAACAACAACAACAACAACAACAACAACAAATCTGTTTCACAATGCAGCAGCAGCCAACAAAGGCACTAACAATGGTAGTTGCATGCATAATAAACTCCTCTAGCTGGGGCTTTAAGGTTGCCATCGCACTGGAGCGAAAGAAAGCAACAAAAAATATTAAGAGAAGGGAAGTGGGGGGAGGGGAAGGGAGGGGGGTGGTGGTAGAGTGGGCTGACGGGGTGGGTAGTGGGAGCGGTAGAGCGGGCAAGCAGGCGACAGATGAGCGCCAAAATGCAGTCGAAAAGAAAAACCGCTAAGAAGGCGCTGCACAGAAGATGCACGACTAGGAAATACCCTAACGTATATATACAGACATAATACTATAAAATATACTTTAAATTTCGACTTAGTCTTATGATGCTTGTATATATAGTTAGGGTATTTCTTAGTCGCGCATCTTTGGGCATGCAGTGCCCGCTGTATGTAAGCGCCATAAACATGTTTTGACTTAGCAAGTTTAGAGAATGCTAAGAGTTTCCTAAGCAAGCCAGACATTTCTAGACATATATACCTTTCTTCTATAGATATCTGCATAGGGTACAGGGTATATAAACAGAGACAGCGCATAAGACTGGGCACTTGAGCACAAAAAGAGTCAACGTCAACGCATTTTGAAGAGTGTGCCATTATGCACTACACACACACACACACACAGAGAGAGAGACACATACACACACACACACACACTCACACACACATAGACACAGTGGCATCTGTGAGTTTTAAGCTGGCTTTTCCTAAGCGTATTAACATTGTTGTTGCTGTTGTTGTTGCTGTTGTTGTTGTTGTTGTTGTTATTGTTGCTGTTGCTGTGTTGCTTGTCAGCCAAGCAGTCGCTTATTGCTTTGCTCATTGCCTGCAATTGCATAGTTGTATGTCAGCTTGCTATACACACACACACAAACACACACACACGTAGTTATATAAACATGTACAACACATACATCATATATATATATATACACATATATATATATATATACAACGGATGTATATATCCGCTTATCAGCGCACGCCTGCCCGTCCTGGGTTTCAAATTATTAGTAGCTCTGTCTATTTGACTGGCTTGCTCTATATACATCTCACTTCAGCCGCTTATCCCCTGTGCAACCCGTTTGCCATACCTGATCCCTTCCCTTCCTTCTCCTCTCCTCTCCTGTCTACCCTTCGCTTGGCAGTGGGTCGCGTCTGCTGCTGCTATTCACTTGACGCGCTGTTTGTCACGGTTAATGCGACACTCAAACATTTACAGCGGCAATCACAGTCGCAGTCACAATTACCTGCCCGGTCACAGTCACAGTGACTGGCTAAGAAATTGGCGTTGGCTTAGATACATACATAAAGATGCCTTTACATAAACAAACTCACAGCACACGTATTGGCCTAGTCGGAACTTGTGTGTGTATCTGTCTGTGTGTGTGTGTGTGTGCGTGTGTCTGTGTGGGAGGGCTTCACTTGCCTTGCCACACTCGCCACTCGCAACACTTTGCTCGTTAGGGTTACATTCATGTCATACGCTAAGTGGCTAAAAGTTTCTGTGTGTGCGTGTGTGTGTGTGTGTGGGCGTATGTGTGAACCACCAAGACGTTTAATAAGTTTCTTGAACCTTGATGTCTTGTCAACACTTCTGCCGTACGACACAAACAACATAGCTTTAAATGAGTTTTCCGGCCAAAGCACAAAGCAAATGTAGCGTATTTATAGACAGAATTGTAAATAGTGAGATATATACCGGCTACTATATAGATAGCTGATCAAATACTAATGACAGAGGGAGACAAACAACATCTTCAATTCCATTTCATTTAATAAACCATCTCAGTGTTTAGTTAGTTTCATAGCAAACTATCATTACAATACATTACCGGGTATCTAGCTAGTCGGTCATGCCTTGTACATAATATATATAGATATATAGCTGCAGACAACATCTTCAATTCCATTTGATTCAATAAACCATCTTATATCTTAGTTATTTCTACAGCAAACTATTATTACAACACATTACCGAGTATCTAGCTAGTCGGTCATGCCCTATATATGCTAAATATAGGTATACAGCTGCAGAAAACATCTTCAATTCCATTTTCATATAGTAAACTATCTCATTTTTGATTTAATTCCATAGCAAACTATCATTAGTACATATTACCGGGTATTTAGCTAGTCGGTCATGCTCTATACATGATATATTTAGGTATACAGCTGCAGACAACATCTCCAATTCCATTTTCATTCATTAAACCATCTCAATTCTTAGTTAGTTTCATAGCAAACTATCATTACAACATTACCGGGTATCTAGCTAGTCGGTCATGCTCTATATATGATATATTTAGGTATACAGCTGCAGACAACATCTCCAATTCCATTTTCATTCATTAAACCATCTCAATTCTTAGTTAGTTTCATAGCAAACTATCATTACAACATTACCGGGTATCAAGCTAGTCGGTCATGCCCTATAAAACATAAACATAGATACATACAGGTATAGATATAGACAACATTTTCAATTCCGCTTCATTTACTAAACCATATCATTTTTTAGTTAATTCCATAGCAAACTACCATTACAACATTACCGGGTATCTAGCTAGTCGGTCATTCCCTATAAAACTGTATGTATCTATCTTTATATACATACAGAAATAGATATAGACAACATTTTCAATTCCGCTTCATTTACTAAACCATCTCATTTCTTAGTTAGTTTCATAGCAAACTTTAACATTATAACATTACCGGGTATCTAGCTAGTCGGTCATGCCCTTATAAATTTACTCCGTCTGCTGTTATAAATTGCTTTGTATATTAAAAGAAAATTTTAACAAATTTTCAATTAGCAAAATAAATTGTTGCCGCATAGCTGACAGCTTAAAGATCGAAATCGCTAAATAAAATACTTGAAAGAAAGAGAAAGTAGAGATAAAGAGAAAGAGAGAGAGCGAGAGAGAGAGAGAGAGAGAGTAGTAAACAATGGGCTAACTGGCAAGACGAAATTTAAAGTACAAGAACGTGGCATCGCGAGGGTGCAAAAACTTTTACGGCCAACAACACAACGCGATGAAAAAGATAAAAATTAAATATTTTTCGGCTCTAGGAGGGCAATCGGGTGGGTGAGTGTGGGTGGGGGTGAGTGTGGGTATGACTGTGGGTGTGCACGTGACAAAGTGAAATTGTTAAATTGAAGGCTGTTAGCGATAAGCGAACACGCAAACAGACAGGCGAAAAAAAAAAGAATAGGCGAGCGCATGCAAACAGGTGAAAAGGAGAGAAAAGGTGAGCAAAACTTTCTGCAGCTGATAGGAACAGGCAATGACAGGTGTCTGAGAGAGAGAGAGAGAGGGAGAGAGAGGGAGAGGGAGGGAGTGGGGCAAGGAAAGATGTCGCCGTGGCGCATGTGGCTGGCACTTAACCCGTAACCCGTAGCCCGCATTGCGACGCTGTCAGCTGTTGCTGCTGCTCCTGCTGCTGCTGCTGCTGCTGTTGGCCGTGTGTGTGTATGCGGCTAGAAACAATTTAACCATTTAACTTGGCTCGTTAACATTAATTTGGCTGCCCGTTTCCGGGGTTGCCTTGACGGGCATGCCCCAGCGCCTGCTCACCTAGTCGCATTTCGAGGGTCGTCGCTGGCCAAAGGCAAAATACACTAACGAGTTGTCATCAGCAGCAACAGCAGCAGGAGCAACAGCAGCAGCGGCAGCGGCAACAGCAGCAACGCCTGCCCCAGCGGAAGCTGTTGAAATGCTTGCGGATGTTATGCTGACGGATGTGACGGAAGTGACCGTTACTTGCGCCATCCTGGCCAGCGTCAATTGCGAGTGGCGCCATCAGTTCGCCTCGAGCAGCAGCAGCAGCAGCAGCAGCTAGTGCTTAATCTGGTCACGCCCACATGCGAATGTCTCGGGAATTGCCAATGTGCTATGCAAATACTTTTAATATGCCCCAAGCCCCAACACCAACGACATCGCCTAGCTGCCACACAATTATTATGCGTATCTAAAATTAAATCAGTTGCAGCTGAAGACAGAGCCAGAGAGACAGAGAGAGATGGGATAGATAGAGAGAGGTGGGGAGTGAGAGAGAGAGAGAGAGAGAGACTGCAACAGCTACCCACGCAAACAGCAGTGAAACTATTTAGCAATCGTTGTCCTCGTCCTCGTCCTCGTCGTCGTCCTCGTCGTCCTGATTGTTTGTTATTGCGTATTGTGGTGTAATTTATGTACGCCTGGCGGTTTCTGTTTCACTTTTGGCAAATAAACGCAATGGCAATAGTGGGCGTCGGACAATAAATATTATAGAAATGTTTCGTGTCTTTAAGCTAGGTAAGCGCGGAGCAAGGTAGCGATAGATGGAAAGAGGGAGAGAGATATATATAGAGAGTGAGAGATAAAGAGAGAGAGACAGAGAGAGAGAGAGAGAGAGAGAGAGAGAGAGAGAGAGAGAGTAGAGAGAGAGATATATAGAGAGAGAGAGACAAAGAGAAAGAGAGAGAGAAAGAGAGAGAGAGAAGAGAGAGAGAGAGAGAGAGAGAGAGAGAGAGAGAGAGAGAGAGAGAGAGAGAGAGAGAGAGAGAGAGAGAGAGTGAGAGAGAGAGTGAGAGAGGAAGAGAGAGAGAGAGAGAGAGAGAGAGTAAGAGAAAGAGAGAGAGAGAGAGAGAGAGAGAGTAAGAGAAAGAGAGAGAGAGAGTAAGAGAGAGAGATAGAGAGAAAGAGAGAGAGAGAGAGTAAGAGAGAGAGATAGAGAGTAAGAGAGAGAGAGAGAGAGAGAGAGTGAGAGTGAGAGTGAGAGAGGGAGAGTGTGAGAGAGAGTGTGAGAGATAGAGAGAGAGAGAAAGTGTGAGAGAGAGAGAGAGAGAGAGAGAGGGAGAGAAAGAGAAAGAGAGAGAGAGACTGAGAGAGACAGGGAGAGAGAGAGAGAGACTGAGAGAGACAGGGAGAGAGAGAGAGGAAGAGAGAGAGAGAAAGTGTAACTCTTTGGAATAAGACTATAAAAATCAATATGAATAAGAATATATATAAATATTTATACGGGGCTAGGCACTCGAAGTGTAACGAAGTGTAAAGTGTCAAGAGGTCATAAATTCGGTTTGGAAACTGATTTTTGTATAGATATTTTTTATAGAGATATATAATTAAAAATACCAAAGGTTAAAATTCATTTAGTAATTATTACCTGTATTTAAATACGTAGCTCTTTGGGCGCTTTTCATGAATCAAATGTTTTACTTTATCATAATTGAAGCAGCGCTGTTTGGCCTGCATAGATCGGAAGAGTTGTTAATAGGAGGGCGCAATATCTGGACTATAATTCCCATTTCAGCATTTCTACTCTTAATTACTTTTTAATTGTCGACCTTTATTGACGGAGGTTTTGTTGCCGCTAGACCTGCCCTGTGATCGCTTCATTCCTTTCAATAGCTCATACTAATATGTCACACTGACCTTGTCACGTCAAGTAGACAGTATTATATGCTGTCCTTGAATACTCATCTTGTTCGTCGATGATGAGGCATGCCCGACGTAGTTTATAGTATCCTATATAATATTCAATATTTTGGTAAATGCCAAGTTAAGACTTAACGCCTTGCCTGACTTGAGAATCTGAAGAGCAGAAACTGAACTGAACTGTCTTGACTGAAGTAGTTGGCCTGCTTTGGTCGTCTTAACTTCGATATATATATATAGATATTGATATAGTGATACACACACACACTTGCACACAGCTATATCTATGTAATTATATGCAAACACACACACAAATATAATTACGACGCTTTCATGGAGAGCTTTGTTTAAGCAATGCGGGTGACATAGACCGAAATACGCATAGAAGACAAGCACACAGATATGCACACACACACACACACACACACACACACACACACACACACAGACACAGACACAGAGCGAGACACAGGCCATTTCGATTAAATTTCTGGCACGACCGCGACTTATCGGTCCTAGCGGGCGAGCGGGCTGTTTGGGGGGCGCCCGTTGGGGGCGCCCGTTGGGGCTGTTGTTGGTATCTGTTGGGTTGTGGCATTAGTGGATTCTGGTCGGCTCATTTAAAGCGCCATCCAAAGGACATTACATTTTATTCGAGCAGCGCGCCGCACGCTCTCGAATTAACTTGCGGCCTCATTTATTGCATTCCGAAAATGATTTCGTATAATTTTGCCGTTAACGCGTAAAATTTTAATGCGCCGCGAACTCGACTGGGGCCAGTGGCCAGGGGCAGGTGGCCAGAGGCAGGCGGTGTATAGTAACAGTTTTTGTATTAGCTGTATAATTAGCTAACCAAATCAAGTTGTTTTTAATGGCTAACAGCTGCTGCCACACAGAGAGAGAGGGAGAGAGAGAGCTCTTGGCCTGAATGGTGCTTGGCGTGAAATATGAGATCAATTGGCATGGAAAGAGATACTACAAAAAGCAGTTAAGAGGGGTGGGGGGGAGAGATGGGTGGGTAGGTTAGACATCCACAATATGGCCTAGGTAATCAAATTTATTGCGATTATTACATATTCCGCATGATAATGCACTGCTGCTTGCCACTTGCCACATGCCACGAGCGCTTGCCACTGGGGCCACTGCCACTGTCAGTGTCAAGTGGTTGCCAAGTAGCCGCAAAGTGAGTGAGTGAGTGTGTGTGTGTGTGTGTGTGTGTGTGGCATGCATAATTTATGGCAAACAGCCTTTGGCTGTTGGGGGCGACTGCCTGCAGACATGCAACCTGGCCATGGGCCGTCCGTCCGAACGCCTCCGCTGTTTGGTAGCAAACAAATGCACAGCAGATGCATCAATTTTGTGACGGGCAAGTGGCAAGTGGCAAGTGGCAAGCTCAAGCCGAGACCGAGACCGAGACCGAGAGCGGGACCAAGAGCGAGCCCTTGAGCCGGGGCGTGGCACTTAATTGAGCAATTAATTGCAATTAGCCATTAAATGTTGTTGCTGCCAGCCGAGTTGCAACTGGCTGCCACTAGCGGCTCTGCCGCATGCAACCGTTAATGGCCGACACTTTAGTGCCTATCGTGGCGCTGCCAACAAAGCTTCGATTATGGCCCAGTGCAAATGACAACAAGGCCGCACGTAGTCCGCTAATGGCATTCATTAATATGGCCACGACAAAGAGCTGTCGCTGCTGGCGTTGCATGCCACAAACAATCCACACTTGCCACGTCGTCGCCAAAACACCACAATCTAATCACACATGTGTGGCTGAGTGAGCGAAGTGTCTAAACACTTCAAAATGTCGCCTACGTGATCTGATTTGCTCGGTTTATGGCTACCAAAATACGAAATTAACAAATTTCATAGTTGTGCGGATGGGTGTGTGTGTGTGGGTGTGGATGTGTGTGTGTGTGAGTGTCAAGGTCAAGCTAGAGAGCAAAGAATTGCCTATTTAGCTTAATATTTTACTTATTTATTAGAGTCTATAGATATAGATATATATTAATGTTGAGCTCATGTATTGATGGCCTAAGATTATAATTTTTAAGGCTCTTTGAAGGCGTGCTTTATCAGAAAATACCCTGTAATTTCGAAAGTTTTGGAGTGTAAGCAACAAAATTTTACATTTATATAATTATATAGTTATGCCGCTCTAGAGTCCTCTTAAGATTCCTAGACTAGAATCCTCTGCACTTGTGACTCAGAAACAAAATTTAGGGCATAAATTACTGTTGATCTTCTCTATGGATTTACCAAAAATTATATAAATATGCCTATAGTTGGAGCTTCAGAATGATACAGCCAAGCAAACTTCTTCGTGACTCCTTTACCATAACAAATTCAACTGTTTTTATACCCTGAACCCATTGAAAATGGGAAATCGGGGTATAATGGTTTCGTTAAAATGTATGTAACAGGCAAAAGAAGGCGTGGCAGACCCCATAAAGTATATATATTCTTGATCAGCTCGACGAACTGAGTCGATATAGCCATGTCCGTCCCTCCGTCTGTCCGTCTGTCCGTCCGTCCGTCCGTCTGTCCGTCCGTCCGTCCGTATGTTTGAACGCGTCGATCTCAGAATCTTTAAGAGCTAGAGAAATTTTTTATGTAGATCCGTGTATAGCACGCGCAGATCGAGTTTGTTTCAAAAACTCGATCAATTTTATCATTTTAAAGTTATCGACTTAAATGTTTTAAGTCGATAACTTTAAAATGATCAAATTTATCGATTCTTTTTATCGAAATTCAGTTATAAATTTATATCTCCCGTATCTTTAGAGCTAGAGTCTCCAAACTTTGTATTCAGTATAATGTGTAGTTTATACAATTTTGATTTTTGTCACATTTTGTATAACATCCCCCCTTTCGGAGTTCTCTACTTGCTTAACATATATTTAATTAGAAGGCGTCTCAAGGTGGCCGTCAGTAGCATATTCATGCTTCAACAATATTCCATAGTCAAATCCAGATTATCTAAGAATTTTAAAGAGTATGTAAAAATATATAGTCTGCTTTTAGGCTATTACACAAAGATATCAAAGTCTCTAAGATTTGTTAAACCCGATGCAATGATCTCTTCAGACCAACTCCAACTCAAATCGATATCGAAATCAAATTAATCGAGTACAAGAATCGATAGCAGAATGCTTCCAACTTTTTAGCTCCTCTGTGACTGTGAATTGATTATGGGAATGCTAATTGAAATGCCGAATCGATTACAAAGCTAATACAGTTTGAAAACTACTGCAAGTGAAATTAGAAATGCGTTGCCCCTGGGCGTCTGCATGGCAACAGCCATTAAAAGTCTATCAATATTTGCAGAGCAAATAAATTTATGTAGATTTACACACACATGCACACTCAAGCACACACACACACACACACACACACTCGAGCTAGCGCGTACTTGAAAACTTTTGGCCTATGATTGTTGTTGTTGGCTGACAACAGGAGTTGAGTTGAGTTGAGTTGAGGTGAGCGGGGCTGGACTGGGCTGGGCTGGACTGGTCTGAGCTGTGAGGCAAACAGTTATGAGGTGTGTGTGAGAGTCGTTTGTTGGTATTGGTAAGTGCGAACAGTTGTGAAGCAATTCGACTCGACTCGACTCCAGCCAGCCAGCCAGCTTCACGTGCTCATGAGCATGATGCAAAGTTTTTGGCACATCAATAAACTAAACTTGAATGGAGTTTGGGGCGCGCCGACAGCTGGAAATGTGCCTTAAGCATGCCATGAATTATTTAGTTTCTGTTTACCTTCCACTCTATGCCCACCGGCCACTGCCTTCACAGCCTCCACAGCCTCCGTCTTCACTTTTTTATTTCATTTTGTTGCAACTTTTGGCCAATTGCGAGCACGTGCCACACTGGCCGCCGCCTTGATTGTCCTTTAATATGCACCGCAAGGCGTCGCAGTTTGCGCCGTTTGCACTCTGCTTCCTAAGTAATTGTCCTAATTGACCTGACTGCCAGCCCGACTGCCTAGATGCACCAAATTACCAGTCAAAGCTATCGAATTAACTATCCAATTTCCACAAAGTTTCGCAAAGCCGTCCGCCAATCACAATTGAAATCACATTAAGAATGTCGAGTTGTAGTCGAATTTTCATTAAGAAACGAGAAAGGAGAAATTAGCTCTTTGAGTTGCTTTAATATTGCTATTAAGTGCATGAGAATCGCATAGAAAGACGAAAGAGAGAGTATAGACCTTAAGAGAATTGCATAGAAAAGTGGAATAGTTATTATATATCTGGAAATGCTTTAAGTTAATATTGGTATATTTTGGCTATACTTGAATATACGAGAATGAGAATCGCAGAGGAAGGAAGAAATGGATATACATATGGAAAATGTAACGGAGCTCATGAGAATCAGATAGAAAGGCGTAATAGTTATATAATATCTATGTATAATATCTATAGGCCGCACTTGAGGATATGAGAATCGCATAGGAAGGGAGCAATAGCTATACATATGGAAAATGGAGTCTATGCGAATCAGATAGAAAGGCGCAATAGTTATATAAGCTTTAGTGTTAAAATCTATAGTTCGCACTTGAGCACATGCGAATCGCATAGGAAGGGGGCCAGAGCTATGCATATGGAAAATGCTTGTGAGCCTATGAGAATCAGATAGGAAGGCGCACTAGTTATAAATGCTTTAATTTTACTCTTCAAAGGTCTCACTTGACAACATGAAAATCGCATAGAAAGGCAAGTTAGATATAAGCAGTCTGCTTTCTCTATGAACTCACCTCATAGACTCTATAAAGTCAAGTTTCAACCCTCAAAAAGTTAAACAAAAATTCAATTTAATTCTTTTTCCCATAGATTTATCGCAAATTTCGCTTTGAACCTTTTGAAATTTTTTGTATTAAGTTGAAAAGTAAAAAAAAAAATTAATAAAATCTTAAATATTTGTACAAACCAAAGTCCAACCTGCCCGAGAGCAACAATAGGAAGCTAACGGCTTATTGCGGGAACTCATAATTTTTCAAGCCTTAAAATCAAAAACTCATTTGTAATTCGGCACCTGTTTGGTTGGGCGCACCTAAGCCTAGGCCAATTTAAGAGCTTACACGCTGTTTGGCTTCCAACAACCACACATCCTGCTGCCACTAGCTCGCCCCCCCCTCCCCAAGGGCTAATTTAGACGCCGACTCTAAGCCAATTGCTGAAGTTGTGAGTGCGGGGAGTGAAATGCTAAGCTCATTGGCTTCAGTTCAAGGTCCGATCTATGAATATTTTTCAATAGCAGCGCCGCCCACCTACAATTACAAATGTCAGAAGCCGTTGCAGAAATAACAAAAAAAAAAAAAAAAAGGAAGGAAAACAAGAACAATCCCCTTGCCACGGCGTGGCATGTTGGTATTGTAGCTGCCCTTTATAAGCTGCAGAAGCAACATCAACTGTGGCGAGAGGGCACAAAACGCAGAATCTGTAGCCAGGTGCTATTGCTGCTGCTGCTGCTGGAGCTGCTGCTGCTGTGGCTGTGGCTGGAACTGTGGCTTTGGCTGTGGCATAAGCTGCTGGGGCTAAAGCTGTTGCCAACGTCAAACCAAACCAAAGCCACTTATTGGTTGAACAAATTTAATTGGCAGCAGCAACAGGGGCAGTTAGGGCTGAGGTCTGTGTGCCTGGAGCTGGAGCTGGAGCTGTAGCTGGAGCAATGACAGCAACAATGCCAACGATACGTTAATGCAGGTTAAACTGCCGCCACGGATGGCTGACCCTAAGCCCAGGCAAAAGAGTCATTGCCACAGTTTCATAAAATTCAATTGAGTTGCAAGTCGAAGTTGAAACATTTTTCTTTTTTCTGTTTTCTTCTTTCTTATTGAATGCTCCAATGACCTTAGTTGACAACTCACCTGTTCCATAGACTCATACAGATTTCTTTTTCATCTCTTTTGCTTGCAGCCTGCTCAGCTGGGCCGCACGAGAAGCGCTTGCTGCACGCTCTGCTGGACAACTACAACAGCTTGGAGCGGCCCGTGGTCAACGAATCCGATCCATTGCAATTGAGTTTCGGTCTAACACTTATGCAAATCATCGATGTGGTGAGTACATAGAATAGCTTCATTGAATGAATGTGAGTTGAATTTGTGTGAGAGGTGAATTTTGAATAGGGCTGATGGAAAATGTTATTGCCATAAAGCTATTCGGATCTCATGCTATTTGACTGAAATATAATGTCAAATTAAATGGCATAGATCTGATTTTAAAATGAAATTAGAAACAATACTATAGTTTTAATAGTTTTCGATATATTAACAATTCTTTTGCTATTGCTCTTATCTGGTCACCCTATATATAGTTTTTATTGAAATATCATCGGCGATAATACATCAGAAAGTGTCTGAAAAGCAATGTCTATAAAGCTTAGTGATACTGCCAACAGTTTCTCTCTCTTCCTTGCTTGCCTTTTCCTTCCCACTTAATGTCAACCTTTCTACGTAATTCTCATAAAACTCAAATGTCAAATTAAAGACTGAAATATCATTGAATATTGATTGAACAGCTTCGCTCTCTCTTCCTTACTTGCCTTTTTCCTTTTCACTTAATGCTAACTGCCGCTCTATGCAATTCTCATAAAGCATTTATAACTTAAAAGTCAAATTTAAATTGTTTCCTAGACTTTTCTCCCTACATAACTAGCATAGTTAATACAGGGTATTTTCTAGTTGATCAAATTGAACTTTAAACTTGCTTTTAGAATGCCATTGCTAAGCGGAACTGGAATTTATTTTGCTGCGCGTCGATTTTTGGCTTGGCTAAAAGCTGAGCTCAGCTGACAGTCGGCAAACATTTGGTAAAATGATGGCACGACACCAATATCTGGACTGACATAGTGCCCCAATACATGCCAGCATATATATATATATATATATGCCTCTCTCTCTCTCTGCCCTCTCTCTGTGTGTGCGTATTTATGTGCTTTCTGCACAGGCTTTGCTGATGGCTGCTGCCGATGAACGACATTATGCGCCAGAGAGATGCCAACTAGCAGCAAAGAGCCCCAAAAACTCCAGCGACGCGTGCAAGACAACGGCACAAAATTATGCCATGAGTGCACATTATGGCCATTAGCCAGAAGTGCCAACTTGCCACCGTCTCTTCTGGATTATTGTGGCAGCATCAGCAGAACGGAGCCCAAGTGCCGCCACTTGCCGCAAGTCGCAAAATTCTACAATTTACTCACTATGCTTGAGTTAAGAGAGTTTGAGCCCGAAAGTATTGCCCGCCTGCGTTTGAGCATGGACTTCAAACCTTTGCCGGAACAATTCGCAAATGGAACATACGAAATGCTTTTACATCAGTTAATGACAAACGGATTTGAGTCAAAACAGCTTTCAGTTCTTTAATTATGATTTAATGGCCATGTCCATATGTTGCTAGATAGTTACACTGACCCAGTTGGAATCTAATTGGAGTTTCGTTAAGTCGAGTAAAATTAGAGTCTTGCTCAAGCTTAGGCTGACCCAGCAAGAGTAATACTACTTGCAATGATCATAACTTGGCAGATGTTTAAGTTATTAATAACATTGTTGATATAAAATATGTTCAATATGATATGCCATTTAATTTACATTCATTTCAAACCTACCAAAAATCTGTTAATATTTTTTAAATATTTTCGAAACTCCTGCTAAAATGTTGTCACTCTTGCTAAATTTAACTAGGAAAAAAAATCAATGGCAACAAAATTAATGGGATCATCAACGCGATGATAGGTTGAACTTTTAGATGCCGTTGGCCTCTGTTACACTCGATGGTCTCCTAGCTCACACCCACACACACACACACACACACACACACACACATATATATTCGGGCATCTATCTGTATGTGTTTGGGTGTTGCACTCGTGTATTTGTGAAATGTTGCAAGTTTGTATAAGCTCACCAGCTGAATGCAAATAGTGACAAAGCGACCGTAATTGGATGAAACGGAAATGAGGTAGAAGGAAGCGAACGGGTGGAATCTCTACTGCTGCTGCCCGCTGTGCATTTCACCTGATAAAGTGAGCTTCGAAGTGCGCTAATTAAAAGTGCCGTTACCCGCAAAAAACAGCTGCTCACGCCCCGCCTCACCGCACCCCGCCCCCTTTCGCCACAATTTACAAACGGTTTTTGATTACAAAGCAAGCGTTGAGTGGAGACTAAAAAAAAAAAAAAAAAAAAAAAAAAACAGGGAGAAGCTGCTGCCGCTCCTTATAATCGCGCCCAGCTTTAACTAGACAAAGGTGCACAGACGAAAAAGAAGAAGCGACAGCAGGTGGAAAAAAAAAACATGGCAGACAGCTTAACAAAACCACAATACAGCAGCCGCACGAGCGATGATAAGGGCTAACGAGTATCCAGAATCGAGTGGGGAGTAGAGAGTAGAAAAAGTAGAGAGTAGAGGGTGGAGAGTGGAGAGTGGAGAGTGGAGAGTGGAGAGTGGAGAGTGGAGAGTGGAGAGTGAAGAGTAGAAAATGATGAGTGAAGAGTGAAGAGTGGAGAGTGGAAGTTGGAGAGTGGAAGTTTGAGAGTAGAAGTTGGAGAGTGGAGAGTAAAGAGTATAAGTTGGAGGGGAGATGTTGGAGAGTGGAAGTTGGAGAGTCGAAGTAGGAGAGTAGAGAGTAGAGTGAGGAGAGTGGAAAGTGGGGAGTGAAGAGTAGTAGTTGGAGAGTGGATGTTGGAGAGTCGAAGTTGGAGACTAGAGACTAGAGAGTGGAGAGTGGAGAGTGGAAGTTGTAGAGTGGAGAGTAAAGAGTAGAGAGTGGAAGTTGGAGAGTGGAGAGTGGAGAGTGGAGAGTAGGAGTTGGAAAGTGGAGAGTGGACATTGAAGAGTAGAAAGTGGAGAGGGGAAGTTGGAGAGTGAAGAGTGAAGAGTAGAAGTTGGAGAGTGGAAGTTGGAGAGTGGAAGTTGGAGAGTGGAAGTTGGAGAGTGGAAGTTGGGGAGTGGAAGTTGAAGAGTGTAAGTTAGAGAGTCGATGTTGGAGAGTGGAGAGAGAAGAGTAGAAGTTGGAGAGCGGAGAGTGAAGAGTAGAAGTTGGAGAATGGGAGTTGGAGAGTGGATGTTGGAGAGTGGAAGTTGGAGAGTGGAGAGAGAAGAATAGAAGTTGCAGAGTGTATGTCGCAGAGTGGAAGTTGGAGAGTCGAAGTTGGAGAGTGGATGTTGGAGAGTGGAAATTGGAGAGTGGAGAGAGAAGAATAGAAGTTGCAGAGTGTATGTCGCAGAGTGGAAGTTGGAGAGTCGAAGTTGGAGAGTAGATCGTGGAAAGTGAAGAGTAAGAAGTAAGGAATAAGTAAACTATCATTTCATTTAATAGAAAGTCCATTCCCTATCTATCCTTCTCTCCCTCTTTCTCTATCTCTAGTAAAGCAGATGAGCTTCTTCTTGGGCGTAATGACGGTCAAGCCTGCCGTGCAGCATAGCGATTACAAGCATAGTAAAGAGATATCATTGTCTGCTTGGCCTTGGCCGGCTGCTAATTAAGTTGGAAGCCTGTGCCGAATCCCAGAGCCAGTTAATAACATTTCGCGGGCTGGAATTGAACGAGCGTAGGCGGCGGCACTTGACAGTAATAGTAATGTGCTATGCCAAGGGACAGCAGTTGGCATTGGGACTGGGATTGGGACTGGGTTTGGGATTGAGTTTGAGTTTGAATTTGGGCTTGGGTTAGCATTTTAGGTTTTCGAATGCCCGCCAATGGCAATGGCAGTTCGGTGCTTTGACTTTGGCTAATAAAAGCATCGCATTGTTTGACAATTTGCCATTGCAGACTTTTGGGACTTCTTGTGGGCCACTAGAAGCCGCCTACCTCTCTCTCTCTCTGTCACTCTCTCCCTCTTGCTCTCTCTTTTGCTCTCGCCATTCTCTGTGTTTGTAGTGCACTAGTAAATTACAAACATAAATCACTTGATAAGTGACGCTTACGCTGCCCCCAGGCTGCCGGACTGCCAGCCAGTCGGGCTGCTGCTAGCTCGTGCCGCATGTGCCGGCTTGTAGGAGCAGAAACTTATCAGCTAAACAGCAATCAGGTCAGCAATAGCAACAGCCAAGTACTCATCCCAATGGCTATATGTGGGCGTATGTGGATGTCTCTCTGTATGTGTGTGTATGTGTGTGTGTGTGTGTGTGTTTGTGCAGTTGCACATCTTTTTGTTAAGTTCACTCGAACATAAATTTCTTTAGAATTGTCAATGGTAGCAGCTGCAGCAACCGCCTGAAGCAGCCCAGACCGAAAACCCTCCAGGTCTCTAGTGCGTGTCACTCTCTCTCTCGCTCTCTCTCTCTCTCTCTCTCTTCGATTCTCTCCTACACACATTTATATATATATATAAATATATTCCACTCTGTATGTGTGTGTAATGCTTTTGCTACATACTTGCCTTTTTAGTATCCACCCACACGCGCGCGCTGTCATTTGTGCAGCACTTTTGTTGCACTTTGCACTTGGCATTTAATGGATGCAGCATTGTGCTGCAAGAAGAAAGCAACTAAAAAGTAAATGTTGCAAGTAGGTGGCAACTGGCGACGATTGTGCGGTCGGCACCACACGGAACACGCTGCGTATGAGTGATTTTTATGCATCAACAATATTTGTCACACTCGAGCTGACTTCAGCTGAGCCCTGTAAGTGCGTGGGCGTTGATTGTTTAATGACATCATTCAGCGCAAATGATTTCTTTTTTTTCATTTTTCACTCAATTTTCATAGAAGAAAATTCATTTCGCATCGATTTTGCCTACGAATATTTCCATTTTGGCTTTGGGTCAAGTTAACTTGTTACTCACTCTCAGCTGACGTCTAGCTGGCTGTCAGTCCGTCCGTCCCACTGTCTCTCTGTCTCTTTGCCTTCCTGTCTATCTGTCTATCTGTCGGTCTGTCTGTCGTCTGTGTCTTGGTGGGCGGCTTTATAGCCTGCGTCATAGCCACAGTCATGTCTGCGGCAGGAAATTGTGTGTGGCTCCCGCTCTGTCTGTATTTTAAAGTAATTTTTATGCTGCTTTATGTGGGACGTGCCTTTTACGCAATTTGTCTACATTTAGACCACCCGTCCCGTCCCCCCTCATGGCCGCCCTGCTGTTTGCAACACCTGCTCGCTTGTCGGCTTTTGTTGGTTTATGCCACAAATCCCAGCTAGATGAAGTCCATAATACCGAAAAATACGAAATATTTGTATCCGTTTCCGCTGCTCGTGCAGCATCAAAAACAACAAGTAAGAGTGCTCTAGGCGGGACTAGACCGACTAGGAAATACTCTGAGCTCTGTGAAGAGCTGATGTTGCAATCATTGTAGGCTTCTTTTATACGCGGCATACGGACAGACGGGCCGGATGGAAATAGGAAGGGTAGAGACGGACAGAAGGATGAATGGTAGAACGGACGCTAGGACGGACGGTAGGACGGACGGTAGGATGGACAGTAGGACGGACAGTAGGACGGACGGTGAGACGGACGGTAGGACGGACTGTAGGACGGACGGTAGGACGGACGGTAGGACGGACGGTAGGACGGACGGTAGGACGGACGGTAGGACGGACGGTAGGACGGACGGTAGGACGGACGGTAGGACGGACGGTAGGACGGACGGTAGGACGGACGGTAGGACGGACGGTAGGACGGATGTTAGGATGGACAGAAGGACAGACGATAGGACGGACAGAAGGACGAAAAAGGCTAGATCCACTAAGCTTGGCGTCTGCCAGCTACAGACATATTCACAAAGCCAATATACCCTGAAATTCCATTTTCAATGGGTTTAGGGTAGCAAAATTGTGCGTAACTCTCAACCCCAATTCACCCATACTCCCACTCTATCTCTCATTCACTCTCTCCCTCTTTCTCCCTGTATCGAGCGATAAGATGCAGAGCTTCCAACAGATTTGGTTGCTTTTTATTGCGCTGAATATGTGCGTTTAGCAGCCGCGTTTGGCAAATGCGGCCTCAATGCGCTCCTTCGTTTATTTCATGTTTTTCTCTTTTTTTTTCGTTTTTTTTTTTTTGTGGGGGGGTTTTTTCTTACTGTATTTTGTTTGTTTGCCAAGTTAAGCCCAGGAATTTGGACTCTGCGCCCCCGCCGCACAGCCACTACATTAACCAAGCAGCTGGGCAGCTGGGGCCCGCCGAGTCGTCAACAGCCTTCAGCTACTCGCCATCGTCGAACGGATGTTGTCGTATGTTGAAGACTTGTCGTATTTCCGCCGATGTCTTGCCATTGATCATCGTCGCCACCGTGCGGCAGGTGAGCTCCAGCAGGCCCTTAATGTCCAAGTAGTTGGCCGCGAGCATCAGTTGAAAGAGCATGGCCTGATCCACTTTGCTGATGAACTCCTTGTCCCAGCCACTGATGTTGCCCGGCATGGGGGACGCATCGGTTCGCGGTTCGTCGTCCCTATGATGCTCCGCCCAAAAGATCACGTGGCGCAGCGTATTCGAGCTGACGTTCGACAGAGGCACCACCGTATTATCGTCCTCGTCCAGGCCGCAATCCTCCAGCATGGTTTTAATGGTCATCGAACACTTGGCCGCCTGCACATCCGTCTCGAAGACATCCCCATCCGAGGACTGCAGTTTGATGCGCTCCATTTAGTCCCAAGCGAGTCTACTCCACAAATACTGGTGTTCACTGAGCCAGTGTCTACAATTTTAAATCGAAATTTTTTTTTTTTTATATATCTGACTTGCTTGGCAAAGGTTGAGTCAAAGGCTGACTCAACCACTGCCTCAATCCTGACTCTCTCTGCGTATATATATTAGCCTTTGATTTGCTGCGATATCTATAACTCTCGGCCTACTGCATACATATATCGTATGATGTATTATTACGTCGTGCTTGTAGCGACATTTCCATGCACATCACGTCGCACACCTCATGCTGCCAAATCACTCTAAGCTCTCACACGCACCTAAGGACGCACACACATGTCGGTTCGTCCTTTCCTTTTTCCTTGGGTGCAATGGCTTTCTGGCGTATACGCAATTTGCAACTGCTTGAGGCTGGTGCTGGTAGTATTTCGACATTAATTGAGAACGTTATATGCCAGGCACACACACACACACACATGTACACCCACTGATTGGACTTGGGCTGTCGAAAAGCCTCTAAATATTTGCCGCAAAGGGTGTGCCGTGTGCTCGCTGTAAACAAAAATATATAAAAATATTGTCTCTGGTTATGCATATATAATAATAATAATAATAATATCTGCCAGGCGGCGCTATAAATAAACAAGTTAGAGGCAGTGCTCGACTAGGAAATACCCTGAGGCAGTTATAGAGTTGAAGTTTGAATAACTTTGATTATGCTTGTTATATAACAATGAAATTAACAATGAAACATAATGGAATTGAGTGGAATGGAAACATAATTATGCTAAGCAAATGTTTATCTTTGCAAAAGTTAAGTTGAGATATCAAGTTTCTAGCTTTTGGACAAGTTTACAAGTTTGGCTTACATTAATACAGGCGAAATAGGCATATAGGTAAAGGCATGAATGGCTTGAGTTACAGTACTCAATGTACCTCAGGCTATAATTGCATGTATAAAGCTTGTTAGCATAATACATGCTCTGAAACAATTGAGATATCATAAGAGTTGAATAAGAGTAGGGGAAAAAGGAATAAGATTATGGGAAACTTTTCATATAAGCAGGATATTTTCTAGTCGAGCATTCCAATTGTTTGCATACTTAACTGGGCTTTGCTTCTTTTGCTCTTTTTATACACATTGAGAATGGAAAGTCAGGGTATAATGAAGTTGGGCAAATGTATGTAACAGGTAGAAGTAGACATGGCTGACCCCATAAAGGATATATATTCTAGATCAGCAGGAAGAGTCAACTGAGTTGAGTTGAATTTCAAATACTCGAAACTTGAGCTTAGGCAAATACTCACGCACACTCTTAAATTATAAGAGTGGAAGAGTATAGTAAAGCCCATAAGCCTAGGTCAAGCTTAGTCCAAGCACAGTTGCTATGCATGTGTACCTAAGTGTGTGTGTGTGTGTATATGACTGTGCCTGTGTGTGTTGTTTTCCCTGCATGCATTAAAGAAGCGTAACACGATTAAAATATTAACTCATCCCACAAGTCACGGTATCTCCCAGTCGTGCACGCCCGCCTAACACGCTGCTTAGTTTGTGCCCCTCGCAGTATCTCTTCCTTGCCACTGTGCCACTTGGCAGTCTTGCACGTCATATTGTCGCCAGTTTGCTTCAACTTTCACCACGCCCACGTATACACTTGATTGTAGGCGTGGCTAGGGTGGTGGGTATATGGCAGGTGGGGCGGGAAGGGGTGGGTTGGTGTGTGTGTGTGTGTGTGTGTGTGTGTCATTGGACCGGCAGCTAATTAATATGTTGAAGTAGTATTAATTACGCTGCTGTCCGCACTGGTTTGAGGGTGTTCAATCAACACAAGTGACAAGTGACTCTGGGCACGCACACGCACACACACACACACACACACACGCACACGTATACTTGGCCAGAAGTAGACAGTTGAAATATAATAATAAACAACTAGTTAATGCCTCCACATATCTAATTGGCAATTAACTTGATGCGCCTATCGTTTTATAACAAATGACTATTCAAACAATAAGCCCAATTTAACCAGCAGACGAACCGAACCCAAACCAAGCGAACAACCCAGCTCCGCCCAGTGGTTAAGACAAGCGCAGCTGCTGCGGTCGGTTGACCAGCCAAACCAAACAGAGTGGGTAAAAGGGAGAGAGCGTGCGAGAGATAGAGTGAAGTTAAGCACAACTCTCTATCTCTCTCTCTCTCTCTCTCTCTCTCTCTCTCTCTCTCTGTCTCTGTGTATCCATTGTGCATGATTGTAATGCAAATGTGAATTGGCAACTGTACGTTGCATGCCACAACAAGGGGCGTGTGGGCGGGCGAGCTGGTTGCAAATGTCGTAAATTGTGCAAAGTTGAGACTGTCAACTGTTGACACTTTATGTGACAAAATAGCAGCATTTATGTTCACTAAAACTAATGTTTGTATGTCGTAACTCCCATCTCTCTCTCTCACTCTCTGTCTCCTTCTATCTCTCTATGTGCTTCACATAATGCATGTAATTGCTGCTGCACGCACCGTTATGCTGCACACTGGCAACCTGACTTTGAGTGACACAGCTTAAAGTAATGACTGCGCCATGGCAATGTCTGGCCAAATGGCCAATCGATTAAGCAACAATCGATGTAGTTGGCATAACAATTTAACCATAGTATAAAGGGCTGCAAAACCGTTAGTTGAGGTAGCTGGATCGATTGACTTTAAATATGAATAGCAATTAAAAGTCATGAACTTTAACCAATCAAATTGCTTGATTAATGCGGCTTAAGGCTAGCTAGAGTGAACTAACTGTGATTGGTTTAGTAAGCGGTCAGATAGTCTAGCTATGGCTATGGCGTCTCGACTGTAGCTGCTGAGTAAGCGTTTCTTATATGGTGTTCAAATAGTAGTAATATTATATATAGATAATATTTATAGTCTACATAGCGTCAATTTTATCAGCTTCCATTCTAATTTTATACTTTGACAACGAACTGCCATTGTTTTATCTTTCACCATTTGCTTACTCAGAATGCCATTTTCAAATCACCTCCAACGTCCAATGATAATCGCAACGATCCTCTCTAAATAGCCATCTCGCTCTCACTTAGCAACACTCAATACCAACGATCACTAATAGCTATGTTTGTCTCTCTTCCACTCTCGGCGTCAAACGTCTGCTGGTTTTGATTTTTATGCAAGTGCTTTGACTATGCTTAGCAGCAGCTATATTTGTCTCCCTCTCTCTCGGAGAGTGGGTATTAGCTGCAAGCCAGCAATGAGTAGCGTGCGACTAAGACGCAAACTCAGTCAGATAATTTTTTTACAACAAGCTCTCAGCTTCACACTAATACAGCTGCATTAGTGGCAGCCAATCAGAACTAAATTAAGCAGAATTGAGAAACTCCGAAAACAGACCAATGCAATTGCAATAGTAGAGCCAATCAGAGCAAAATTAAGCAGAATTGAATCAGATTTATCTATTTACTTCCAAATATCACGTTATTTGTAGTCTATAATCACTACATGATAATCATTAAATTTTCAATATGTTATAAATATATATTTGAGTAATTATAAAACGCGCCCACAGCAGAACGATATGAATAAATGTGTGAACGTTAATGAATTGTGCTGTATATTTGATGCCCGCTGCCCGCGGCCTACAGCCCACAGCCTACAGCCTACAGCCCGCTGTCCGATCGTAATTGCTGGGTCGCTCCGTTTGCTTTTGCCATATGAATTCATAATTTTGCGAGCTGTTTTTCTTTTTATATTGCACATGTTTTTGCTGTTGTATTATTTTACTTTATTATTATTGTTTTTTTCTGTTTCTTTTTTTTGGCTTTTTGGCTGCTGGCATTAAAACAATTAAATATGGATGAGGGCACGTCGCTGAAATATGTTTCACTAAGTGTCGAAAAACTTTGGCATATCAAATTACGCGACGCTCCAACAAATAGAGAGCACGCACACACACGCACACACACACAGACACAATCGCATACCTCGGTCCAGTTGTCTTTGGTTGACCACCGCGAAACCTATTTGCCATATGCACATGTCAGGCAACTGCTGTTTCTGTCTCACTCTCTCTCTCACACACACACACACACAGTCTCTCTACATCTCTGTTTAACATATTATGGGCATAAAAGGCATTATTAAAGCACGCACGCAGCCGGCGCAGATAAGTATGCTACACATTTTGCTGGGCTTCATATACACGTGCGTGAGTGCGTGTGTGTGTGTGTGTGTGTGCGTGTGTTTATGGATGCATGTCAGATTGTCAGCCGCATATGATACTGGCCACGCCCACCGCGCAAAATGGCCAACAACCATAAATTATACAAATAAACAAAAGCACTTTATACCACCGCCACGCCCACACCCACACCCACACCCAGCGCCCCTTTTTTTTTTTTTTTTGGCCCACCTCATCAGCATCTTTGGTTTTTGCAATTGAAATGGGCAGCAGCATAAAAATACCATATTTATTTATTTTTTTTTATAATAATAATTCCGAGCTATTTGTACCCTGTTAATTATGCAAATGAGAGAATCGGGTATGCTAGTGAATGAGAGAAGTCTTTCATATATGTAAACTATGTTAACTATATTATGTTAACTATAAAATGTTAACTACATAGTGTTAACTATAAAATGTTAAGTTCATACTGTTAACTACATACTGTTAACTACATCCAGTTAACCAAATAATGTTAACTATATAATGTTAACTACATACTGTTAACTACATACTGTTAACTACATACTGTTAACTACATACTGCTAACTACATACTGTTAACTACATACTGTTAGCTACATACTGTCTACTACATAATGTTGATTACATAATGTTAACTATGTAATGTTAACTATATAAAGTCCTGAATAAAGTAAGATTTACTTTCTAAACTAAGCCTTAAAGAGTATCCCAAAATCTGTATAGACTTCATATACACATACATACATACATTCATACAAATGTTTGTATATCTCACATATGAATCTGTTTTATATGTTCCATGCGTCCATCTGTGTGAAGCGCTTATTAACGAGACTTTTGCTCGACTTGTAAACCAATTTTGTGCACAATTCACGCCATTTTCAGCTGTGCTTGTTGTTGTCATTAACAGTGGTCACTTGTGTTGTATGTTTGCTGGCAAAAACAACAACAGAAAAACAATACATATTTAGCATGAAATAAAGCAAAAAGTTAATATCATTAATTAATTGCATGCCAAGCGCATAAACGCTTAAAAGGCCATTCACTTATTTATGCCACATTCCATTTTTTTTTCTTCTCATTTTTCATTTTTCATTTTGCTCTGAACGGGTTAAAATAGTCTGCAACAGAGTTATAATAACTCTTAATGCATATTCAGCTTACGCCATTTTTAATGCCTTTTTAAGCACTTGTGAGTGAAAGAGAAAGCCCGATCAGCTATCAAATTATGTACATATAAATGTATATGTGTACATAACAGTAGCTGTCTGCATTACTCTAGCAGTTGCTTGCCAGCAGAACTTAAGCACTTACACTCTGCTCTGTCTCACACACATGCAAGTATGCAACTTCCAATCGGAGCGCAATAAGCGAAGTTAGGCTTGATCGCGACAGGTTAGAGTAGAGCAGATATACATAGCTGCGCTGTATTATAAATACAATTAAAGGCTAGGTAAATACTATGCTTGTCTCACTCCTACACATGCAACTATGCAGCTCCCAATGGGGGCAAGCACTAATCGAAGTTTGTCTTGATCGAAACGGGTCAGAGTAGAGCAGGGTTAGCTGCGCTGTAATTTATGCATATTTTCTGTTGAGGTAAAGAGAAAATATTTAATTAAAAAATTTCTAATTTTAATATGCAACAAAAATATGCCAAGTCAATTCCTTAAATCGCCAGCTGATGAGCTTTTATAGCAACTGTAGCTAGTTGGCTTCAGCTTCCACCTTGTTTCTATCTCTCTCTTGCTCTTGCTCTTCTTGCTCCTATTAAACGTTGACCGCAGCATCTGTAAGTATGTGTGTGTGTGTGTGTGCGGTCGTGTGGTTTGTTTACCGTTCTAATTAATTGTTGAGTTGCTTTCACCCACTCGCTTGCCTTTTTGCTATAGTTTCTGCCCCTGTTAGTGTGTGTGTGTGTGTGTTTGTGTGTGTGTCTGGCAGCTGCTCATTTAAAATTGCATTTGACGCTGAACAAAATGCGGGCAAATTACAAAATATTTATCGCCAATGCCAACACGTCCGACGCAATCAACTGACCCCTCGCTGACCAGCACGTTGGGCCCCTATTGAATTTAGCATATATTAGTTTTATGCAATGCCACAAAACAAGCCTCCTCCCGGTCCGCCCCAGTTGTCTTTTGCCATTGGCCTCTGTGCATTTCCATTTCCATTTCCATTTCCAGTTCCAGTTCCAGTTCCAGTCCGAAAAACAATCATTTCTGTCAGCAAGCATTCCACTCGCCTGCCTCCTTCCCATTCGCCCAATGCTCTTGCTCACTATTTCGCTCTCGCTCTAACGCCTGGCAATGGCGGCGCCCGCCTCGTATTGCATTTGCGTTTCGTTTCGCTATTTCAAAGTTTGCTTTTTTCCCTCCGTTTCTTTTTTTTTCTTTTTTTTTATTTTGACAAATTTGCTCAACAATTTGAACTGCTAACTATGGAAATTTACAGTGCGAGCACACACATGCATTTGTCAGGGTGTGTGTGTGGGTGTGTGAAAGCTTTTAATTTAGTGCATAATTGCGTAATCATTGGGGGGGCGTGCAGGGGGCAAAGACAGGACAGGACAAGCAATGTTGGCCAACTCGCCCACCCGATCTTTTATTTTTGTATGTTTATTTTTTTAGTGTGGCTAGAAATAAATTCAATTAAATCCAATTAAAATAAATAAATAAGCCAGTTTCGTGGCGGCGTTAAATTAAATTTTGGCACAGCATCAAACAGAAACGCGCAGGGCAATGGGAAATGGGAAATGGACGCACGGCCCGGAACAAGTCCATGAACAGTTCGAATGTGGCACAAATTATTTCTGAATTCGGTTTTGTATCATTGCACAATCTCTATTGCCTGCCCTTTCCCTCCTCCAGCAGCTGCCAATGGATGTGGGTGTGTATGTGTGTGTGTGTGTGCATATATCTACCGCTAGATAGATAGCTATGTTTATCTCACTCCCTCCTACACTCTATTCCCTTTGTGTGCACTCTTTGGGGTATTTAATTAGTTGTTTTGCTTTTGCATTCCTTTTTGTGTTGCGGTTTTTTTTGTTTTTTTTTTGTTTGCCCAGCATGAAAAACGATTTACACAATGCAATCAAAATCAACATTTGGCAATAAAAATAATGATTGTAATGACAACAATGATGAGGAATGCATTGTTAGATAAGGCTATTGAAAAAAAATTTAAAAAAAAATTATAAAAAAAATTTTAAAAATTTTAAAATAATAATAGGAAATGTATGTAAAGGCTATACAAATTATGAATGCTTTGTCAGAAAAGATATTTGAAATGGTTTTTAAAAATTTATGAAAATTTTTAAATAACAATAGAAATGATGATGATGATGATGATGATAATGATAAATGAAATCATTTTAAAAATTTTTTTAAATAACAATAGAAATGATGATGATGATCATGATAATTATAGTGATACTGAATGAATTTAAATTCTGATTAATTTAATAAAAAATTATTTTAATGAAAACAATGAACATTAAAAAAATTTAAAAATAAAATTAGAAAAATTTAGAAAAATTTAGAAAAACTTAAAAAAAATTATAAAAATTATGAATGCATTGTCAGATATGATTATTAATTTTTTTTTTAATTATAAAAATTAAAAAAAAAATTTTTAAGAATAATAAAAATGCTAATGAGTATGATAATGATAATAAATAAATTTTAAATCAGATTAATAAAAAATAAAAATAATTTTGCTTCAAATCTATTAAGATTTATTCATTACAAAATATAATAATTCAACAAAATATAAGTAAATAAATAAATAAATATAAATAAATATCATGACAACGCTGATTATGATAATATTAATTAATATTAATTAAACTAAAAGCTAAAAAATTTAATGTTTTTATTTTCACATTAATTAAAGCACTTTCATTATATCCAACGGCATTTGATATCAAAGCTCTCGCAACATTGCCAATGTCAATGCACTTAAATGCTTGCCAACACTTCTGTGTCAGTGTTTTGCACAGTGTACGACAAACATGCATTCAAAAAACACTGTAGCAATCAGATCCGCATACATATGTTTGCATGTATGCAGTTGTCTACTTCCATGTGTGTGTGTGTGTGTGTGTGTGTGCACCTTACAAAAGCGAAATAGGTCCGTAGCATAAACAAAGGCGCTATTTTTAAATAAAGCGATGCCGACACACCATACACACACACAAACACACACACACACCATGCAGCCATTCACAGACACAACACAACACATCACACTCACACACACACACACACGCACACTCGCATAAATACACTTAGTTTCATTCAATTAACGTTGGCCAGAAAACGAGCTGCCGCGGAATGGGAGCGAACGAGTGTGAGTGAGAGTGAGTAAGCTTGCGGTTGGGCATGGTGCGCTGAGAGCATACTTTGCTCTTGTTGCACTGCTCGTCTAGAGTTTCGCTCACTCGCTCGCTCTACTTACTCTCCACACTCTCCATACTCTCCACACACTCTGCTCGCTCGCTTGATCCATCTCTCTTGCGCTACTTACTGCATCTGCGGCTTGGTTTGTTTGTGTGCAATTCTGCTGCTGCTGCTGCTGCTACCGCCGCCGTCGCTGTTGTTGCTGTGTTTGCTGCTGTCGTGGTTTCTGCCGTTATTCAGCTTTGCATACGCTGCGTGCCGTTCTTTTTTTTTACCGTTCGCTTTTTATTCTGTCACTGCTGCTGCTGCTGCTCCACTTTGCATGTTTTTGTTTTTGTTTTTGTCACTCCTCGTGCAGTTGCTGTTTGCATAGACAATTGTAAAACAAAGCCAGCCAGCAGCACGTGAGCTTAAAGAGCCCGACGCAACGGCAACGGCAACGGCAGCGCTGTCGATGTCTATGTCTGTGTTTTAGCACAGTAAGCGCTTTGATTGTTTATTTGCGTCAGCTCGCACAATACTAATTTCTCTATTTTGTCTCTCCACATGCATATGTATAGCTGTCCCGCTCCCACGGACGCGTGTCTGGTTAGCTTTTGCTGTTGCCTTTGATTTGCATAGTGGCCACAGTGGTCGCTGCCGCAGACTCTTAAATACACATACATAAAGACTAATATATATGTGTGTGTGTGTGAGTGTCGCGACCAGTCGCACATTAAATCGCCGGCCATTTATCAGCTGCCAATTGGCTTTAAAGCTGCAGCGCTCAACTTTTCCAATAAGCAACTTTTATCGCCAGCTTGCGTTGCCATATCAGCTGCACACACACACACACACACACACACACACACACACACACACACACACACACACACACACACACACACACACACACACACACACACACACACACACACACACACACACACACACACACACACACACACACACACACACATGCACACACGCACATTTGTACATTTGGCAAATGTATGTAACTGGGGGCACACACAGGTACGCACGCTGTGAACTCGACCGAGTCAAGGTGAAGGCAAATGTCAGCAGCCCACACATAACGGAAGTGTGCAAGCAGCAGCCGCTGCCGCCGCCGCCGTCCGCCTCGTTTCGCTTTTAATTTCCTTTGAAGAAAACTTATCACCCAGCACGAAATGCCAAAGAAATAGCAATAATAGAGAGAGAGAGAAAAAAAAAGAAATATATATATATATATAAAACGAAATGCCACCGGAACTTAAAACCTAGTCCTGCTGCAGAGCGAGAGAATAACTTTTGCTTTTGAAGCAGCGACGGCGACAGCAGCAGCAGCAGCAGCAGCACAGGCAATGTCAATGGCAACAACGTCGCTGTCGACGTCGACGCAGCAGCGACTGTCTCTGTCTGTGTGAGTTGAGTTTGTGATTTAAAAAGTGCATTTGATACCCGTGGCAATGGCAATGAATTCTGCCTTAGCCAAAGCTTATGCGCTGTGCGTATGTCTGTGTGTGTGTGTTTGTATGCTTTAGTAGCCCACGCTCTCGCTCTTGGCCTCTCACTCTCTCTCTCACCCTCACCTCACCCCTCTCCCTTGCCTGCTTATGTAGCGCTGTCATTTGCACGTGGCCAGCGGGCGTGCGCTGCGAGCTTTTGTTCTCGTCTCTTAACTTTTTTTTTTGTTGTAGCCAGTTCCACTGCTCGCTGGCCAAGTCGTGTCCGCTTGTCCGGCGGCAAGGCCAGCTTGGTAACGTGACTGGACCAGCAGCTCACTTGCTCAGCTGGCAATCGGATTCGTTGGGCTCATTAACGGGCTGCGTAGCCCAGCAATCCTTTCATAAGTGCTTTAAATGCCATTTGCCAATGAAAATTATGAATTTATAAACAAATTGTATTTCAAAATGTTAAAAAAATAATCGTATATTATGCTCTGAAACGGACGCTTTGCACTGTTTTATGCATTTCATTCACAGAGATTTAAGCTCAATGGATAAAAAATATGGAAAAAAAATAAATATTTATATACGAGGTTTGTTTAAAGAGTATCGAGAATGTTGAGTGTCGGAGGGTTACATATATTCGACACTCGATAATCGATTTACGATATTGGATTTGTAAATTCGAATTTCGACTTGCGACATTTGATTTTCAATATTTGATTTTCAATATTCAACTTTCTATATTTTATTTTCTGTATTCGATATACGATATTCGATTTTCGATATTAAATTTTGAATATTCGATTTACGATATTCGGTTTTCGATATTCGCTTTTATAGAATTGAATTTCAATATTCGGTTTTCAAACTCGACCTGCGACATTTGATTTCCGATATTCAATTTCTATACTTAATATCCGATATTCTATATCGGACTTACGATATTCAATTTTGAATATTAGATTTTTCATATCCAATTTACGATATTCAATTTACGGTATTCGATTTACGATATTCAATTTACGATATTCGATTTTCGACATGGATTCTCGATATCCGACTCGTATTACTTCAAAGCTCACAAAATAGATATTCATGAATAGATATAAAATTTTCGAAAAATAAACTTAAATTTCGCAAAACTTTTCGAACACACCGCGTGTACGGGGCTTTTCTGCGCAGCTATTAGGATTGTGTGGAAAAGTCATCGGCTCATCGAACATTTTAAATAATTCATAACGACTTTAGTGCCGTTGAAAAGGAGCAAAACAACAAACAACAAATAAATGCGCACGCATCAATGAAATCGTGTAATTCCGCGGGCGTCCGTCAACAGTAAATAAACTGAACAAACAAACGTCGCGCATGAATTAATTCAACTAGTCGAATATTCATTGCACTCGTTAATTGAGTGGGCCAAATATAGATATGAAACGAGTTGGCTACGATTGATTGACGTTGATTGATGATCTGGCCAAGTGGGGCCAAGCGATTGGCGCTAGAGATGGGTTACTCAAATAAATAATAATTAATAAATTCATATAAATATATTTGTATATATATATTCATAGACAAATAATTGTATGTAGTGATTGATTGATTGTTTGATTGATTGATGATGAAATAATTGGATTTAGTAAACGAGTTAAGTTATAAATGAAAAATATATATACTATAAACTTTTATATACGTATATGGAGCTGTGTAGAAGCAATTGATTGATTGATTGATGAATGATAATTGATGAATAAAAAACTACATTTAGAGTTCAAACTAAGCTATATTTTAAAATACATAGTTTATATATGTAAATGCACTTATATTGAACTGTATAGGGTTGATTGATTGATTGATTGATTGATAATGATTAAGCTAGCAAGCCCAACTATAAGATATAGAAACAGCATAGTAAATTTATGCAACTGAGTTGCATAAGGTATATAAAGTACTAATTTGTGTTTGAAAACACACATAAAGAACCATATTTAGTGCTTGATTGACTGACTGACAGATGTATAAAGCAAGTCAAACCACTAACGACGTGACTTTAACGATTGAGCTGACTTGTCAAGCAAAAATAAATGTAAAAAAACCTTAAAATATACAAATTTATCTTATGATTGACTGAATGATTGATGATGTACCGAATAGACCAAACGCTTAGAGATAGATGTGATTTATTTAAAAAATAAAGATTAAATTGCAAACTAAAAATTTAGGAATCAAAACATGTGTATATATAGAAATACATATGCAAGTGATTGATTAAGTGATTGACTGATTGAAGTTAATGCGTAGAGCCCTAAAAATAAGAGCTAAAATTTACATTTTTGTTTTAAATGATTAAGAGAGTGAATAAGTAATCTTTAATTATAAATAAATCAAACCAAACCAAATCTGATTATTACAAATCGTATGAGTTCTTAATATCTGAGAACAATTTGATAGACTTCAATGCAGCGAGCAAACAATTTTCCTTAATATCGATTGACAATTGCTTAGCTGACAATTTTTGCAATTATGACTAAATGCTCCACATTCAATAATAGCAAATACTTATAGCATATATACTGTAACTACGTGTGTGTGTGTGTGTGAATGAGAAATGTGACTGGCAAAAAGGCAAACAAATTTTACGTTGATTATAATGTGTGGATGATTTATGAGATGAATGAGGGAGGGGAGGAGGAGCAGGAGGAGGTTGAGGCCTATGTTTGATGACGAATACAACATGTAATTCGCATATACATGACAAATGACTTGCCATTTATAGAGGTTGACAACAACAACAACGAATTGTGACAACGTTGACACAAATAAAAAGAGCCAAATGTATCGATAATCGTTGTAAAATCAGAGTCGAAACTCATGAGAGCGAAGCAACAACAACAATTAAACCTAGGGGACAACAGACACACAGAGAGAGAGAGAGAGGGAGAGGGGCAGAGAGCTGTGTTTGTATAATGTTGTAATGACAATTTGCAATGATTATTTTCATGTTGCAACTGTTTCTCCTGCTGTTGTTGCATGCAACATACATAACTCGACCTAAATGCTTAAATTGTTTGTACTGCAAAAGATATCAAATATCTTGAAGTGTAGAATAAAGGAGAGCTGATACTCTTTAGAAGCATTGTCAGAGAAGTTACGTTGATTGTGATAGATTAAGATTTATTCATTAAACAAGAAGATTTTCACATTGTTCGATCTATGCTGTAGGAGAAGTAGACAACATGTAACTTCATGCAAGTATTTTCCACAACTTTAAAAGCCTCTATTTACCCTCTTCTTTCATATGATTTGAACAAATTTCTAGAGTCTAGCTCTTTATGAATTTCTTATCAGATTCATTACCATTTGATCAATTGCTGTCATCAAAATGTTGATTTTTGAGGGGCAAAAGCCGCACTGTGTTTTTCATCCCAAAATTTCAACAGACGGACGGACAGAAGGATGGAAAGTTGGTCGGACGAACGGAAGGACAGACGAACAGACGGATAGACGGTTGGACGGACGGGCGGACGAACGGACGGACGAACGGACGGACGAACGGACGGACGGACGAACGGAAGGATAGATAGACAAACGGATGGACGGACAGACGGACGGACGGATGGATGGACGTACAGACGGACATGACTAGATCGACTCAGCTTATCGTCTTGATCAAGAGTATATGTAATTTATGGGCTATGCCACGCCTCCTTCTGCCTATTACGTACATTTTCACAAAACTTTGTATATAACCCGAATTCCTTTCTTCAATGGGTTCAGGGCATAGAGAAAGGAATATGAAAGAGAAAGAAAGATACCAAATACTAGTCAAGAGCTATAACTCTTACAGCTTGCTATCAGTACTATTGACCTACTCTATAGATTGGCTTCACATTGAAATATCAATAATTTACAGTCTTGCCTAAACATATTCCATATTAGATCGAACTGAAATCAAAAGTCTAGAGTATCAAACGAACTTTTGTTTACTTTGCTTACTTCAACTTAAATTATAATTAGAATTAGTTCTGAGATAACAAAACCAAACTGTAGACACAAGCAAATTTAACGAGCACACACACACACACACACACACACATACACACACAACACACACACAAGCACACACACACACACACAACACACACAGCACACACACTCGCAGCCTTTGCTTTGATTGTGAGTTGCACATTTCAGGATTCACCTCATCCAAATGCCAATTTGCTTTGCTATTGCGGTCGTAAGGGTGTGCGAGTGTGTGTATATGTGTGTGTTGTGTGAGTGTGAGTGTGTGTGTGTGTGTATTGTGTGTGTGTATGCCTGCTTGGGGACTGGGAAACCTTTTTACAATTTATAACAGATCTTGTACAATTTCCTACTCATGCTCTGGGGGCCACGCATACTTCCGCCTTTAAACAGCAACGTTGTTGTTGTTGTTGTTGTTGTTGCTGTTGCCATTGTTGTTGCTGTTGGGTTTGATTTCCTGTTTTTGGGCGAGCGCTTTTAGTTTGCCATTTAACAAACCGCAAGCACACATTCGTCACCTAAACTGAGGATTTGGCTAACGGGCAGCGGGCCGAAGGACGGACGAACGGACGGACAGACGGACGGACGAACGGACGGCGTTGGCATTTGCCTGCTTGTCGATTTCTGTTGTTGCCACTTACAAATTGGCTTCTGGCCACAAAGTGCCCTCGTTTGGTCACAAGCAGCCACAGCAGCAGCAGCACCAGCACCACCAGCACCACCAGCACCAGTATCTAATAAGCCAAAAGGTCAAACAGTGTTGCCAGAAAGAAAGAACGAAAGAAAATTTCGAGTCCAGAAAACGCTGCAATTTGGTCAACAAACAAACTTTGAATGCCTGGCACGAAGGGCACATCATTCCGAGGAATTCATTTTTTAATTTATATGTTAATCATGGCGAGGTTGGCTCGCTGGCGATGAAGATTGAGCCAGATGAAGTCTCACTGTCCACGGTTTGATTATGAAAATGTCATGTAGACAGTCAACAAGGCCGATGGCTAAATGAATCGAAGGCTGCCAACGCCTCGAATGCAATTTAGCCAGCTCATTGTCTATTTTGATTTCCGTTCTTTATTGAGCAACAACAACAACAACAACAACAACGACAACAACAACAATCTCTTCTGTCTGTGACAGACGCTGAGCCACGCTTTTGTGTGTGCGCTCCCATCAATGCGTCTAACGGTGCGTATACATAACTGAATGATAATCATTGAATTCGAAATATATTGATTCATTCAGCAAATATTATATTTAAGCTCGAGCATCAAAGTCAAGCACTCGCCGCCGTCTTCAGTGCCTCCGCAATTCAATGGAATTCAATATAAAAAATAAAATTTCCTCGTCTTTGGATACCTCATAGGGGATAAGGGAAATGAGTATATTGGTTTTGAGCAATGTTCGTCCGTCCGTCCGTCCGTCTGTCCGACCGCATGAACGCAAACAATTTCGGCGCCAGCGAAGCTAGAGACTTAAATTTGGGAATATATACCCTCGTCTGCTAAGGTGTCCAGACTTTTCCGATACGCCCACTAGGGGCGTGGCATGTTGTGAAATACTTTTTCCGGTATCTCAGAAACCCTCTTATTTAAAAAATTGGAAAATTACAATTTGGCATATATACTCACATTGACAAGCTAAGCTTAAAAAGATATGGTGGATATATCTACGCCCATATGGGGCGTGGCAAACCGCAAAAGCTTATATCTGCTAAAGTTTTAGAGCTAAGAGCTAGAAGAAGAATTGGATAACTAAGTTACTGTTCACCTACTCTATCGATGAGCCAAAAGTAAATCTTACGCCCCTTTCAAGGCGTGGCAACTCGAAAAATACCCTGTAGTCTCTACGGTTTTGGAGCATAAGCCAGTTCTTCTAAGGATTGGCCATATCTATCCCCCATATCTACTGAGGGCATGACAAACTGGACAAAGCTCTGCATTTTGACCGTGAGAGAGTATTCTGCAGTCGTTAGGGCCCGACTGCTTTTTTTTTGTCTCTCTCTCTCACTCTCCCTCTTCTGGTCAGTCTTGGCTAATACCATTAGCAATGTAATTCAGTAATTTGCTTGAGCTTGTTTATTTCTTTCATAGCTATTTATGTGTTTAACAAATAATATTGGAGCCAGGCATGCGGCAAATTGTGCACAATACTTGACAATTCAATAGGTGAGGCCAGCAAATAGAGCACAAATTGTAATAAATAATAGCAGTACAAATATGTATATATATATATATATACTCTTGATCTGCCATAAGCCTTATTGGCGGTTCTTTAATGCAGGCAAAATTAAAGAAGTCGCAGCAGCTGAGGCATTGGGCGCATTTCTATACAATTTTCTTTTTATAACAAGACGAGTTCTTGAAATCAATGAACAAAGCACCTTTCTATGTTATTCTACTATATAAACAAGTAAAGCAAGCGCCAGTGTTGGGCAATGCTTCGACTTTCTATGCAAGTTTGCAGTGGCCCAGCAAGAGTGATAGGGTCTTTAATAATTATATTTTAGCAGTTGATTAAGCTATCGATAATAATTAGTTACTAAAATATTTAGTAATATCTGCCATTTGCTAAAAAATTAAAGTAAAAGCAGCAGACTCTTATGAATATTATCCAGAAGACAATATAGCCGTTGCATCAAGTCGCCTTGAAGTAAACCCATAAAAGTTGCTGCGGCACTGTTGAGCTGAATGAGCCCAAAGCAATAATTAACTATTACGCTGCTTTCATACATAATGGCATAAATGTAGCTTTAAAATTTAACTAAAGTTAATATAGTGTCTCACAATAGTTTTTTTTTTATAACAATTTCTTTTAGTACTGCTCTTATGTGGTCAGCCAGCCAACGAGCAATTGCAAGCCTTTTAAAGGCTTTTCAACTATAATTTATTAAAGCGAGTTATAAGATTTTCCTAAATGAATTTACTGTTGTCCGCCACTCTCCTCCTCCTCTCACTGTATCTTTCTTTCTCCATCTCCTTCTTCATCTCTCTTTCTCTGTGCACTGTCAGAGCCCCAAGCCTCGAGCCTCGAGCTTTGCTCGCTCGCTAATCAAGCTTGACTGGCAGGCAGAAATTATTTAAATACATGTCAAGCAAAGATGAAAATGAAATTGAAATTGAAATTGCTCAAAAGGCTGTGAAAATTGCAGTTTTGCGCTTTCAGAGAGCGGATGTCAGCAAGTGTTTGCGGTAAACCGTACAAAATTAAACAAGATTCAAAGTTCAAAGCTGGCTTCAATCATAATAACATGCGATTGGCTGCGCTCCCTCACCCTCTCCCTCCCACTCTCTCTCTCTGACTCCCTGTGATGAGATGAACATGTTTGTTAAATACCAATTGAGAATGTTTAAATTTCATTTGCATGCCATTAACTTCGAGTGTGTGTTTGCCGAGGACTAAGCGCCGAGCTGTTTTGACAAATAATTTCTATTGATTTCACTCAAGTCTGATAGCAATTTGTCCACCTTGAGTCAATAGTGTTGGACAGCTCCTAACAATTGTGTGTGTTTTGTGTCAAATGGAAAACTTTTCAAGTCATTTGAAATTGCCTTTTTTTTAATAGATTTTCAATTCAATTCTCTATTTCTCATTGCAGGACGAAAAGAATCAGCTGCTCATCACGAACATTTGGCTCAAATTGGTAAGTTCGAAAGTCTTTTAAACTTGAAGTATTAAACAATATGGGCAAAGAAGCATTAGTCAAACTCAGGCTCTGTCTCTCTATCTCTCTTCAGCACACATATGAGTCTTGGCCAAAAGATTTGTTGCCATTCGAGCCATAAATTTGCCTCGGCCTAAGGCCTTAGTGCAACAAATGAAATTGCCGCAATTTGTCAAAAGCCAACAACAAAAAAATACAAAATATATATATATATATATACACTGAGCGAAAAAAATGGCACTTGCTAAATTAGATGAGAGAGAGAGAGAGCGAGCACAGAGCTAAAGAAATCACTTAATAGCTTCAGATGCGTAAATTGCGTAAATGCCACAAATGCCGTCAGCCTTGGCATTCGCTTTTCGTTTTCCCACACGCTTTTCATTCATTTTCCCCGCACATTTTCTATTCGCATTTGCATTCGCAAAGCCACAGCCACAGCCGCAGCCATAGCCGTTCGCTGAGCCCACAGAAATCCTTTCAATTCCGCGTCTTTTCTTTGAGGGGAAGGGGGCTGTGGCATGTGGCAAAGCACTTGCAACAAATCAAAGGCCTTGCCACTTAATTGGCAAATCATGCGGCAACATAATTAGCCAGCAAAGTGCTGCCATCATGTCTATATATATATATATATATATATGTTTATAATGAATCCCATCTAAATCGATAATAAACTCAACTCGCTTCCAATTCAGTTGGCGAAAATATTTTCCTGCATATTTGCAATAATTGCAATTGTCCTAAACTCAAATGTTTATTAAAATCACTTCAAACTTTCGGCAAATATTTGGTCAAATTGTGCATGAAATGAATTTGGCAATACCCTGTAAATTTAGTATGGAACACTTGGGCATAGGAGAGGCCAAGCGAGGAAGCTGAAGTTTATTTGAGATGATTATGATATTTTCTCAATCCATTAGATTGTTTCTTTTATATAAATAAAATTCTTAGTTAATTTTTTTAGTTTGTGTAATTAAATTAAATATTTATTAAATCTGTTAATTATGATTTTAAAAATATTAAATGTAATTAAATACGAAATTTAATACGAAATTATAAATTAACTTAAATAATAATTTTTAAAAAGTATTAAATTAAATTTTATATTAAATTTTAATAGGTATTTTATTTTAAATAATATTAAATTGAATTAACCATTAAATTTAATAAAACATTTAAATGAATTCATATTTTAGTTTAATTAATTTTAACTAAATTAAAATTTTAAATTAAATTAAAATTATCAATTTTATGAAAAATTAAATTTAATAATTATAAAATTTAATTAAATATGAATTTTAATTTTAAATTATAGAGTAAATTAAATAATAATTTTTAAAAAGTATTAAATTAAATTTTATATTTAATGTAAATAAATATTAAATTTTAATAAGAAATCAATTTAATATAATTTTAAAAAGAATTAACTCTTAAATTTAATTAAAAATATAATTCAATTAATATTTTAGTCTATAAAATTTTAAATTTAATTAATTTAATTAAATCTTAAATTTCATAAAAAATTAATTTTACTAAACATTAAATTTAATTAAATATGAAATGCAATTAAATATAAAGTTTAATATTAAATTATACAGTAAATTCAAAATTAAATTTAAAAAAAAGTATTAAATTTAATTTTATATCAAATTTAAATAAACATTAAGTTTTAATAGGTATTTGATTAAATAAAATATTTAATTGAATTATCTATTAAATTTAATGAAATATTTAAATTAATTAATATTTTAGTTTAATTAAATTTGAAATTAAATTAAAAATAATATTTTTGAAAAATTAAATAAACTAAATATTAAATTAAATTAAATATAAAATTTAATTAAAAACCAAAAACAGATTTTTTGCCAATTTTCGGCATTAATTTGAAAAGTTTGTGTTATATTTTTTAGCAAATTGTCTTAATATACGAAAATATGGATAAAGATTTGACAAGTTGATTGATAGTTCTGTCAGTTATAGGATGGCATATCAAATATCTAAGACCAGCAATAAAAAGACATTGAGAAAGATGTAAATTATTTGTTGACATTAGCCAGGAATATATATATATATATAGCATACAATTCATTTCTTTTATACAGCTAAACGAGTCGAGTACACTTATATAAAGATTCTAATTATTGCTATTATTAGATTTAATATATACATGTATATATGTATATATCCATAGCAGATACTTATTTATATCTGGATAGCAACACTTTCTGTGCAGACAGCACTTAAGCTTTGCCATCAAATTAATTATAGTGCTCTTGGAGGCAATTCGTGTGGCGCTGTTATGCCACGTGTCCCCGGTCATTTTAGTCGTGGGGCAATCAGAGCGGCGTTTACGTATGTTTGAATGATTAATATTTGTAATTATGCGATAGGTAAATGGATGGCAATTGCTTGTTGTATTGATTAATCGCCTGCGATCAAATGCAAACACGACAATTTCTACACATTAGCAATGGGCAGCAAATCGATGCGCTAATCGCCTTAAGCGTCACAAAAGCAACAAATTTAATTACGATAACGGGCTGTCCGCCAAAGAGTATACTCATACACACTCATACACACTCATACACACACACACACACACACTCAAACGCAGCCATAAATGCGCACTTAACGATGATTGATGATTAACTCACCTTCCTACCATTGCATATGCCCGATCAATGGGGCGAGTTGTATCTGTGTGAGCATTTGAAAATGCTGTGTGTGTGTGTGAGTGAGTGTGTGTGTGTGTTCGTGTTTGTGTGGTTACGGCTAATTGATATTTTGGTTGATTAAAAACTCACGGCATAAGCTCAAGCTTTGAATAACGCAATTTGATGCGATGCTAAATACAGTTTGGATAGTTCAATTACAATGCTCAAACTTCAATTAATTGTGGAAAGTTTATTCGTTTTAATTAAGATTTGTTCTCAATATATTACATTATGCTCATTAGATATGTGGTTTACCTATATTTTAATTAATCAGCCAATTATGTGTGAGTTCCATCAATCTGTCTGCCTGGCTCAGCATAGTCTCTCAATCACTGCATCAGTGCGTCATTCTATATACTCATTCGGTCAATCAATCAATAAATGTGTCCGTCAGTCAATCTGCCTGCCTCAGTGTTGTCTCTCAATCACTGCATCAATCAGTCAGTATAGTCTCTCAATCACTGCATCAGTGCGTCATTCTATATACTCATTCGGTCAATCAGTCAATCTGTATGACATCAATCAATCAATAAGTCTGTCAGTCAGTCAATCTGCCTGCCGCAGTGTTGTCTATCAATCACTGTATCAATCAGTATGCCTGATGATCAATCATGGCGTCATTCAATGTACTCATTCGGTCAATCAGACAATTTTGTAGACTTCAATCAATCAATAAGTTTGTCAGTCCGTCAATCAGTCTGTTAGTTAGTTGCTCAATCAGTCAATCTGTCTGCTATAAACTCAATCTATCAAATTGATTGTTAATCACCCAAACAATCATTATATATGTCAGTTAGTCAAACATTCAGCTTATCAGTCAATTTGTTAGACACCAATCAATCAGTGAGTCAGTCAGAGTCATCAATCATTCTATCAGGCAGTTGCTCAATCACTTACTCGCACAGTCAGTCTTTCAGTCAATCAAACCAGTCAGTCCATCTGTAAGTCACTCAATCAAACATGATATCTGTTAGTCATTCAATCAATCATATAGTCAGTAACTCAATCAATCATTAAATCTTTTCCCCAGTCTTCTCTCTTCTACTATTTACACCTTTATATAATCATATACCGATTTTCAATTAAAATCTCTTAAAAAAAAAGACTTTAAAAAATTCCATTTTGTTAACATCGTAAAATCGTTTCGTTTTGTTTCGTATTTGCTTTATTTATTCCACAAATGGACTCTAATTAATTAAGTCGGACGTCAGTGACAGAAATCCTTTTGTTGCTTGGCATTATGACCCGCTCCCGCTCCCGCTCCGCCCACTTCTAAAGTAAACAAAGAGCCGCACATCAATTTACTATCTCAATGCATTAACATTTTCCTTTCTTTTCATTTTTTGTTTCTCTATTTCATAGGAATGGAACGATATGAATCTGCGCTGGAATTCCAGTGAATTTGGAGGTGTACGAGATTTGCGTATACCGCCTCATCGCCTATGGAAACCCG
The DNA here is from genome assembly GCA_037075265.1 of Drosophila nigricruria. Classification (NCBI taxonomy): domain Eukaryota; kingdom Metazoa; phylum Arthropoda; class Insecta; order Diptera; family Drosophilidae; genus Drosophila; species Drosophila nigricruria. The sequence goes on along the minus strand of JBAMCI010000107.1, from coordinate 7,110,650 downwards.
ATGTGCTCATGTACAATAGGTGAGTGTTAAGTATTGACTATGAAAGACAGTTGAGATGTATATGATATGGATCAATTTATATATATATTTATACTATACATACATAGACTTTCTTCAGATAGAGTTCTATATATTGATTTGATTGATTAATTTTGATTAATTTCTAGTCTAGTTTAAGACTGAATGTTATACAAATGCTAGTTTCTAAGAATAACAAGCTCTCAGCATGGTCTGCCGGGTATATTCTAGTCGAGCACTTCCTTTCCACTCTTAAAAGACTTGCAATTTGCCCTTCACATGCCAATTGGACTTTTCCTTTTTTTTTTCTTTTCTTAAATATTATTTTGACTTTGATTTAAGCTGCGAATCGAATTGGAGTCTTGATTTATGCACAGGTATTATTTAGCAAATGGCTTTGCGACTGATTAAAGCCCAAAGGGTTCACCTAATAATATCAACAATAAGTGTTAACAGGGGTAGTCCCTTGCAATTGATAAAAAAAAAGAGAGATAATAATGACATCAATGAGGACAGGCAGTAAAAATGATTGCGAGTCGATAAACTGGGAACAAGAAAAAGCCGCCACCTGGACAGGGGCAGGTGTTATATAGCCGACGACGATGATGATGAGAATGATGATGATGATGATGATGATGATGTTGCCACCTTGATAGACGGCAGCCAATTCAATTCGAGTTTTTACTCTGTTGTCTTTCGGTTTGCTGCTGCTTCTTCTGCTTTTTATGGCCCCATACGATGCTTTATAATTCTGCCATAAAAGATGAGAAAAAAAAAAAAAAAAACAACCTCAAACTCCGAGCGATTATTGTTGTAGCCGTTGCTATTATTGTTGTTATCATTATTGGCTTTGTGGCTGAGGCTTTATTGCTTTATTCATATAATTTTATTTGCATTCACAACTTTTGTTTCTCTCGCTCTCTCTCTCTCTCTCTCTCTCTCTGTCTCTCTTTTGATATTAACAAAATTGTGTTTATTTTGGAAAAATCCTTTTCATGTTTATGAGCTGCCATTTGTTTGCCAATGTTTCGGCCTCTTTCGCCCCCCTCCTTTTCCACTCTCACCACTCTTTTGTTGTTATCAATTTTATTGTGTAATAGCGCTATCCTTTTTGCTGGCCACGCTCAAGCCCCAATTTATATCAAATTGTGTGCGTGCGTGTATGTGTTCCATACATATATGTTTATGTATATGTAAATATGTTCAAATTTGCTAAAAAAAATTACGTGAGAATACACTGAAAAGAATTTGCAAGACAATTTGTAATTTTTTCACGTTTTTCTCTTTTTTTTATGGTAATTTAATTGAGTGTAAATAAAATTTATTAAAAATAAATTCAGCTAGCAAAAACTTTATTGACATTCAATAAACAGCAATTAATCAAATGTTTTATTCGAAAAGAAAATTAAATTTCAAAATAATTATTTTGTTAAATAGAGCAAATTGGTCACGTTTGAGGCTGGCAGAGTTGATTTAGAGCTTTGCTTTTTATGTAAGCTGAAAATTGGAACAGAGAGAGGAGAGAGGGAGAGAGAGAGGCAGAGAGAGAGAGAGAGAGAGAGAGAGAGAGAGAGAGACAGAGAGAGAGAGAGAGAGAGAATGAGAGAGAGGGAGAGAGAGAGAGAGAGAATGAGAGAGAGAGAGAGCGAGAGAGAGTGAGAGAGAGAGGGAGAGAGGGAGAGAGAGAGAATGAGAGAGAGAGGGAGAGAGAGAGAGAGAGAGAGAGAGAGAGAGAGAGAGAGAGAGAGGTGGGAGGAAGAGATAGAGATAGAGATAGAGAGAGAGAGAGAGAGAGAGAGAGAGAGAGAGAGTAGAGAGAGATAGAGAGAGATAGAGAGAGATAGAGAGAGATAGAGAGAGATAGAGAGAGATAGAGAGAGAGAGAGTGGGAGGAAGAGATAGAGAGAGAGAGAGAGAGAGAGAGAGAGAGACAGAGAGAGAGAGAGAGAGAATGAGAGAGAGGGAGAGAGAGAGAGAGAGAATGAGAGAGAGAGAGAGAGAGAGAGAGAGAGAGAGAGAGAGAGAGAGAGAGTAAGAGAGCGAGAGAGAGAGAAAGAGAGAGACAAAGAGAGGGAGAGAGATAGAGATAGAGAGAGAGAGAGAGAGAGAGAGAGAGAGAGAGAGAGAGAGTGAGAGTGCGAGAGAGAGAGAATGAGAGAGTGAGAGAGAGAGAGAGAGTGAGAGTGCGAGAGAGAGAATGAGAGAGTGAAAGAGAGAGAGAGAGAGAGAGAGAGAGAGAGAGAGAGACAGAGATAGAGAGAGATAGAGAGAGAGTGATAGAGAGAGAGAGTGAGAGAGAGAGAGTGAGAGAGAGAGAGAGAGAGAGAGAGTGAGAGAGAGAGAGTGAGAGAGAGGGATAGAGAGAGAGAGAAAGAGAGAGAGAAAGAGAGAGAGAGGAAGAGGGACAGAGAGAGAGAGAGAAAGAGAGAAATGCACTTGTGATGGAACTGTGAAGTAAGTCAAGTCGAGCTGCCAGCTACGAGGCTTGTTTAAAAAGTTATGTGAATGTAGCTTACATATGTTATGAGGTACAAAATATCACAGCTTCTTCGTTCAAGTTGTGTTATGAACCTTCTATAATACTATATCAAGATATATATAACACACTATATATTCCTTAACATATCTATTAAATTTCTGACCTCTGTAATCCTACATAAACATACCGTACAAGCCTTGATTTAATCTTGAAATTTGTTTAGATTTCAACATTTTCTCATTGAACTTCAGCATAAATTTTCTCTAATCTGCATTGGTTGAAACATCAATAAGTTACAAAACAACATAATAGACATAGCAGAAATTTGTAATACTTTTCGAACACACCTCGCTTAGCTTCAACTGCTACCATTACTAAGCCTTCGACATTCAACTAAAGTTATTTATCAAAGAATTCTTTCAAGTGTAATCAAGACTAGCTGAATTGATGAATTTTGCATATTTGCGTTGGCCAAAAATTCGCTTTAAAAAGCCAAATATTTTTGTTGGCTTTTTTTTTGTAATTTTTTTTCTGTGATCCGGTTAAAAAAAAGTGTTTATAATCTATTGGCTGGCAGCTGGGCGCATAGTCTTTAAATTTGTTGAGTTTTTATGGCAAATAATAAAGGCTGAGCAGGCCGAGCAGGCCGAGCAGGCCGAGCAGCTGGCAGCGCAGTAAACGCACAAATTTTAATGCGTATTTGGGCAAGTTTTATGACAAAGTAAATGACTTGCTGGAACAATGGCCGAGCGGGCAGGAGGAGCAATTAAGAGGGGGGCGAGGGGGGTGGGGTGAGGGGTTGGCGCACTTAAAGGGGCGACACAATGCCAAAATTGTAGCAGCAACACAACACAACACACACACACACATACAGTAGCAGAAGTATTTTATGATAGCTACTTGCATTTGAGGCGAGCGAGCGAGCGAGCGAGCTGGTCGTCTCAAGATGGCTGAGATTTTGATGATGTGACTACAATAGATGGCACGCCGGCATAATGAATCATAATTTAACTGTTGACATGACCAGGCAAGCGAGACGACAGCTTGGGGTCAGGGGCGTAGGCGGATAACAACGGGGGGAGGGGGCGGGGAATTGCTGAAAATAATGACAGTGCGAAGAACAATTCACAGCTGCGACAATTTAGATGTTTAGTGTCTGAATTATGCCAGCAACAAGACTATATATATAGCTGTAACAATATACCCGCTTTGCTAGCCAACCAATGGACTGGGTATAATTAATAAATATTAAATAAGTTTTGCCAGCGGTAAAAATTGAACCGTACAAAATGAGCAAACGCCGCTCACGCGCCGCATTGCCTATAGATTAATCATTAATCAGTGCCAGGCCGACGCACACACACACCAGCACACACACCAGCACAAACACATACAGTGGAGTGGAGCGCAGCTGGCAGTGCAAAAATGATTTATGCTCAAAAGTATGCTACATAAATTTCCATATGCGCCGCGGCAAGAATCCGACTGTAAAAAAGGGTCTTATTAAAAGCGTCAACGTGGCCAGCACGAGATTCTAACACAAGAGACCACACACACTCAGCACACACACACACATACACACACACATGCTCACACACACACACACACATGCTCACACTCCTTCACTCCATATGAGATTTAAGAGGCATTTGTAGCCATGACTTATGCATTGCCTTTGCACTCTACTTGCAGCGCCGACGAAGGCTTCGATGGCACCTATGCCACCAATGTGGTTGTGCGGAACAATGGCAGCTGCTTGTACGTGCCGCCCGGCATCTTCAAGTCCACGTGCAAAATCGACATCACCTGGTTCCCCTTCGACGATCAGCGCTGTGAGATGAAGTTCGGCTCCTGGACCTACGATGGCTTTCAGGTGAGTTCAGCAGCTGATTACATCCTAAGCATATATAGTTATATATATACAATGAATATAACAATGTGCGCCTGCTCTTGGCAACATATATAATAAATATGCTGTCAGACTTAGCTTGGCGCTGGCAATTAATAAAAATCTCATGCATAAGTCAGAGCTAAACAAAAATATTGCATATAAATTAATTTCTAACCAAGACAGAATCATCATGAGAGTAAAAGTCATGAAGCAAAGGTGAGATTAATGATTTGAAGAGAGTTTTAAATGGTGCAGCCAATAGTGTTGGGGATCTATAGAGTAGATTAGTAGAATCTATATAGTAGATATGGAGTATGTGCGAGGGTTGCCTGGTAATGTGATGAGTACTTGCAGCTCTACGTGTGTTGAGCTTTAGTTTGAGCAAAGACTGTAAAGATGACATTCTTTGATCCAAAGATTATTGTATAGAATACGTAATAAATAAATCTAGATTTTAGTTGAATATTCTAGCTTATAGGTCCACTCACTATGCCCTATATAGAGTCTAAGACAATCAATTGCAATAAATTGTAAATAGAAACAAGAGAGAGTTGCAGCAGACACACATTCTATATTGCTTGAACTTAATAGGCAACCCTCGTATATATTGCAACTAAACTTTCTTGGAATATATTATAAAAAACTGTAGCTTATTATTATCTATATACACTTGATCTATATTATCTATATACACTTGATATACAATCCATATTCGAGTTAAACCAACTCGAAAAAGTCGTAACTGAATCAATAAAATTTCCTTTTCTCTGCATTCCCTTTATTCACTCCGCTTTGAATTTGCTTTTTATCAGACAATTAAATATTTGCCAATTTTTTTATATTTTTGTTTTTTTTTTTTTTGCTATTGATAAAGCAGGCAAATTAATTTAAATAAGTCGCCATCGATGGCTAACATCAAGATGTCGGCTCACAAATTAATTACAGCGGCGCTTGATTTATTTTCCTATTTACTTTCGATAAGGGCGCTCATTAATTATGTATGTACGATATATATAGATATATATATATATATATATGCACACTGCCTCTACACACATGTGTGTATGTGTGCAGAGAGCTTCACTAGAGTTAGTTGAATATTGAAATATGACAAATTGCATTTGCTGCCATTTGCGACTCTTTGTCCAATTTCCCAGGCAATGAGTCAGCGAATTCATGAAAATAAACTGTTATTGCTCTTAATAAAGTGGGGCCATGGAGCAGAGCTCATTTGTTTGCCAAAGGGGAATTGGTCAAGAAAATATTATAATTGTGACAAATTTAGGCAGTTGAGCTTAGAGTGTTGCGTGGGAGATATGGAAAGAGATAGTTGCTGATGAATGAATGTCTTGTCTTGAAATATGTATTTAGAGAGAGAGACTCAAATTGGATTCGCATTGGATTCTCTACTGTTAATTGTACATATATATATGTTAAGATTTCTTATTGACAAACAAACAAGTAAGAAAGCTCTAGTCGGTTGTGCCTGACTAGAAGATACCCTACAATTGTTCAAACTATAGAAAACCAAGTAACAAAGCTCTAATCGGAAATGCCTGACTAGAAACTACCCTGACTACTGTGACTACTGCGCATTGGATTGTCTACTTTAGTATATACATATATATATTTTAAGATTTTTTATTGACAAGAAAAACTTTAGAAAAACAAGTAAGCAAGCTCTAGTCGGTTGTGCCTGGCTAGCAGATACCCTGACTACTGCGTAGAGCTGCTGTTACAATTGTTCAAACTATAGAAAAACAAGTAAGAAAGCTTTAGTCGAAAGTGCCTGACTAGAAGATACCCTGACTACTGCGAAGAGCGGCTATTGAAATCTTTCATACGGACGGGCAGACACTTAGAGGGACGGATGGACGGCAGCATAGGCCAACGGACAGGCAAATATGACTCAACTCGTCATTCTGATCAAGAATATATATATATACTTAATGGAGACTGCCACACCTACTGCTGCTTGTGACATTTGCAGTAAAACATTTAACGCTGATTTTTCATTATCAATGGTTTCCAGGGTATAAAAAACCACGAAAAATAGCTTAAATAGTGTCAAACAGCCAGCATTAGTTAAATATAGCTAAAGAAAACTCCCGATTAAAGACTGTCAAGTCCAGATGCCGTCCATTTTTAGAGCTTTACTTAAAAAACCTTGGGAGAATATAGTTCTTTTCGCAATTAATGGAAGAGGTCAATAACAACTGACGGCCAGCTCATACGGACTTACAGACGAACGAACAGCAACAATATACTAACTCCCTCTCTCTCTCTCTGTCTCTCTCCTTCCCTCTCTCTCGTAATCCAGTCAGAAGAAGAAAAAAGAAGAGAAGCGGCTTAAATTGTATTGTGCAACATTTAATTAGAAGCTGATTAATGCAATTTGGATTGGCGTCAAATTGTTAACACTTGAATAAACTAATGGCAAACGCAATTTATTTAAATAATTGAATTGTGCACGCGTCCACAGTTCAAATGGCCCACACGATGCTAGCTGTCCGCCCAGTGCCGTTGACAAATTAACAAACATTTATTTAAATAGTTCAATGAACAGGCGCAACAACTTGGCCCGAACGGCAATTGCATGCGATGCGAATGCACAAATATCCTGTAAGGGAGCAGAGAGTAAAGAAACAGTGGATGATTACTTTTGTCACACACTGTATATGAGCTCAAATATTAACTATATATATAACAAGTCTATATATATCGTCAAGATAATCTTTATCTATATATATATATATTATTAACCCTTATATTACGCATGCGAATGCACAAATATTCTGTAAGGGAGTTACTTTTCGAGTAAAAAGTAAAGGAAAAGCGGATGATTACTTTTGCCAAATACTGTATATGAGCCCAACCATTAACTCCATATATACCAAATCTATATATAAGGTCAAGATAATCTTTATCTATATAATATTTATTATTAACTCTCATATTACGCATGCGAATGCATAAATATCCTGTAAGGGAGTTTCTTTTCGAGTAAAAAGTAAAGGAAAAGCGAATGATTACTTATGCCACACACTGTATATGAGCTCAAACATTAACTATATATATATAACAAGTCTATATATGTTAAGGCAAGATAATCTTTCTCTATATAATATTTATTATTAACTCTCATATTACGCATGCGAATGCACAAATATCCTGTAAGGGCAATACTTTATGAGTACAAAAGTAAAGGAAAAGTGGGTGATTACTTTTGCCACATACTGTATATATTAGCTCAAATATTAACTCTATATATACCAAGTCTATATATGTTAAGGCAAGATTATCTTTATCTATATAATATTTATTATTAACTCTCATATGACGCATGCGAATGCACAAATATCCTTTAGGGGCAATACTTTGTGAGTAAAAAGTATAGGAACAGCGGGTGATTACTTTTGCCACATACTGTATATAACTATATATAACAAGTCTATATATAAAGTCAAGATAATCTTTATATAATATATAATATATTTATATAATCATTAATATTTCATTAACTTTCATATCACGCATACGCCGCGTATATACCCAACAGCAAAACAACAAATAATATAATATTATAAAAAATAAATAAAATTAATGTAATTCCCAATAATAATTGATGCTATATATGCATATATATATATATACATATAATTGTGTTGGGCACTGATTAAATTATTTAATTTGATCAATTTACGTGCGCGAGGGATTAAGCTCGCATCGAACTGGCAGCTGCATTAAATGTAAACAATACAATTGTATTTAATGACAATGATAATTAAGGCTGACACTTGAACCAAATGGACACCCAGTAACTTCTAAGAAGACACACACACACACACTCACACACACACACACACATGCACACTCACATAACTTCAAGCCGCTTAGGCATATCGCATTTGTAGCGCTCAGCGCGCGCATAATTTGCAAAACCGGATATCCGGCGCTGCAATCTATAAATATTTTGTAGCCAGTTGAGCTGAGCTCAACATAGCCAGAAACATTGAAATATGCAGCAATTTCCTCATGATGAAGTGGAGCATGAAGCTGGGGACTTTACTTAACCCAAAACTGCACTTGAGCTAAGTTTGAGTTGTGATATCGTTGACTCATATTTAAAGCGGCCTAATTAGTTAATTGGCCTGGCCCGTGGCCATGGGGTAAATTATATTAATTTATGCTCACGTTTCTTCGATTCGTAAATGAAGTCGAAGGAGAGTCGATTGCAAGAAAAATGTAATTCAATTAATTAAATTATTTATTTATGAGTCGAGTGTGAGTCTAAATCGATGCGACTAAAATGATACTCAGTGTGACTTTCGACTAATCGTTTGGGCGTTAGGGTAGCTGCCAGTTGGGCAGCCAGGCAGCTGTGTTTAGCCACATTATTGTTACTTGTTTAAAAATCAATTAAGTGCTTGGGCGAGTGAAATGCCCAAAAATGCAAATATCTCAGTTGAGTGCACAATTTATAATGGCCACTAATACACAGACACAGATATAAACTCACACACACACACACACATGCTTATAGAGACTACAAATTATAGTGAAAATTAAATATGAATTTGTATGTTTGAAAAAGGTATTGAATGCATATCAGACAAATGACTCAATTTGTGTTGAAAATATATATTTTTAATAACTTGAAGAGCTGAGAAAGCTCTTCAAGCATAGCGCTTTACTGCAATCATGCGTATACTTAATATTTGTTTCAAAATATTTGATATTAGGCTGCTGTTCAGGCATGAATATACAGAAATTGTTGAAGATTATAAACATGCCTTCTAGGCACTCAACGACTAGCTTGAAGTGCAATAGAAATAGATAAGGATCATATGTTTGGAATCAAAAAGTAGATAAATGCATTAACAATGAGCTCTATAAGCTCAGCAATAGGCTAAGAATACATAAACACCAATGCTGAGCCTAATAAACTCAGCGATAGATAGGCTAGATTGAAGGGTGTGAAATTATGCATGAGTCAGTGTATAAAAACACTGATTATTAAGATTAAGAATAAGATTAAGATTAAGATTAAGAATAAGATTAAGATTAGGAATAAAAAGCAATATACAACTGATCGTCAAAGCAGCAAGTGTGTTCACCGTCGAGTCAGATAGATCAAGTATCTTCAGCTGACATATGAAGTTAACTCAATAAGGCGTATACTTAATATTAGTGAGTTTCTGAGAGTTAGATCTATGCTTAATATTTTATCTAACAAGTTGAAGAGCAGCGAGAAGAGACTTTGATTATAAAGTTACTGAAATGCATGCGTATACTTAATATTTTATAGAAATTGGTATTGTTTAGTCACATTATATATGTAAAGCAGGCAAAATGAGGCAACTCAATGAGGCGTATACTTAATATTAGTGAGTTTCTGAAAGTTAGACGTATACTCAATATATTATTCAATAAGTTGAAGAGCAGAGGAAAGAGACTTTGATTGTAAAGATACTGAATGTGTGTATATACTTAATATTTGATTCAAATATTCTGACATAACTCAATAAGTCGTATACTTAATACTATTTTTCTCAAAGTTAGATCTATACTTAATATTCTATCTAACAAGTTGAAGAGCAGAGAAAAAAGACTTTAATTATCAACTAACTAAAATATATGAGTATACTAAATATTTTATAGAAAATCCAATTTTTAGTCACATTTAATATTGAACACAGGCAAATTGAGGCAACTCAAAGAGACATATACTTAATAAATTTTTGTAACTGCAAGTCTATCTACAAATAAAGTGCATTTCAAACATATTAAATAGTTAGTAATTAAATTCTTTATGCCTAACGCACAGTCTGTACTTACGAAAAATTCATAAGAACTCATTTAATTAAAGAATCTTCTCAGTTGAGTGAATTTCCTGTTGAAATGATTCCGAAAACTGGGCATTTCTTGTTTCGTTTGCAAACTCAAAAGAGTTTGTTGGCTTTGTTTATACTGATGACAATAAGGCGTATACTTAATATTTTCGTAAGCTAAAAGTGCTTTACTAATTAATGCGTATACGTAATATAATATATCCACTTATATAACTATTACAAAAGTTTTTTTAAGCTTTGTTTAGTTAAGTTTAATTATATTATTATTTATAAATTTAATATATGCATTAAGAGCGCCTTCAAAGATACCTGATATGAGCTACAAATAGAAGGAAATAGCAGAGTAAGGCATTTGTCTTATGACTCTACAGCCAATCATTGCCTACATGCATTTAGAGGGTATTGAAATAGTAAGATTTTTAAGTAATAGCAAAAAGTTGACTTTAAATCAAACACAAAGCAACACTCACACATGCAATTACAACAAAAAATAGTCAAAGAGCTCATGTGCCAATCTGCATACACACACACACACAGAGAGAGATGTGTGTGTATGTGTGTGTGTGTATGGGCATATGTGTGAGCTAAATGCAAATATGCAGCTGTATGTGTGAGTGTACTCTAATCAGCAAAATTTCATTGGCAGAAAAACTGGCAGCCAACTTGGCATGCCATGCCAAACTCAAGACATGCACACACACACACACACACAGACACACACACACACACACACATACACACACATATGCAGTGACTCGTCACATACCATCGCACAGTGCATTAATTTGCATGGTAAGACGCGGACATGGGAAGGCCAACGAGCCAAAAGTTTGCTGCCAACTCAAAGTCAGCGCCGGAAAGAGAGATGGCAACAGAGGGGTGAGAGAGAGGGGAGAGAGGGTAGAAAGTAGGGAAACAGGAAGCTAGAGTGTCGATTTGGGTGAGGGTGGCGAGGCTGGTACAGACTGTAGAGCCGCTCATAACCAGCTACGCAACATTGTTGCCACCATTCTCTTAGCCCGGCACACATTTTTTGGCACACAAAAGTTGACACGTAAAATATTAAAAAAAAAAAAGAAAAAATAAAGAAGAAACGTTAGCTTGCAACGTTTTTCAAAAGTCGTGTGCAGCCTCAACTATGCGGTTCACACACACAACACCACACACATACACACACACGCACATAAAGCAAACTGCATGCATTCCGCGTCTTGTGTATTAAATATGCCAAAAAGGCCAGGCAGCTAGGCAGCTAGGCAGTCAGGCAGCCAGGCCAGGATGGATGCCAGAATGCGTTTAGCTTCTTTGGCTCAAGCTAAAGAAAATGCCAAAGGAATTACACAAAAAAAAGCGAAGAAAATATAAAAACAGATTTGGCACTAATATAAGATCTAAGCAGTCGTTAATCTCTGCCAACAAGGCCAGCCCAGCGCAGGCTTAAAACAATTTACACCAACAAACTGTATTTCATTCGATATACCCTGGAAGTGTCAAGTGGTATAAGAAGAAGTATAAGCACATAGATTGTCTTGGTCAGTATCTACAAAGCAAGCATAAGCTCAACTCGGCTTGAGAGCTGGCATAAGCTAAGAGCTAGACAAAGCCACAGAGTTCATAGTAGTGAAGTATCAAGAGTCAAGAGTTGATAAATTTTTACAACACAACTTTAGTTAAAATAATTTATAATTGAATGGGAAATCATGTTAAGTATTTTAGCAATCAAATGTTATAAATAACTGCAGCAACTGCTAAGCTATAAATTTCGAAAATAGTATCACACTTGCTGGGACAGTCTCTCGCAGCCATACCAAAGTCCATATATATGGACGGCGCACTAAGCAGTTGAATATAATATATAAATCATAAATATTATATAAGCTATTATAAAATTAAATGGCAAAACAAATTAGATACTTAAACAATCAAATGTTATAGATAACTACAACAACTGCCGAACTATAGCTATCGAAAATAGTATCACTCTTGCTCGGTGAGCCTATCTTCGCAGTCAACTGCAATAACAAACTGTGCAGATATGGATTGCGCTCCAATAAAGATATAAATGTTATATATAATATTAAACTTTATAGAAATATCATGAAGCTCTTAAGATTTATAGAAACATCTTTACATATACATATTTATATACTATATATAATATTTTTAATATTGAAATGAAGCGCTGCTATTATTTTGAAGAACAAAAATTTCTGTATACTTACGCAAAATTATCATTAAAACGGTAAAGCAAAGCAATTCCAACGGGATTTTTTCGTTTTGCTCTTCCCCACACTCTATTCTAAAAGAAATATGCACTAATGTTCGATCTTTAAGAATGAACATGCGTAAAATGTAGTCATATTTGTCAGCAAAAAGTGCGCTGCTATTATTTTGAACACAGCTGTATGTTGGGAATAGGCTGATTCTGATGCAACCCCTCAGAAGGCTCATCTCAGACTCAATTTTACTTTGTCTTAATCAGTTTTGTCTTCTCTCTCAGAGCTTTGCAAGTGAATTAATGGCAATATTATGCTACTTTGAGGTTTTATAAGTAAAGTAACTGCATGATCAGGCTACCCAGGTGATTCTGTAGCTTTAATGCTGCCAACGACAACATTTACATCTTGCATAGTAGTTACCTTAGATTCACAAGCTTAGCCTCAAGTCTATATCAAGCGGAGCAACTTTAATTAAACTCACATAGATATATATCGGCTGCTGTCCAAAGCTTTAGAGTGGACGCTTAAATCTTATGCCATTGTCAAGCCAGACTAAGTCTTCTGCACTCTGGTGAAGAGCTAGCTGCTGATGCCTTTGAAGGGCAAGGCACTCCCTGGTTAACTGAGTGTTTTTGGGCTTGTACGTACAATTTGCCTGCTCAAAAGTTTTTGGCGTTCGCCCACTCTCAATAAAAACTTCCCTCAGCAGGCGTCTCTATATAAATCTATATATATATATATATATATATACATATCTATAGACTGTTGGGCTTGTAGAGCGGAAATTGAGATGTGAATCACAGCCGAGGCGTCTGTTCAGGCTGCTCAGCTTCCAGTTTAGATGCGCTGAGCCATTCAATTTAGTCAGCTGTCCAGGCTGACATACCTTGGCTCGACTCTGTCTCTGTGTAGACTTAAATGAATCCAATTATAATGTATTGATTGACATTGATAGCAAATACGGGGGGCCCCCCAGGGCATTCACCGTTGCCATAAAGTCGATATTGAAACTAAATATTTAATCTGCATAAGCCATATGAGTTTCTAGTTGTCTGCAATTGTTCAGATATTGATTGCGAATCATGGCTAAGCTGCTTAGTAAAATATTAAATATATGAAATATTTTTAAATTTTCACTTTTGTCCAGCATGGCAAAGTTAATCAAAAACAAATACGAACCGAAGACAGAGAGAGGGGGAGGGAGGTTGAGAGAGAAGGACTGACAACAGAACGTGGCAGTCCGAGCAGGTCTCGGCTTCGGCCTCGTCCTCGGCCGCTTGACGCTGTCAAGTATTTTAATAATATCAACGTAAATATTACATTTATCAACTGGCAAAGGGACAGTGGCAACGGCAGCGGCAGGGACAGCGGCAGGGACAGGGACAGGGTCCTGGGGCCAGACAAGGCAATGTCATGCCCAGCTGCGGCTGGGCGACAGCACACCTGACGTATCAGAGGCGTTGGATGCTGTCAATCGAAACGAGTTGTCGAGCTTAACGGGCGATATGCGACAGTCGACATGCTTAAATCAATATGCATAGTAGCTGGGGCTGGAGCTGGAGCTGGGGCCTGGACCCAAAAACTTGATAATCAGATGGCAGTCGGCGGTCGGCAGTTGGCTGTAAGCAATTGGCAACTGGCAACTGGCAACTGGCAACTGGCAACTGGCAGTTGCCGCCATTTCAATTTATCGCAGCCTTAAATCGAGCAGTGACAGCGCCAAAGTTTATTCAATAAATCCTTTAGCCAAAGTTATTGACAAAGCTTTTAATTGCTTTCGAAAATGGCAGCCAGCGTTGTCAGCTAACCTAAGCCCACCCACTGGCCTTCAGCCGACAGCCTTTAACCTCCAGTCGACTGCATGTGTTTCTGCCTGCCACGTTTTTAACTAATTGCAATAAAATTTCTGGCAACTCCTCCTGCTCCTCCTCCAACCTCGCGTTAACGTCAAAACTGTTAGACAGTTCGTCAGCGACAAAGACAAAGGCAAAGGCAAAGGCAAGACCCGTCCATAGCCCAGCTCAGACCGGCTCAGCCCGTTTGAACCCCATTGTCATCTTCTAACTCAACTTGATACCCATTAAATGACAGAGTAACTAGGGTATACACTGACATCCATAGCTCTGCTGATATGGCAATCTTAAATTTATATATGAGTTAGGATATCTGGCAGACAAGTCAATTTTGTTACCAAATTGTCTAATCTTGTTAGTCTTTCGCTCTCTTGTTCTTTCTTTTTTGTGACTCAATGACGTTGAGTGGCAAATCTGTAAAAGTGAAATGCAAAAATGCTTTCAAATGCGCATCAGCACAATGACATTGCCAGTTGAGCGAGCGGATGCTACCCACTTCGGTTTATTGAAACGAAAGTTTGCCTTTGACTCCTGCCAGGGATTTTGGACGTGAATGTGGATGTGGATGTGGATGTGGATGTTGCAGCACTCTGACAGCGCATGTGACTCTGATTTTGCATGCGAATGTGTCAGTGGCTGCTGCTGGGGTACCATTAGCGCCGATTAGTTATGTCTCCTGCCTGTTGGATGTTGCGCGTCATGGATGTCAAACAAGCAAATTTTCGGCATATTGAAGCGACAGTTCGCTGTGCATTAGAAATGAAATCGTATTCAGTTTGCGACTTTCTTATGCTATTACTTCACTTCTTAACAATAGATGAGCTTCAGTTTGGTTCTGCACCTTTGTCGAGACATATTCTTAACCCATTTGCTCTTTCACTTAACTTTTAGCTTAATAATTTCTAACTAGATTAGAGCTAAAGGGCTAAAGGAACAGGAACGTTGAAGCAGCCGGGATAACCATAACTTCGGAGCCGTGATTATTTCGTGGGCAACAGTGCCGCCTCAGCTAATGCCGAGTGCCTTAAAAGGTTTATAAGTTATGCCGGCTGGGCGTTGCCCAAAAGGGTCAACATCTCGTTTGTTGGCGCTGCCGCCATGGGGAATTGTCAGCTGGGCAGAGGCTCGTAAAGTACGCACAAATAGCTAAGGCATAAGGGCACGAACGCCACTGTTCTCTGTGCGCCGGACGTGCTTGACTCTCATAATAGATGGTCAACACGTTGTTCGGCAGCTCACAGCTCACAGCTAACAGCTCGCAGCTAACAGCTAACAGCTCTCAGCTCTCAGGAGCATTTTTGGCAGTAAATGGACTTACCAAGCCATGCCGAGCATTGGCTTTATGCCTATAGACTCCTTAGTTTACGCCGTGCCATGTCGAACGCACGCACACAGTATAATCAATATCAATTAAAGATGCCCGTTGCACTCACCAAGTACTAACTGCTCGTTGGCCAGTTACAAATTATGGCCTTTTAGCGCTGACTGCATTGATCTCAAAGAGTCGAAATCTAGCCTTGGCTATATATATATATGTATATAGAAAGGAAATCAATATCAGCAACATATCAGATATCCAATTATAATGCATTATTTAGCGCCAGGTAAAACCATTATAGAAATCTCATCTAGGCTTAGAGCCATATGAACACTTAGCAGACGCAGCATCTATAATTCAGTAGCTTAATGCGAGGGCAACACTTTGAATACTGTCACAGATACGAATCTCTAATTGACTTAGCCACAAAAACTAATAAAAGTGGAAGAGGCATAATATTCAGATATGTCCTTGTGAAGGACACTAATTGAAAAACAATTTCCATAAATATGTCAAAGTAAGGTCAAAGCTCATTTAGAATTCTATAATCCATATGTAATCGTTGGACACTTGAACACTTAGATCCAATTATTAAATCCATGCATATAACAGATTTATTAATAGAAAACATGAAGCGTATAGCCTTCTCTGCGATTCTCAAGAATTCAATTAGCTTTTCAGGCCTGATTGAGTAAGAATTTTGGTAGACATGACATACTAAAACAGTAGTCAATTAATCAATCAATCCGTCAGTCAATCAGTTAGTCAAACAATTAATCAATCAGTCGGTCAATCAATCAAACAGTCAGTCAGACAGTCAATCAATCAAACAGTCAGTAAGTCAGTTAGTATATCAGTCAGTCAGGCAGTCAGTCAGCCAATCAAACAAGCAGCAATCAACCAGTCAGTCAGTCAGTCAATCAATTAGATAGTCAGTCAGTCAGCCAGTCAGTCAATCAATCCGTCAGTGACTCCGTCAATTAGTCAGTCAGTCAATCAATCCGTCAGCCAGTTAGTCAATCAGTCAATCAAGCAGTCAATCACTCAGTCAGTCAATCAATCAAATAATCAGTCAGTCAGTCAGTCAGTCATTCAATCAGTCAGTCACTCAGTTAGTCAGTCAGTCAATCAATCCCTCAGCCAGTTAGTCAATCAGTCAATCAATCAGTCAATCAAGCAGTCAATCACTCAGTCAGTCAGTCAGTCAATCAATCAAATAATCAGTCAGTCAGTCAGTCATTCAATCAGTCAGTCATTCAATCAAGCAATCAGTCAATCAATCAAGCAAGCAGTTAATCAAGCAGTCAATCCCTCAGTCAGTCAGTCTGTCAACCAATCAATCAGTCAATCACTCAGTCAGTCAAACAGTCAATCAACCATGTCAGTCCATCTTCACCGTCTTCTACAACTGAAGCGCAGCTAATTAAATATTTCGCTCAACTCAAGCTCGTATTTGACTTTCTGTCAGCATTCGCGGGCTGAAAAAGCTCAACTCGATGCCTGGCCAAATAAATGGCGCAACAATGGAAAGACTGGAGCTATATGCTCTATGCTTGCTTAACTGGCCAAAAAAAAAAAAACAATTTAAAAAAAACTGGCAATTACAAGCCAAAAACTTTTGCACAGCCCGCATTTGCGAAATACTTCAAACAAACATACGCACACACACATACACACACACACACCCACACTGACACACACACACACACCCACACTGACACACACACTCGCACAGTTGCCTGGCAAAAGTCATTTCGTTACACATACGCCGCGTGCGCCGTCATCATGGCGAACAAAGCGCACTGGCACGCCTCCTTGCCTGCGCCCATTGGAGCTCAGTTGGCGGCTAATTAGCAGGCGGCAGCCCGAAGATGGCGCTGCGCATAATTGCATGTTGCATTAAATTAAAAAGCTCTGGCGTAGGCGTCTCTCCCACACACAGAACCACACACACACACACGGACAAAGTTGAAAACAACAGTAACAGAAACCAAATTGAAAATTATGAAAAGTGCAGAATAATATTAAATTGTTGGCAGCAGCAGCAGGGGCTCCGCTCAGCTCCACTCTGTGTTGGCACACATTGTGCGTTGAGTTGTACTATTCTCTCTCTCTGGCTCTCTCTCTCTCTTTTTCTGTTTTTTTGCAACAGTTAAAAAAGTGAATGCGAAATGCTTAAATCAGCCTCGAGATTATCTGGGTTAGTAGAATTCGCGCGCATTTCCTGCTCATTTCAACCGCATTTTAATGTGACAGAGAAAATTATAATAACACAAGTAAGGGAAGAAAAAGCGCCGTAAAGCAAAAAGTGAATACTTGCAAGACCACAACACACAGTTAGTAAGAGGGGAACAAGGGCGACGGGCAGAGACGGGCACAGGGGCAGACGGACGGAGGGTGCGGGGCTAGCCAACACACAGGCTCAACAAATTACGAGCAACGAGTATTTTTATAATTTACACTGACTTTTTCCCCAGCACCAAAAACGGAACAGCAAAAGGATCGAGTGGGCGCTGGCGGGGTAGAGCGACTGCTGCTATTGTCTTTTTCCGCAATGCTCCGCAAAAATTGCATCGGCAACCAAGGCAACGGCTCTATATGAATGGGCCGGCGCTGGTAGTATATGAAATGGGGTGGCAAGTAATCAGGCGCAACCAGCAAACTTTTACTTATAGTTAAATGCTGCAGCTGCAGCTGCAGCTGAAATACTGACAAAAACTGTCGGACAGACCAGAGCTGGGACGGACGGACGGACGGACAGGCGGGCATTGGACAACGGCCGCTGACAGGAAATGGTGGCAGGCAAACGGGCGGACGAGCGGGTAGCCGGGTAGGCGGGCAGCCTGACTGCTGGCATCATCTAGGCATATCCCATAGCCCAACTATCATTTCTATTCCCCAAAGCCGACTCTGTTTGGACTGCGCTGTGTGGCGCCAACAAAACAGTCATTAAGCCCTTGCCAGGCAGCCGGCGCAGCCCAACAGCCCAGCAGCCACGCAAAGCATTAACATATATACTTATATATATATATATAGAGAGAGATATATATATACATATACATAGATAGATACATGCAGAGTGCAAATCTGTCTATAATGAACAACAAATCCGCCTAATGCGAAATGTTTTGAACTATATAGAACAGAGGCACCAAAATACAAAGCTCTTTAAGCCAAATAGTTGAGTCGATAAAGTGCGAGAGGAAGAGAGAGGGGGAGAAAGGAAAGGGTAGATAGAGTGAGAGAGAGAGGGGGGAGGGGGGGGGATAAAGAGAGAGATATAGAAAGTGAGAGAAAGAGATAGACAGTAAAAGAAAGAGTGAGATAATGAGAGATAGAGACACGTAGAGCAACAGCGTGAGGAGAGTGAGTGAGAGAGAGAGAAAGAGAGATGGATAGAGAAGGAAGAGACGGACAGAGAAGAGAGAGATGGATAGAGAAGACAGATGGATAGAGGAGAGAGAGAGATAGAAGATAGAAGATAGAAGATAGAAGAGAGAGAGAGAGAGAGAGAGAGAGAGAGAGAGAGAGAGAGAGAGAGAGAGAGAGAGAGAGAGAGAGAGATGGATAGAAAAGAGAGATGGGTAGAGGAGAGAGAGAGATAGAGGAGAGAGAGAGGTAGAAGAGAGAGAGAGAGATAGAGGAGAGAGAGAGGTAGAAGAGAGAGAGAGAGAGAGAGAGAGAGAGATGGATAGAGAGAGAAAGAGAAAGAGAGAGAGAGAGAGAGAGAGAGAGAGAGAGAGAGTAGAATGAGAGAGATGGATAGAGAAGAGAGAGAGATAGAGAAGAGAGAGAGAGAGAGGAGAGAGAGAGAGGAGAGAGAGAGAGATAGAGAGACAGAAAAAGAATGAAATGGATAGAGAAGAGAGAGATAGAGGAGAGAGAGTGAGAGAGAGAGAGGGAGAGAGAGAAAAAAATATAGCGAGGGAGAGATGAGAGAGGGATAGAGGAAAGAGAGAGAAAGAGTAAGAGAGAGCTCGTGTTAGAGAGAGATATCGAGAGAGAGAAAGATAATAGAGAAGAAAGCCGAGTGAGAGAGAAAAAACAATAAAATGTTATTTCATTTAAATACAGCCTTGAGTATTATAATCAAATAAGAATGATACTATACCCGATAGCTATATTTCAGCAGTTATTAAAGCTATCAATAACATTTAGCTGTTCAGTTTTTAAATATTTTGGGAAATTCCAACTCTCGCTTAAACCAAAAAAAATAAAGTAGGAAGCTGTGAAAAGGCCTTTGTTATCTGATTACAAATGCAATTGATTGGATCTCTTTATATACTATTGTCTCCCAGCTACGACGTGCTGTACAAATTGATTTGCAACAATGAGAGCTCATAAATGAAGCGTTTGTTTATTCATTAGTGCTAGAAATTAAAAAATAATGTTATATAAATATTTTAATTTTAATACAAACACACACGAACACATTTCTGATTGGCTGCTGTGAAACTGAGTGGACTAATTAAATTGAACTGGTTAAACATGCAAAAGTCAATATTTTGTTTGCACATCAATAAATGCAGCATGCAAACAAAATGCAATTCTGTTATTGTAAGTGCAATTGGAATTTGCAATAGGAATAGCGAGTGTGACTCCTGTTCCAGTTCCCATTGCCATTCCCAATCCCATTCGCATTCCCATTCGCACTGTCAATTCAAAAATGCTTGAAAACAATGCCAATGCCGGGCAGCGAGCAGAGCCATGCGGGCATGCTGGCCAACCAAATGGCAACCAAAATGTTGACATGCCAAATGTGTCATAAACAACTTTGTGTGCACACTCTCTCTCTCTCTCTCTCTCTTTATCTCCCTCTCTCTCTCTACACACTCACTCACTCAATCCCACCCAACCACTTGCACAACTAGTTTTGGCAATTTCATTTCGAGTTTTATTTTGTGCCTTGCGTATCGTATTTCTGACCAAGACAATTCCTAAGTCATTTCATAGACAAACTGTCGCTTTAAGCAGCGCAAAAAGGAATTTCGAAAAGTCCATTCAGTGCAGCGACATCCAGTTGGAGTATATTTTATATATATATATATCTGAAGATTGACCATCTGCTCAAGCTGTTTTTGAGACAGCTTCACAATGGGCATCGAATTATGTTGTTTATCTATTATCTATTATCTATTATCCCCAGTTGAGACATTTGTCAATTTAATTGAGTGTATAACTATGTGTGAAGTTAGAGTTGTAATTTTTGTTGAAGCCAAAAACGTGTCTTTTCATGATTTTTATACTCTGAACCCATTGGAAATGGGAAATCAGGGTATATTGGTTTTGTGAAAATCTATGTAAGAGGCAGAAGGAGGCGTGGCAGACCCCATAATGACGATGAGCTGAGTCAATATAGACATGTCCGTCTGTCCGTCCGTCCGTCCGTACGGTCGTCCATCCGTCCGTCCGTCCGTCCGTCCGTCCGTTCGTCCGACCGTTCGTCCGACCGTTCGTCACTCCCTGTGTCCGTCTTTCCATTTGTCCGTCCGTTCGTCCCATATGTATGAATGCGTCGATCTCTGAACCTATAAGAGCTAGAAGCTTAAAGTTTTTTATGGAGATTCCTGTATAGCACGATCGCAGATCGAATTTGTTGCAGCTATACGAAGACATTATTAGTACTCCGTACGTAACCCTCGGAAATTTAGCACTCGCTATACCTTTTGAGCACATCTCGCAAACAGACATAACTACTACGACACATCTGTTAGTTCCCTTCAAGAATATATACGGAATATATATATATATATCTTATGAAATCAACCCATTGCCCAACTATAACACTTACTGCCAAAAACATTATCAGACCAACCCGAGCACTATTTCCGCCCAGACAATGTATACATGTTCCAAAAGCGGGCCTTAGTTCTGGTTGCCAGCCGCAGTGACGAGCGTTGAGTGCGAGTAGTTATAATTTTTGTAGCATTCTTTTGCCTACAACTTTTTGCTGTCACTTTTGCTTGTGCTTGTGCTAGTGCTAGTGCTTGTGCTTGTGCTTGTGCTTGTGCTTGCGCTTGTGCTCGGGCTTGTGCTTGTGCTGCTGTTCTCTCATTCAAGCGCACTTGAACAAATAAGCACTCTTGGCCATACTCACTTAGCCACTTATTTACAGCTGTTGCCATTGTTGTTAGCATTGTTGATGCCGCTCTTCTTCTTCTTCTTCGTCTTCTTCTTCTTCTGCTGCTGCTGCCTCTTCTTATTGTTGTTGTCGCAACTGTCACACCCACAGCTTTCAGCCATCCACGAGCATTATGTGTGCCCTATTAGTGTAACATAATGCGGCGACAATGGCTATGGACGTCATTTTGGTTAAGTACTTTTGCCAGTTCACATGCTTCCCCAATTACACATCCGCAATTCAAATGTACATATGTATGTATGAATGAATGCATGTATGCGTGTATGTGTGTATATGTATATGTGTGTGTGTATTGTACATACATCAAATTGAACAATTAATACGTAACATTAGCTACGTACTTTTTATACCCTGAACGCATTGGAAATTGGAAATCATGGGTATATTGATTTTGTGCAAGTTTATGTAACAGGCAGAGGGAGGCGCGGTAGACCCCATGAAGTATCTTGAGCAGGACGACGAGCTGAGTCGACTTAGTGATGTCTATCTGCCTGTTCGTCCGTCCTTCCTTCTATCCGTCCATCTGTCCGTCCGTCCGTCCTTCCTTCTTTCCGTCCGTCCGTCCTTCCTTCTTCCCGTCCGTCCGTCCTTCCTTCTTTCCGTCCGTCCGTCCTTCCTTCTTTCCGTCCTTCCGTCCCTCCGTCTATCTGTCCCTCCATCTATCCATATGTATGCCTATACATACATTTTAATAGGTTTATATAGCATATAAATAGAAGATTGGTCAATGGTTACAGTATCTTCTAGTCGAGTCTTTTTACTTTTTGTCTCTACATGAATTGCTATGGCTCTTTGTTGAGCCCTGTTAAGGCTTGAAGACAAAAGGTGGATGGGCTTGAGCTAGATTGCCATGGGTACAAGAAGCTAAATTTGATGCTTGAATAATGCGCTTTAGAGTTTAGAGATTTATTGAAATATTTGATTCATGTTCAATGTTAATGAATTTAATTGAAAATTTAAGGGAAATCTTCAAATATTATCCCTGTGCTTGCTGAGCTTAATTAAGGTATATAAACAAACTCTCTCTCCCTCTCTCTATCTCTATCTCTCTCTCTATGTATATATGTATATATATACATATTTATCAACGACTTCAGCTTTCAACATTTGGCAGCTCTTCAGCTGCGTAGGAGCTAAGCAAACCGCGTGAAATCTAGACACGAGTAAACAGAACTTGAGTTGCGATTCGCATTGCAATGCGTTCAAGTTGGCAACGAGCTGCTGAAGCCTTTGTTGTTGCTGTCGTCCATTGAATGGTAAAGTGGAATGCTGTTGCGTAGCAAATTGTAGTTTTTGGTACTTAAGAAAATTTGTAGTGAAAACAATTTTGATGTCTGTTGGAAATTATAAAAGCTGCAAAGCTTCTTACCCAACTGGAATGCGTTCGTTTGGCTGCTTCAAGTGCTCCAAATGCAACACAAACTTTGCCACGACCAATTTAAGTTACCCAATTACGAGTCGGGCGAAGAAAAGTGTATGCAAATATCAAATAAACCGAGAAAATAACAGCAACAGCAGAATCAACAAACGTTGCTAAATAAATAGAGCATAGCCGAGGTAGTCAACAAAATTCCTTGTTTTTTTTTCCTTTGTAGTTGTTCAGGCGGCACTCGAGTTGCCTGGCCATAAAGATTGTCAAGTCATGCAATTGTAATAATAATGGCAATAGCCAACTAGCCGACACTCTTTAACATAATACAAATTATTGAAAATTTGAATGGATATCAAGTGGACTGAGAGATAGGGGGAGGGGGAGAGAGGGGAGAGACAGAGCAACTACAAGTGGAATGTGAAAATATTGTCAAGTGCGCTGTCAGTTTGTATTTTATGTGGGACTTGCCCCGTGACAAGCGAAGCGTGTGCCACAAGATAAATATGCGACAAGTTGGGCCTCTCCAGTGGCCGAGCAGCCCAGCAACGGCGACCTTGAGTGGTCGTCGGTCGTCCACTAAGGCCCACGGCTGTCCAGTGCAATGTGCAAAAGTAGTGTCGTCAAAAATATGTACTTGCCTTGCAAGTTGCTTGGATAAGTGCTGCTAGTTGTTGTTATTGTTGTTGTTGTTGTCGCTTGCTTTTTGGAATTGCAAATGCATTATGTGGCCCCGGGCCAGGGCGTATGCCACAAAAGTCTTTTGGCCAAATTTAATTGTTCCAAATGCTTCGCATTTCCACAGCACAGCTGCGACCAGTTTACGTCTTCTCCTCTCCCTCTGCCTCTCTCTTTCTCTCTCTCTCTCTCTCTCACTCTCGGTTGGCCCGCATTGCTGCAATACCAATCTAAGACTTCTTTCAACTCTTATTTACATAAATTAATTATTTTGCCGCTGACGGCAAGTTTCGGCATTGGGCTTGGCCTGCCTCTCGCACAATGTGTCCTTGCAACAAAATTCACATTTACACTGGTTCCAATTGCCAAGTGGTGCCCCGAAGAACATGAACTGCTGCTGCATCATTAAGCAGCTAACAGCTAGTTTAACTATTTAAAATGCAGCTGAGAGAATTAACTAACAATATCTAAGAACATATATAGCTCTAACTTGAGATATTTATCATGTAAGGCGGGTGCTTTCATAGTTTAATTAAATTGAAAACGGCTGACCAAGCAAGAATTATACTATTTTCAATAACTATATTTCTGCTGTTCTTCAAGTTATCGATAAGTTTTAATTTTTACAAAATTTGATAAGGCTTGCCATTTAATTGTTTAATATTTTAAGCTAATTAAATATATTTTAATAATTTTAAAAAAATATTTTAACATTTATTACTTTTTGGCAGCATTCGAGGCATTTTTTTTTTTAATTCTTAAAATATTATCATCACTATCATTTCACTTATTATAATATGCTAGTAAATAAATATATATATTTTTTATATAATGGCATAGATATAGCAATAAAAAAAAGTAAAAAACAAGATATTTATCTGATAAAGTTTTTGTTCTATTGCAATTTGATTTTCTACTACTCCTTATGGGTCACCTTGCGCCATCTCTTATATTTTTGCTGTCTTCTGTCCTTTCTATACCCTTCACTTATTAAAATATGTTAATTTTATGCCAATCCAAATGCAAATCAAGTTTATTATTAATTTCTCTAGATCAATCTTCTTTTATTATGATTCTTATAGAATTTTTAAATTAAAAATATTTGAGTTTATTGTTCACTCTCGCCCCAAGTTCAAGCTATATCTTCACTCTCCAACTGCAACTTTTTAATCAATTGGCATTACTTTAACTATCTTTAATCATTAACTAAGAACATTTTTAGTTATATATTTCCTCAGATTTAACGCCATTATAACAGCTTCAATTGCTAACTATTGAAAACTCTTCTATTGCTGCCTCGACTGTTACTGCTTGGATTTTTTCGCATCGTAGTTACTATTTAAGATTCTATTTTTTTTCATTCTACAGCTATTGTTTCTATAGATATTATAAATGCCACGCCCAGCTGCCTTAGTGTTACACTGGTGATGCTATTGAAGTGCTACTGTGCAAGCAGTGTAAACATCAAGAGCTCGCTGCTGCTGCTGCTGCTGGGCTCAAGCAATTGCAATTAATTCAATGTCAGTTCAACTGTAGCTGAGACAAAGGCTAAGCTGCGAATGTGGGCCATGCCACCCAGCCACCCAGCCTCGCAGCCACGCCCCCCCTTCTAGCGGGCCAGATGGCAAGTAGTTTGGCAAGGCGGCGTCATTCGAAATCGCTAAAACTTTTTGACAATGGCCCCGACAGCGTCGCAGTCGCAGTCGTAAGTGCTTATCTGTGCAGCACAAAGTCGGTGCCTCAATCCATTTGCCGCTTGCCCCAAATGCTTTGGCCACCCCCCTTCCACTCCCACACGCCCACTAACCCCGTCCCCAGCCACGCCAAACTTCACTAAAGTCGATTTCGATGCCGTTGCCTCTGCCTCTTCAGCGATTAATTCCGCCTGCCAGCAGCAAAACGTTGACGATATAGACAATGATGAACATGATGAAGATGCTGCAATCATAATGATGTTGACGACGATGATGACGTTGATGCTATTGTTAACGTTCTGGCTAAAGGCTAGTTGACTGCCTGCATTCCTTTAACTAGAGCAGCGTGACAACAAATAATATATCAATTTTCATGCTACAAATTATAGATGAGAGAAAAATAATTGTTGTTCCTCAGTTGAAAACACTGAAAACTGATATGAAATTGATAAAGATTGACAGAAATCAGTTTAAATATTTATTTAATATTAATATTTTTGATGAAGACATCTTGCTGATCAATAAATTGACAGTTTCTGGGTCAACTGCTATTGCAAGGCCAAATTTCCGACATTGTACTTTCCGAATCTGTAATAGGAAAATTCATATTAAGTCGGGCTATTGAAATTTGCTAATAGAGGCAGCAGATTAAGTACACTTGTCAATCTGTTATATCACTTTGAGTGGACTGTTCTAATCTGTCCTACATTTGAGCTCTCACTAGTACTTTTGCTCTCTCTGTCCCTTTGACTTAAGCGTCCTACATACACTCTCTCACTCTTTGACTGAACTGTTATACATTAGCTCTATCACTTTAACTTAACTGTTCTAATCTATCCTACATTTGAGCTCCGACTCTTACTTCCGCTCTCTCTCTCTTTCTCTTTGACTTAGCCGAACTACATACACTCTTTCTCTTTTACTCAACTGTCCTACACTCAAACGCTTGTCAATCTGTTATATCACTTTGACTTGAATGTTCTAATCTGTCCTACATTTGAGCTCTTACTCCTGCTTTCGCTCTCTCGCTCTCTCTCCCTCACTCTCTCTCTCTCTCTTACTCTCTCTCACTCTCTCTTTCTCTCGCTTTGACTTAACCGTCCTACATACACTCTCTCCCTCTCTGTTATACATTCGTTCTATCACTTTGACTTGACTGTTCTAATCTGTCCTACATTTGAGCTCTCACTCCTACTTACGCTCTCTCTCTCTCTCTCTCTTTCTCTCTCTTTGACTCAAGTGTCCTACATACACTCTCTCCTTCATTTACTCAACTGTCCTACACTTGTTTGCTCACTTTGACTGAACTGTTATACATTCGCTCTATCACTTTGACTTAACTGTTCTAATCTGTCCTACATTTGAGCTCTCATTGCTACTTTCGATCTCTTTCTCACTCTTTGACTTAACTCAGTAGCTAGGACTGACTCTCATATACCCTAACCAAACAGTATATAAAACTAAATTTCGAATTTCTCGAAAACCTGACTAGACTAGCCTGACTAATTGAGCTGCAGCTTCCGGACTGAGTACTTTAAGAACATAAGGAAAGAGTATTCAACATATCTGTTCAACAATATGTATATAAATATTATATATAATTGGAAATTTGTCGTCTTCTTCTCAACTCTTTCAATATACTAAAAAAATATATATATTTAATAGGTTTTTTTTTTCACTGGGGCCTAAAATTGATTAAAATTTATTGCACTACAGACACCTTTTTTTTAACAGTGTACATTCAACTAGATTGCGTTTATTTCACATACGATTATGATTATGATTGAGGTGCGTGCGATTAGTGGGCTTTCATTGCCTGGCTCAAGTTGGCTTAATGGCACCCAGAAGTCCAATATGCCATAACAACAATGCGCAGCTTTAATTAGTGTTTAAAGCTAATTATATATGCTCTTAATGTGAGCAGTTGTTTTGGGGGCCATTTGGCATTGGCCATAAAATGACGTCGACGCTGTCAAAGGCAGAGCAAAATGCGAAATGCGAAATGCGAATTGCGAAATACGGAGAGGAAATAGGAAAACTTTAAAACTGCGCACGGCTACGCTGCGGCAGCAGCAGCTGGTTTACAGTGCCCTTTCAACCCCATTTGCCCTAACACCTTGTTCCGGAAGGAAACGGGGAAAGGGTGAGAGGTGGTAAAAATACCAAAAAAATAAGTAAACGCAGCTTAGCAAATTGTGCGCTGCCAACGACTTGAGTTTTATTTTTATGTTGATGCAAAAACTTTACGTGCTCAAGTTTATTGAGTGGCTGCTGTATATGAAATTTAGTTGGCTCTGCGTGCGTATCTCTCTCTGTGTGCGTGTGTGTGTGCCCTTAAATGGGTAGAAAAGGGCTAAAGCTGGGGTCCATGCCGAGCTAATCAGCAACTGTCTGCAACGACAACGACATCGAGTTTGAATGTTAAATAGAAAACACGATTTGCCCAACAGGCAAACGGGATTTCATCATCAGCTCAACCTGTAGATGGGTCGCCGACGATATCCTTTAGATCTTTGCCTGAGCAAGTCATCTTTCATATCAAAGAACTTAGAGTTGAGCTCAGAGGTAAGGGTCAGATGGACACGCACCCATGTCACAAAAATAGTAGGCAAGGGCATGCCCAAAAAAATATATTTATTAAGCTAAAAGTAAACTTTGAACTTTAATCCATTTTTCGTTTCAACTTCTCCCATTGAAATCATTGCCATAAATTAAAAACATATAAAAGTTAATTTTAGCAACATTAATTAGAATTGCATCGGTTGCAATGTTCGTAATCAGATCCCCACTTTGCATATTCGTTTTATGGTGGAAAGTCGTAACATCCGTAATATCAGATGCCGGCCAGTATAAAAGTCTTGACTGCGGGCGATTCAATTTTTAATGAAGCCAACGAAGCAGCGAACACCAGCCACGCCCTTGCGGCCATAAAATGAAATGGAAAATTGGCGCCAAGGGGCTAACAGCTGCTAAGAGAAAGACCAAAAATGTTGCAGCCACACTTTAACGGAGCTAGGCAAAAGGCATTAGGCAAAACTAAAACCAAAGTGGGCCAAAAGCCGCACGCATATACCGCACTGCAATACCTTCGGCTGGGAACTCTTCCAAAGCTAAGAAACTAAGTGCGAACATTTAGCTGCCAAATTTGACTTCTCTTTTAACTTCTTGCTGTCATTGGCCAACCTCACGAATTCACACATTTAAATATTTAGATCATTTACAAGTCATACAACAAGTTTATGTCGCTTTTGACGGCTTTTTACAGCTGGTTACAAAAAACTTTAAGCATGCAACCAAACTAAGTAGCAAAAGTTGCAAATTTTTCAAGTTGAAGATGGCAACTGTGGTAAACTCACTGCTGGTATTCATACAGTCATTATCATTGTCATTGTCATTGCCATTATGATTATCATTATTTTTATTTTTATTTAAATTGTCATTGAATTGGCATTGTCATTATCATTATCATAGTTGGATAACAAAGTTTCCATTTCCATTGTCATTGTCATTGTCATATTCATTGACATTTTCATTGCCATTATCATTGCCATTGTCATTATCATTGTCAGTTTCATTTTTATTTTCATTTAAATTTGCGTTTTCGTTTTCATTATCTATTTCATTTTCATTGTCATTGCCCTTATCATTATCATTATCATTACCAATATCATTATTATTATCATTATCACTTTTAATTTCATTTATATTTTCGTTTTCATTGTCATTGTCACTGTCATTGTCATTGTCATTGTCATTGTCATTGTCATTGTCATTGTCATTGTCATTGTCATTGTCATTATCATTGTCATTGGCATTATCATTGTCATTGGCATTGTCATTGTAATTATCATTATCATTTTTATTTTCATTTAAATTTTCGTTTTTATTGTCATTGTCATTATCATTGTCATTGTCATTGTCATTGCCATTGTCATTACCATTGTCATTGTCATTATCATTATCAGTTTCATTTTTATTTTCATTTAGATTTTCATTTTCGTTTTCATTATTATTTTCATTATCATTGCCATCATCATTATCATTATCATTATCATCATCAATATCATTATTATTATCATTATCATCATCATTATCATTTTTAATTTTATTTATATTTTCGTTTTCAGTGTCATTGTCTTTGTCATTATCATTGCATTAGCATTAGCATTATCATTTTCATTGTCATTGTCATTGTCATTGCATTAGCATTATCATTGTCATTGTCATTATTACTGTCATTGTCATTGTCATTGATTCTCATCATAAAAATGGCTTTTGTAACGCGCTTGCTAAGACAGCTCATCAGTCAACTAATGTTTTATTGTTATTGTTAATGTTATTGTTATTTTTATTGGTTTAGGATACAGTTATAGCACATTTGACTAATTTGCTAATAGCACTAGCTAAGATATGACCACATTCATAGACTAGTTTGTCTTGGTTTTTATTGTTTGCTTTAGAGAGCAATGCTGTATGCAAATGTTTGCTATTATAAGTCGGTAAAAGTGTCTGTTAATCAGTCTCAAATGGATATTTATGTACTAGATACATATACGTATTTGCCTTTAGAATACATTTTCTATATTTGTGGTTGTTTGCTTGAATGGATACACATTAAGAAATGTGTTAAGAGCTTTATAATCACGCCACATTTGCAAGATTTTTGCCAATTAATTAATATATCACACACACACGCACACGCACACATACACAGTTATGTTTGTTCTCTTTAACAATATATATATGAGGCTTAAATACTTTTAATTAGAACTCGTCCTGTTTGGTAGTTTCTGGCATATTCGGCGTACGTTTTTGGCAATTTCCAAGAGAACTCAAAAAACAAATATTAAATAAATGAATGGATTCGAGCACGTGTATAGACAACAGGCAACACACACACGCACACACACACACCAGCAACAATTAAGTTTCCATATTTTTGTTCTCTCTTATCAGCGAATGTGTATGTGTGTGTGTGTGTGTGTGTGTTGTACGTGCGCATCCTATAGCTGTGTGCGTTTAAGTGTTTGCCTACAACTACATTAACACTTTTTGGCTTTGACTTGATTTGCACAAAGCAGATGAGATGCTGCTGTTTGTCTAGCGCCCTCTTTTGTTTGGAACATTTAAATGAGAAAACTTTTATCTAGTTTTGCCCCCCTTCCTTCGCATACCTATCACACTCACACACACAGAAAGAGATAGGCAGAGAGTTAGAAAGAGAGAGAGAGTGACTCTTTTACCCATAGATACATAGAAAACATCTAAGAGTGAACTTAACAGTCAAATGACGCACGTTGGTCCAGGAACATCACAAAATACTTGTATTTACCCAAAAAAAAAAAAAAAGTCGAGTAAAAGCGATTTTCTTTTTGTTTTTGTTGTTTGTTTGCTTTTCTGAACTGTACAAGTTACACACAGACACACACAGACACGGCCAAGTTATGCGTGAGTTTTATATGACTTTTTATTGACAAAATGACAGCATTATGTGGCTAGCATTCACATAATGATACTATACTACGATTAAAGTACACTGCATATTTAAGTATACCCTGTAAAAGTGAATTATGCTCGTTTGACTGTTAGTACTTGAATTATTATAGTAAAAGTATCTTTCATAGTTTAAGTCGAACAATTCTTTTGTGGTATATAAAGAAAAAAAGATTTTTTCAATTAAAAATTTCAGCTAACTTTGCTAGCCTTGCCTTTCCTTCTAGAGAAGATATGTTGCTTATGAAGAAATGTTATTCAACAGTTATATTCTCATATTAAAACTCCATAAGCGCAGCCCCAGCGCAGCCCAATCGCAGCCCAAGCGCAGCCCAAGCGCAGCCCAAGCGCAGCCCAAGCTCAGCCCAAGCTCAGCCCAAGCGCAGCCCAAGCGCAGCCCAAGCGCAGTGTTCCGGGTATCTACAAGTCGCGCACTCCCCACTCGAGCACCCTCAATTTTTCTTTCTTTCCTTCTATTTTTTTTTTTTTGTTTTTTTTTCCGCCTCACTTTGGGTCTTCTTCTACATAGTTGGATGTGTAAGCAAGAGTAAAGTTGCTGTCATCGGCAGCACATAAAAAACTTTAAGCAACAAAATCGCATAAACTGTTGTTAAGTGAAAGTGCGATAAATCAATTTGTAATTGGGGCAAGTTTTGCCTGTTTGGCCTCCGCTTGTCTATTCCCCAGGATAACATACAGCGACGCGACTTAACCCAAGTATCTTATATGTATGTATATATTGGCAAAATACATATGTGATTCTGTCGAGGACTTTGGCAAGCTGTGCCAACAACATCCATAGATGGGTATGAGGCTGCGTGTTGTTATGGTGATAAAATTACATTTTGCAGCCTTTCATTTTGCTTTATTTTTGGTATTTTTTTTTTTGGTTTTTTTGGTCAACAGCTTAAGCTTGTCTATGCTGGACTTTGACACAAATCCCTCGAAAAATACATAAGAAAAACATGTATATATATATGTATTTATATAGCATAAGTGTACAAGCATTTAGGATTAAGTATTTATATATATATACACACAGAGAAATCTCAAGAGCTTGTTGTTTGTTTGTTTGATTTTATTTACAGCTGGATTTGCAATTACAAGACGAAGCTGGCGGCGACATCTCTAGTTTCATAACCAACGGCGAATGGGACTTGTTAGGTGAGATTCACATGAAATAATAATTATAATTGTATTCAATAAATTATCTTAGCCTAGCACACACATACACACACACACACAAACAACTAAAGCCTGACTAAATAATTGTATAAATTTTAAAAGAAACAAAAGCAAAAAAAAAAATTTAGACTAAATAATTTCGAAAAGTAATTTATACTAATTAATGACTTTAAATTAATTCTCATTCTCTCTTCTGCATATGCTCATCTCATTTGCACCAACAAACAACCAACAACAACAACAACAACAACTATAACAACAACTACAACAACAACTCCAACAACCACATCAAAATTAATATATAATAATATATAATCAATTAATAAAAACCCAAAAATTCGATCAGGTGTGCCCGGTAAACGTAATGAAATCTACTATAATTGCTGCCCAGAACCTTATATTGACATAACATTCGCCATTTTGATACGACGCAAAACTTTATACTATTTTTTCAATTTGATCGTGCCGTGCGTATTGATCGCATCGATGGCACTGCTAGGGTTTACACTGCCACCAGATTCTGGTGAGAAGCTATCGCTTGGTAAGTGTCCGTTCCAACCAACCAAACAACCAACAACACCAACAAACAACAAACAAACAAACAAACAGAAATAATAACTTAGAAATCGCAACTGATATATCCCCAAACTAAATAGTAATTTTTACTACTATAGATTGTTCCAAAAGTGTTTCGTATATTTCTGTAGGATTTCTTTCTTGCATGTTCTCTCTCTCTCTCTCTCTAAATGAAACCCAACACAAACACACACACAGACATATATACATATATATATATATATATATATATATTTATATATATTTATATATTTATTGTGAAACGGAAGCCCATTCGCTATAAGAGGCTGCCAGCAGTAGGACACAAGTTGACTGCCACACACACACACACATTACGTATACGCCACATAGAGCCTTGACTAACTATGCAAATGCAATGCAATCCAATGGCCGACGGCAATGGCAACAACTCTGCCAGCGAGCAAACAAAGCGCACGAGTGTTGCAAGTGCAAAAAAAAAATAGAAAAAAAAAAAAACAGCAGCAGCAGCCGTCACCATCATTTGTAATCAAAGTCAACGCTGGCAAAAGTGAAAAATATGGCACAACTGCTGGCCCACCTTTCAGCTGGAGAATAGGACGCAAATGCAGGACGACAGCCGACGACAGACGGACGGACGGACGGACGGACGGACGGCAAATGAGCACAGAGCCTTGAACCCTTGAACCTCACTCGACAGCGCCTCTCCTAGTTAACCATGTCAAGCAACGCAACTCAAATACAAATATTTACAATCAACTCACATATATATATATATATATATATATAACTATATATATATATATATAGTTTTGCTGCCAGCCTAATGCATTCAGGCAACAAGCACAACCTTTGCCTTTGCCTTTTGTACTGCGAGTTGATACATTTCGCATCGCTCGCTATTGATAATGCCACAAACAAAATAAAATAAATCTGCATTTTAGCTTTTTTTTTTAGAACTGATTTATGCTGTTGATCTGTGCAGCTCGCAGGTGTTGCTATGGGCCAAGGCCATGATTGAGTAGCCAACGAGTTCTGTTCAGAAAGTAATGAAAATTTTGAAATGTTCCTTATTCAGGAATATTTTGTTTCACTCAATGATTTCTCCCATTGATGTTTTCAATCATCGATACTATATCATTGGTTTCATCGATCGATTTAGCAGCTCTAATGCTTATGGGAAAGAAAAACTTTTTTTTTTTAAATTAAATTTTAGATTAAATTCTAAATTTAATTTTAATTTTAATTTTTCAAATTATTTTTTTCTTTGTTACATAAATTATTTAATAAATTATTATATTTTTAATATTTTATTTAAAATAAATAAATTATTTAATAATTTTTTTTTTCTTATATATTTTAATTACTCAATACTCATTTATTTATTTATTAAATAAATTTCTATAAATTAAAAAATTTATTTAATAAAAAAAAAAAAAATTAGTATTAAGTAATTAAAACTTATAAAAAAAAAAACAAATAATGAAATAAATTATTTAAAAAAGAAAAAAAATATTAAATAAATTATTATTAAAAAAAATAAACA
This sequence comes from Drosophila nigricruria, assembly GCA_037075265.1. Taxonomy (NCBI): domain Eukaryota; kingdom Metazoa; phylum Arthropoda; class Insecta; order Diptera; family Drosophilidae; genus Drosophila; species Drosophila nigricruria. Next base: position 7,076,358 of record JBAMCI010000107.1, on the reverse strand, counting down.
GAAATTTGCATTGCTACTTAAATACTGAATTAGCTAATAATAAAAATTAAATGAATAATTTTTTTTTAAACTAAAAGTGATTATGGGACGGACGGACGGATGGACGGACGGACGGACGGACGGACGGACGGATGGACGGATGGACAGACAAACATGGCTATATCGACTCAGCTTTTACGAGCTGATCAAGCATATATATACTTTATGGGATCTGCCACGCCTCCTTCTGCCTGTTACATACATTTCAACAAAAAAACATTTTACAATGATTTCCCATTTGCAATGGGTTCAGGCTATAAAAAGTAAATGACTTCATTTTTTTTTTAATAATTAAAAAGAAAATTCTTTTTTTTTTATCTTTTTTTTTATGTGATAAAATTTATAACTTGATTGAAAAATTATCTTAAATCATTGTCTGCCAACGGCCATTGATTTATATATTTATTAAAATCAATAAATTCAAATTTTTTGCCTTAGAGCATTTTCTTTTCCGTATCAAAGCAGCACAAATATTTGTTTTATTAAATTCATTTAAATTCAATCTGCAAGAAGTGTCAGGAATAACAAATATGCTAAGAAAAAGAGTATCATAATTTACTTAACAGTATACTAAGTGGATTAGTTGACTTACAGGCATTGTTTTAGGTATGCCCTAAGTGAGACGATATATCAATATGGAACATTATCCTAAGATCTATCTCATCAATAATATAGATTGCTTTAACAGCTCTACTTCTATGTAATCCAAGGAATCAAGGCAAGGCCTTTTTCGCACTACTTTTTGAACAGAACTCGTAAGCTAATCAGATAAGCTCCAACGAGCAGGTGTGACATACTTTATGCCTTTCGTCAGCTTGGGAGCAAGTTAAGACAGCTATTTTTTTTTTTTTGTTCTTTTGTTAGCTCTTTCAATTCTCGTAATAGATATGACCATTATGATCTGTTGATCTATGGCCGCTCTGTTGGCAAAACGCGCGCGCATTTTCATCTTTTGGCAAACATTTCTGACAACTGACAAGGCACAACCAACCAGCCACCCCACCCACACGCACACATTAAGCTGAGAAAGTTATGCGAAAATGTGGCAAAATGCTTTGCAGCTCATATCCTGAGCATGTGCCACACACACACACTCACAGTGGGGCAAACTGGCAAAGCGACAGACAGACATTGGCCATGGCTATGGCTATGGCTGTCGGCTGGGGCTCATCACGTACTTTCAACATGCAGCATATGGTGCATGCCAAAATTTATACAATACAGCTATACAAAAATACTTATATAAGTATGCTAGATATAAATATATCGCGTTTATGAGCGAGAGCAGCAAAAGTTTTGCTTGCAGCTGCTAGAAAACAAAAAAAACAACAACAACAACAAAAATTGCCATATTTTAAAAATTGTTCATAGCGAAGCAAGCCCCAGCCCCAGCTCCAGCCCCGCCAAGCCATGGCCATATGAGTGTGTGTATGTGTGTGTGAGTGTTCATATGTGTGTGTGTATAGCAAAACGCATTAGGGCTGCCAGCCATGGCTCATGCATAATAGACAAGTTTGCGTAAAACCCTGTGGCTAATTTATGTTTGCCCGACACTTTTGGCGGCTGTCGCCTCCGTCGCCGCCTCGACCCCTGCACCGCTCAACCAGCTGACTTTTCACATAATTTATATAACCTCAAAAGAGCAAGAGCATAAAATATGCACAGGACACACAAAAATAAATATAAAAATATATGAAAAAAAAAAATAACGAAAAGGGAACAACAACAAAATCTTTGATAACGCTAAGCATTCAAACTGACAAACGCCAGCTGGCCAAAGGAAAACCCCAAGCAAAACCATAAATAATGATAACTTCCATAAGGTGCCGCAGGGCCAAATGACAAATGTGTGTGTGTGTGTGTGTTTGTGTGTTTTTTTAGTCATGTTTTTATTTTGTATTGAAAACTAGTTTTGTGACGTTAGAAACAGCAAAATTGCAACTTTAACTGTTTGACAATGGACGACGGACGACGGACAACGCTTGAGGTTCAGCGCAGAGAATACGGTAGTAGTTTTTTATTCACCAAGTGGGACAATTATATCATCTCTATATATATACATATATATAAAAAAAAGCGCATCCTTGCATCAATGCAGCAGCAGCAGCAGCAACAGCAGCGAGCAGCAACGCTGGAGCAGCAGGCAGGATTCAGCTGGAAACACTCACTTTCTAGTTCTGGCAACTTTTTAGCGAATCAGTTTTAATATCTAATGAATAATATTAATAATAATGCTATCTCTCTTTCTCTATCACAATTGCTCTCTCTCTCTCTCTCTTTCTCTTTCTCTATCTTTTCTTTCTCTTTGCGAATGTACTACCTCTCTCTCTCTCTCTAACAACACACACACACACTCACACACACACATCTATGTCTTAACTACTTTGTGCAATAATTTTGTGCTGCATACTTGCAGGAGTTACTATTTTACTATCGCTCACAGTCTTCCTGAATATGGTAGCGGAAACGATGCCAGCTACATCCGATGCTGTGCCGCTGTTGGGTAAGTAACTGCAGCGCCATCTGGCGTTCGCCGGCTGGCTAATTGCCCAGCGCGCGCTCTCTTGCTCGCTCTCTATCTCTCTCTCTCTATCTCGCTGACTTCAAATTAACGCACATTCAACTCAGCTCTACTAGAACAGCAACAACAACAACAATAACTACTATTACTGTTTTAATAATAATATTAACAACAACAGCAACAACAACAACAACAACAACTAATCAGCTAAGATTTTGTACCTTCCGCACAGCCTCAATAATTGCCGCCAAACAAATTTTAAGTATATTTTTTTTTTTCATATTTCTTTTTACTGTTTTAAACTCGTTTTTATTAGTTTTTGTCGGGGCTTAGAATGGGCGCTTAAAGGTGCGAAAGCAGCTGCTTACAGTGTGCGCTGCCAGTATGCATACAGATGCTTTGCTGCAAGGTTTAATACTAGAAGAAAAGGCAAGAGTGAAGGCTGCTTGACGAGCAATGAGCCTGCTTAACTGTGTGATACCAAAATGACCTGATCTGATCCACAGAATGATCTACAGTTGTGTTCAAAATAATAGCAGCGCATATAAGCTCTTCTTTTAAGATTGATAAATAATATCATAATGACTACAGATCAATAATTTTTTATACTCATTCACAAAGTGAAATGAGTATATTGGTTTTGTGCAATGTCCGTCACGCTGTCCGTCCGTCTGTCCGTCTGTCCGTCTGTCCGTCTGTCCGACTGTCCGTCTGTCCGTCTGTCCGTCTGTCCGTATGAACGCAAACCATTTGCACAGTTTTGAAGCTAGAGAGTTGAAATTTGGAATATATACTCGTGTATACCCTCGAATTATAAAGTGTCAAGATTTTCCCGATACGCCCACTAGGGGCGTGGCAAATCGGAAAATGCATTTGCCCATATCTCAGAAACACTACTTCTAGAAGTGCTAGAGAGTTGCAATTTGGAATGTAGACTTGTGTTGATAACTCAAGTTGAAAAAGCTATGGCGGATATATCTACGCCCATTGGGGGCGTGACAAATCGGGTAAAACTGTATCTTCTACAGTTTTAAAGCTAAAACGCCCAAATTTGGCACGTAGGTTACTGATACGATCCTATGAAGATCGACAAAAAATCTATATATCCACGCCTACTAGGGGCGTGGCAAATCGGATCTGACTATATAGTGATTTTTCAAATTCTGTAATATTTTGAGCACTATTGATGCTAGAGACTTGAAACTTGGTATATATACTCGGGTTGACAACCCAAGTTGGAAAAGATATGGCGGATATATCTACGCCCATAGGGGGCGTGGCAAACCGCAAAAGTTTGTAGCTCCTACAGTTTTAGAGCTAGAAGCTTCAAAATTGGATGGTAAGTTACTGGTGAGCTCCTCTATCGATGACCCAAAAATAATTTTTACGCCCTTTATGGGGTATGCCCGGCTAAAAAATACCCTGTAATTTTCGCATTTTTTGAGTGTAAGCATCCAAATTTCACACTTACGTTACCCTTCACTACTTCTAAGAACTGGCCAAAAATTATATGTCTACGCCTACTGGGGGCGTGGCAAATCGGGAAAAACTATACGTTTTTCCGATTCTCAGTGAGAAAATCAGAATTATATACAGATATTACTGCTGATCTCCTCTATTGATTTCCAAAAAATTATATATGTACAAACCAATTGTGGGCGTGGCAATGGGCGTGATCTGTGGGGGTGTGAATGAGTATCCCGCAGTCGGTAGCGCCCGACTGCAACGTTCTTACTTGTTTTTTTTTAATTTAGTATTTATATTCGGGATTTTTTCTTTTTCCTCTTCCCCACACTCTATTCTAAGAAAAATATGCACTAATGTTCGATCTTTAAGAATGAACATGCGTAAAAGGTAGTCATATTTGTCAGCAAAAACTGCGCTGCAATTATTTTGAACACAGCTGTATATCTTAGAGCAGTGTATGCTTATGGTAGTAACTGCTTACTAGTTTTAGTAACTTCAATTCTAACTAACTTATTGAGAATAAGAGAAAGAAAGCAGCCAGCCAAGCTCACATTGCAGCAGAATATGCTTATATTGGGGTGACCAAATAAGAGCTATACTAAAAGAAATTATAATCAAACTAAAACAGTTTAATACATTTATTTTACATACTACATTCATGCCATTTGATGTACAAGATCAGATTATTCAACTGAAAGTCTAAGCTTTGCTGGCTGTTGCTTTCAGCATATGCTCAAACTTTTAATGATTCATCACAGCAACTTTTCTGGTTCTTCTTTAATACTGGCTATATTAACCAAACTTCGTATCAATATCCAACTGAATGTTAATTCAAGATACCAAAAAATTTACCCAAGCTTAAACTTTGCAGCTAAACATAAGCAACTACACGAAATTCACTTTGATTATAGCCGAATAAACAGAATTTTTTTTTTTAATTATTGTCGCATAAATATAAGGCAACTACTAATCAAAGAGCAAATCTTTTGGAATATTTTTTTTAAGCAAAAACACAACTTACTTATTAAATGGCAAGCCTTATAACCTACTTCAACATCTCAAAATTATCGTTTACTTGAACAGCTGCTGAAATATAGCTATCAGAAATTGTATTACTCTTGCTTGGTCACGCTTCAAATTGCAAGCCTCAACAAGCTGCTTTGGCTAGATTAACTTTGTTCTGCAGTCACGTAGATATACATACATATATATATATATATATATATGCCTTATGGACATGTCAACTTCACACTGTGCAGTTTATAGCCTTCAATTGTTGTCCTACAGATCAAATGCGAGAAGTTTCAATTAACACATAATAAAAGCCGAAGCCGAAGCAGAGGCAGAAGCAAAGCCAACCAACAACAATATTAAATAACATGAACTGAGCGCTTGAGCTCTCTCTCCCTCTCTCTCTCGCCTCATATTAATTTGTCAGGAGACAGTGAAATCAAAGCTAGGCGAAGATTTGCAGCGCTATTAGTTTCAAATTTTGAAGTTTTTCTAGTTCCTTTTTGATGGCCATAAACACGTACAATAAATTGCCTCGTTTCGAGTTTCATGCAACGGCGGCAGCAACACGCGCACCTTCGCACCAGGGGAGAGAACTTTGGCAGAGAAATGTTTTAGTGTCTAGTTTCTGGTATTTGTTTGCACTTTGTTTTCTTAATATTTCATTTAATGGCTGGCAAATGGAGCTGATGGCAATGGCAATGGCAATGGGGACCCGCTGTGATTTAAACGTTTTCATAAACTTTGCAAAATTTATGCGCCGCACACATCTCAAGTTTAGCCCAATCACGTGCATATAACTAAATACATATATATATATATATAATGTCCAACTTCTTATCGTGCATATATATATATGTATAGTTGATGGCTGCAACGCATTTAAAAAGTATTCAGCAAAGTGATATAAATATTAAGTTAGATATAGAGTTAACAATGGCAGCACGTAACACAGTGCCTATTAAAAGTAACTGAACAATAGCAATTCATATCATTCGAATACAGCAATATGAACTAGCTCAAGTTAGTCGAAATTCCAATTGGATAATGAAGCGAAATACAAGCTATTGCTAGTCGCTATGCAAATAATATCAGTGAAACTTTAATACAAATCATTAACAATTAGTTAGTTTACATCAATCAAATAAGTAGTTCGAACTGCATATACTGTGTGTGTCTGTGTGTGTGTGTCTGTGTGTGTGTGCTTAGTCTAATATAACAATATGTCTCACATCTACACATAACTAGCATTACATTGATCTAGTTCATTTTAGTCTCACTAGAAACTAGTTCCACCCACTCTCACTTAGCATTCATTTTTGGAATCAGAACTGCCAAGACAACAAAAACTTGTTCAAATTTTGATTCGAATCAACGAACCCATAGATGCATCAACTAAAGATTAATGTAGAATCACATTCAAAGATTTATATGGAATCTTATGTTGAGGCATCTGCAAGTTTCCTTTAAGACTTTTCCCAATTTTCAATCCAAATATTTTTGTAAAATATTCAATAAAACTAAAATTGCTAAATCAAATTTCGAGTTTCACTTAAGAACTTCACGAAAATACTATTCAGATTTAAAACAATCAATTCAGTTCGAGTTTTGCTCAAGATTCAATTCAATGCAAAAAAAGAAACTAAAGCTTAAGTTCATTTTTGAACTAGTTCCGTTTCTTAATTGACATATGAGAAATTGCTCTAAAAGATCATTCAATATAATTTATGATATATTATTAAAATATTCGAGTTTTGCTCAAGATTCAATTCAATGCAAAAAAGAAACTAAATTTAAAGTTCATTTTGGAACTAGTAGTTCCGTTTCATTATTGAGATTTGAGATATTGCTTTAAGAGATAATTAAATATAATATATGATCTATCCCTAATATAACAAAACAGTTTTAAAAAACAAAGCAATTATCTATATACATACATGGAATCACTATCAATCAATTCATCATCTATATCAATTCTTAGATCAGAATATATACATACATACATTATAGTACACTTTACATGGCTGTATGTGTGTGTGTGTGAATGTTACGATATTTACATTTTAGGCTCATGGTATACAAATACATATGTATGGATGTATGTATGGATGCATGGATGGATGGATGTATGCACATATGTATGTATGTATGTACGTACGTATGTATGTATGTACATATGTATGTATGTATCAATGTATGCATACATATCTATTCACGTATACATGGATGTATGTATGTGTCTATGTACGGATGTACATATGTATATATGTACATATGTAACCATGTATGCATACATAAGTATTCACGTATACATGGAAGTATGTATGTATGTATGTACACATGTATGTATGGATGTACATAGATGTATGTACATATACATGGATGTATGTATGTATATATGTATGTACGTATGTATGTATGTATGTATGTATGTATGTATGTATGCATGTATGTATGTATGTATGTATGTATATACATGTACGTAAGTATACATGGATGTATGGATGTACATATGTATGTATGTACATATATATGTATATATCCATGTATGCATATATAAGTATTCACGTATACATGTAAGTATGTATGTCCTTATACATGGATGTATGTATGTATATATCTATGTATGGATGTATGTATGCATGTACATATGTATGTATGTATGTAAGTATGTATGTATGTATGTATGTATGTATGTATGTATGTATGTATGTATGTATGTATGTATGTATGTATGTACGTAAGTATGTATGTACGTATGTATGTATGTATGTACGTATGTACGTATGTACGTATGTATGTATGTATCCATGTATGTATGTACATACGTATGTACGTAAGTCTTCCTGGATGTATGTATGTATGTATGTACCTATGCATGGATGTATCCATGTATGTATGTATGTATGTATGTATGTATGTATGTACATATGTATGTACGTAAGTCTACATGGATGTATGTATGTATGGATGTACATATGTATGTATGTACATATGTATGTATGTATGTGATTACAAGTGTGTATGTATGTATGCACATGCATGCATAATGTGTATATATAAGTCTATATATATATATATATATACATATACATATGTATGCTATGTAACTTAATTATCTCCAGTATGTTGACACCATTTAGTGAATAGCTAATTAGCAATTAGGTAGAGTCACAAACATTAACATAATTAGATTAGATGCGTATTACTAACTAGCTAACTAACTAACTAACTAACTAAAATCCATATAAACAAACCAAGTCCATATCAGTGCCATGCATAGTACAAAGTTTTGTGTAACGATAGAGTAAACATTCGTTCGGTTTACCATAGTACAACAATGACAACAACTAATCGAAGCATGATAAATCCAAAAGCAAAAAAAAAATAAATAGAAAAAACAGAAATGAACTCTCCATATTCAAATACTATCAAAATACTACTAATCCATAATAACAAATGTTCAGTGTTCTAATTCTATCATTTGTAGCCTAAATAGTAAGGTAAGTCATGTGTAAGTCATACTAACGATTATTATTGACGAATTCGTTCATTACTTGCAATTTTTGTTGGAAAAACCGTTCTCAATTGAATTTCGGATTAATTTAAGATTTCAACATTTCAGATTACAAAAAAAAATTTTTTTTTAAATCCTTCATCCATTTACGCATGCCCAGGCCCCCCGGTCCTACATAACAAAAAATAATTTCCGTATTTAGTTCACCCCAATCATATTTAGTACAAAAATTGCACAGATTTTCTATTAAGTATGTATGCATTACACACACACACACACATACTTACATACATACAAACAGTTGCAGACATCAAGTTCATCATCAATACACACACTCACACACACACACACACACAGAGACACCCCAACTAAATTGAACACTTATCAAAACGTAGTTGTGTAATTTTTGAATATCGTATTTTGAATATCGTATTTTATATATATATATTTTATCGTATCGAGGACTGGTATGGCAATCAAACTCACAGCATGCACTCTGGACCTTTCGATAGACAAACTCCTGTATTTGGTAAATCGAAAAATAGCAAAAAAAAAGCCAAAAAAAATTTATGAAAAAAAAAGGCCAGATTCATGAGTCGGGAGTCGAGAGAGTCGTATATTAGGCAACTATGCCAAAGTTTTCTGCTTCCTTAAGTAACACTCTCTACATATATACATATATATATATATATATATATATATATATATATATATATATATATACATTTTATTTACAACTTGTGTAGCGCTCTTGTTTTCTTTCGATTCTGTGATTTATATATTTTGGATTCTATGCGTACAACGAAGTGGCTCGCATTATCAATGCCAGTGTCAGATATATGTAATTTTGCCAAGGACCACTACCACATAATGTAAAAGAAAAAACGTTCTTGTTGGCATGCAAGAACACAAATGCCTATATAAACTGTTGACATGCCCACGCCCCCGCCCCGTCCACCACCACCACCACCACCATGTTCCCGCCCACAAACACAAACACTCTCACACACACTCTCACTCTCACACATTTCCAACTGAAACAATTGATGAATACTATCTCATATAATTTTGTATTGCACATTCATAGACAAGCCATGAATATGAATACAAATGTGAATGAAAAATTGAATATGAATATGAATATGAATATGTGAATTGTATGGGAACTGTTCTAGCAAAACGGGGGCGAAATGGCAATGTCAACCTCAAACTCAAACTCAAACACAATTGGAGCTAGAGCTAAGCGCCAGCTGGTCACACCCATACAGCCACACACCCACACACACACACACGCACACACATACATACACACCACAAATGGGAACAGCTATGTAAATATCTATATTGAAACAATTTTAATGTCCGTGATAAATTTATATAAGCTAAAAACAAAAAAAAAAAAACAAAAATTAAAATTAATTCCAAACTAAATTCTGGTCTGTCTCTTGCTTTCACTACACTCTCTCTCTCTGTCTCTCTCTCTCTCTCTCACACACACACACGCTCTAACCCTCTCTTTAACTCTCTCTCTCTCTCTCTCTTTGTCTCGCTGTCTCACGCTCTGTTTTTATTATTATATATATGTATATGTATGTATATATATAATTTATGCTATGTCTGTCTTTAACTGTACAAAAAGAAAAAACACAAAAATTTTGTATAGCAAAATTAAATGTTTAAACAAAAAAAAAAATGTTTTGCATGTGAAATTGCAAAGAGAAATCAAAAAAAAAAAAACAATATATATAGTGTGGCAGAGAGTAACGGGTACAAATATGTTGTAAATATGTTTAGGTATAACTAACTCTATGTATATATATCTTCTCTCACGGGCTTAACGTCATAACGTTTGTGTACATATTTGACTTATCAATTTTTTTATGCTTTTTATATTCACTTTGTTTTGATTTTGTTGAAAAAAAAAACGAAAAAAAAAAAATTGGTTTTAGTTTCGTGACGTAGTGTGGTAGCAACTCTAACTCTATCTCTCTCTAACTATCTATCTATCTCTCTCTCTCTATCTCTCTTATATACCCCTTAAAGCCTCATACAAAATTATTGCTAACCGCATATCACATGTTTTAATATATGTTTAATGGTGTTTCGCTTCTTTAACATACACACACACATACACACACACATACACACATCATTGTATCATACACAATTAGCTGAAAAAGATGAAAAACTATAACAACAACAACAACAACAAACACTTGTAAATAAAACACATCGAACTATATATATATGTATATATATATATATATATATATATATATATATATATCTATTTTTTTGTTTGTTCCAATGTGAATACCTTTAGCATACATACATACATACATACATGCATATGCATATGTATGTCTATATATATATATATGTATATATATACATATGTCGTAGAATCGTACATGTGTAGGTACGTATGTCTGGCTTGTATGCAAACATTAAGGTAATTCCATGAATATATCTACTATATGCATATGCGACTAGTTGCTGTATAAACCAAAAAAAAAAAAAAATCAAAAAAATAAAATAAAAAAAACTAAAACTTTACATTCATTCATATGCTTAAAGCGCCTTTAAACCTACAATTATGTAGTGCAGTGTTATGGGACCCAAAAAAAACAAAAAAACCAAATATAATATTTAAATTCAAATTCAACAAATATTATGTAAAGCTAAATGCAAAAATCTTAACTCATATGCACAGTGAAAAGGCAATTGATTATTTTTTTTTTTTTTGATTTCTTTTTTTATTTCAAGATCAAAATCTCACGCATACACATACACATACACATATGTAAATAGTCAAAAAATAATCATTTTATAATTATATTATTTTTGTTTCTATATTTGTTTCGCTCCTCACTGTGCATAAACTAAATAAATGCAATTAAATAGTTTAAGCTCTAAATATGTATTACGTAAATCCAAAAACAGGCAAAAAACAAAAAAAAAAAAAGCACTGATCCAGACAACAACTGAAACTAAACCAGTTCCATTTCCTATTTAATTGCCATTTTCTTGTACAAAATACTAAAATACTAAAATACTAACAACAACCACAAGTACAACAACAACAATAACCGTAGCCATACAGAAAATACCAAAACACCTTTGCCCAAGACCCACGTCTTTCATCAATTTACAGCTCAACATTAATGAGGAACCAAATCAGATCTCGATTTTTAACTCAAAATGATGATTGCGGATAATTGGTTGTGCACAAAAAGCGACAGCAAAAAAAAAAAACAGAAAAAAAAATACCCAAAGGCAGCAGGGCTTAACAAAAAAAAAATACTAAAAAAAAAATACCAAATCAGCTTGTAAGTTGAGACGCAATCAAACGCGCGGTTCGATTCAAAAGTCACAGTTCCTTTGGCTCAAAGGAACCGGAATCACTCTTGAATCGAGCCACAAGTTTGCAGCGGCAAACAAATGCGAAAAGGGGGTTTGAAAAACGGGAATATATACTCGAGTTAATACCTAAGTAGCACAGAGCTTTTTTTTCGAACTTTACTTAAACTTATCTCTTATACTTCTATTCCATATATGTATATGTATATGTCGGCGAGGCGTACACCTGTAAAATAACTTGAACTCTATCACTGAAAAAAAGCCAAAAGAAATTTTTTTAAATATATACATACATAAATGTTAATATATATACTACCACTACTACTACTACTACTACTACTACTACTACTAACTAACTTTTTTAATATACTGCTTTGAACTTTTTCTCTAACTCTTACTTCCACTTGCCACAAAGTTAAGTTTTAGTAAGCATTATGAAAGTACCGAAACAACAACAAGCTAAACAACAACAACAACGACAAGCAAACAAAACAACAAAAAAAAACTATAGTCTGTTGTTGTTGTTGCCTTTCGATAAGCCGAAAAATTGTTTTTGTGTTGTAAAATACGATGCGAACTTTTTGTTGTATATATATATATATACATAGATCAGCGAGCTATCGAAATGTGTACAAAGTTTCTTTTTACTCAAAAACAAAAAAAAAACCAACAAACAAACACAACAACAACAAAATAACAACACACACACGCACACACATACAAAAGAAAAGAAAAAAATTGCTGCAACGATAACGATAACAACCGATAAACGATAAACGATATCAACGCTCAAAATCAGGGCAAAGGGGCAATAGGTGTTCGAATGCCAAACGCATTGAACTCAATCAATGGAAACCCAAAAAACAACAACAAAACAAAACCAAAAAAATGAAAATGAAAATGAAAATGAAATTTACAAAAACAAAAAAATCCAAAAATATCTAGCTTAGAATGAGCGTCAAGCGAATTCGCCCAACATCGATATATTACCACAATGTTTGTGTAATTTTTGTGTCCTTCTAGGAACTTATTTCAATTGCATTATGTTTATGGTGGCCTCATCAGTTGTGTCAACCATACTTATCCTCAATTATCATCATAGAAATCCAGATACGCATGAAATGAGTGAATGGGTAATATTTATATTTAAACTAAACTAAACTTAACTAACTTACTTGCTAACTACTTACTACTTACTTACTTATTTATAAAAACAAAACCAAAAACCAAAAAGAAAAAAAAAACATAAGAAAAAAGAAAAACAAGCCTTCTTCTTCCTACTTCTTTTTCTTTTATATTTTTTCTTCTCTACATTTACATATATTCATTTATTATACTTTTCTTTACTCTGAGATACCGATACGTCGTCAATTTGCCTTTTGTTTTATATATGAAAATCATTTCAACAGAAAAAAAGAAAGATTCAAAACATCCAAAATACTCCACCACGCCCACTCACACACACACACAGTCCTAACACAGCCCCATTGTATATACTATTTATGCCCACACACACACATGCCTTAACTCTCTTACCGAACATCACTCTCAACTCTTAGACATTGAAAACTGAGCAGAAAAAAAACACACAGACTTGCATACATATTTACTTACAATTCATATGCATAAACTAGTTCTTCTTATACTTTAACACTATGCTGCATGCAAAATATATTTGCAACTCATACAAAAATCGAAATGAACAAATATTTTTCTATTCAAAATATAAATCAATTTACATATACGACAAAAATTGAATTTGTTATTTAAAAAAAAAAAAATAATAATAATAATAATTTAATAATTATATATAAAGTTGAATTTTTCATTAAAAAAAAAAAAAACATAATTATATATGTCTTTATACATATATATAATATAAAATTTAAATCAATTTAATTTTTTAATATAAAAAATAAAGATTTAAAAATATTTTTTAGATTTAAAACAGTCAAAATAAATTTTTTAACAAATTTAATTTGTTATTTAAAAAAAATAATAATAATAATAATTTAATACTTATATATAGAATTGAATTTCTCATTAAAAAAATATATAATAATTATATATGTCTTTATACATATATAAAATATAAAATTTAAATCAATTTAATTTTTTTGTATAAAAAAATTTATTAATTTTTTTTAAAGATTTAAAACAGTCAAAAATAAATTTTTTGACAAATTTAATTTGTTAATTAAAAATAAAAAAATAATAATAATTTAATACTTATATATAAAATTGAATTTCTCATTAAAAAAAAATATATATAATAATTATATATGTCATTATACATATATATAATATAAAATTTAAATCAGTTTAATTTTTTAATATAAAAAAAAAAAATTTAAGTTTTTTTAAAGATTCAAAACAGTCTAAAAATAAATGTTTTAAGAAATTTAATTTGTTGATTTAAAAAATAAAAAATAATAAAAATATTAATTTTTTTTTTTTTTAATTTTTAAAAATTAAAAAAAAAAGAGTTGAAAACATTTCTAAATAAAATACAAATTCAACTTAAAAATTCGTAAACAATTTAATTAAAAATAAATTTGATATTTAAAGAAAAAAAAAACTAAATTACTTTAAAGTAAATATGAAATAATTAATCCTAAACCTTATACCTTAAATGTTGCATAAAACCCATAAATCTATGTTTACTTCCTTTTCATTTCGAAACTTTTCAAACATATACCAAAGTCCATGTATATATATATATATAGATATATATATATATATATAAATTATATATATATATATATATATATATATATATATATATATATATATATATATATATATATATATATATATATATATAATTTTGATTTTCTTTCAATGTTCTGCTGAAGACTTATTTTCCCTCTCTCTTTAACTTATATTGATTGCATACTTACATATTCGAGAACCAAAGCACAATAATCACACCGAATTTTTATTTCTCTAACAAATACTCTGGCCAACTACAACTACAACAACAATAAAAACAACAACAACTACAACAACAACAACTACGTTAACTGGCAAACTCGCAACGCAAACAAAAAACTCTACTCTACAACTCAAATGCCTCTTCAACTGTTTCTTTTTCTCCTCTGTAACTAACTAACTAACTAACTAACTATGTAACTAACTATCTTCGAAAAACTGCCAAAAAAAAAAAAAAATACAAAAAAAATATACAAACAAAAATCAAAAATAAACCAAAATTTATATATATATTTATATCAACTACTTCAAATGTGGCCAAACACTCGGTTTTTCAACGCGTGTGCTGTTGCTATCCTATACCAACACACTCTGAACAACACTCTTAACAACTACAACAACAACAATAATAACAAACAACAACAACAACCAATTCAAAAACCAAAACTCTTCTAAACTAAAAAAAAATTTAAATAAATAAAAAAAATAAAATTTAATAATTAAAAACAAAACAAAAATTCCCTAAATCTATAAACTAAAAACCTTAAATGAAAACAAAATCAAACTCTCATTGAACATACCTACATATATATATATAAATTTCTATATATATATATATCTATCTATTATATATATTTCGTGTCTCGCTACAATTTCTTATAATACCAAAACAAAAAAAAATCACTTCATTTGACTTAAACTCAAATCTAATAACTTAAATATAAAAAACCAAAAAAAAAACTGCTTTAAAAATACAAAAAAAAAAAAAAATATACAAAAAAAATACTATTTATACCGAAAAAAAAAAACCAAAAATATACTTATTGCTATTATTTTTAACCGCATTACCCAACAAACACCCCGTCTCTCTGTCGAACTCGCACACACAGATAAGAGTAATATTCCTTTATTGGTTACCTTGCATATTGCGCATGCAAAGACCCGGACAGGTTGGCTACGAATGCCCGCCGCCGCCCTCGTCGTCGGGCTCCTCGACAGCTGGTGACAAAAAGCAACAGATCCAAAACGTTGAGCTCAAGGAAAGGTAACCGTATACAAGTTTCCGCTTTTCTCTACTCACACTCTAACCAACCACCTGCCCGTCTACTAGCTGAACGACCATCGATATGATCTTTCGTTATTTCTCTAATACAAAATACAGTTAATTGATCTATTTACCCACTATTCTCTATTATAATATGCTACCCACACTCAAACAGATCCTCGAAATCGCTGCTCGCCAACGTACTCGACATTGATGACGACTTTCGTTGCAATCATCGTTGCACTAGCGCTACGTTACCCCATCAGCCCACGTACTATAGGACTATGTTCAGGTAAAGTTCGATCGATTCGTTTTATAGCAATGATATATATGCATGTGGCGCTCTACGGCAAGTAGTTGTATTTTCTATATATAAATATTGTCTACAGTTGAATTAAATTGCAATAAAATTTATTAAATTACGTATTAAAGTAAATTTCCATCAAAGGAATACCTCTAATGGAAGCATTAAAATCGTTTCAAATCTTTAACTGCGCAGTAAATCAATAATTTTATACTAAATAATCACTAAAAACTATAGAACAAACAAAAAATTTAAATATAATAGACTCAATAGACTATTTGAGTGATCTATGGCAAAAATCGATATTTATCGATATTATAAAAAATGTGAAAAAATGTATATTCCCTTTTCAAATGCATGTGTACTGTAAGCCAAGAAAAGAATAGGCTCACAATGTCTTTGAGTTGGAAATATACACACATATTTTACAGTATCGATAAATATCGATTTTTGGCGTAGCTCTCACAAAACCTTTTACATTGTGTATGATCTAGTAGACATAGGTACAATACCTTGCAGCCGCCTAGATGTTGCTCCCTAGTATGCAATATCTAAACAGAATGAAATGCAGAATGAATGCAGCAATATATATACTATATATATTATTTATATAATTTATACCTCTAAGCTTTGCGCTGCTATTAAAACGCACTTGTTTAAACGAACAAGAATGGAAAATAATAGAAAATGACAATAAAAAGAAAAGCTTCAACAAGACACATCCGCATTCGCATTCAGCAAGCCTCAAATGACAGTCAATGACAATGACAATGACAATGACAATGACAAGATGTGTGCCTCAGCGAAACAAAACAAAATACACAAAAAAAAAAAAACCTTAGAAAATAGTGGCAAGTGGCAAGGACACGCATTTAGTGACAAGCAGAACGCACAAATGCGACGACTAAGAATAAGAAAAGGCAAAGAAAAAGAAAAATACATTCGTAACAGTGAGATGAACATCTCTACTGGCACGTGGCTCAGGCTCAGACTCAGACTCAGGCTCAGCTGCTTAGCTCCTCAGCTGCTCAGCTGCTGCCACACAATAGACCATTGAATTGGGTCAATAAACCAACAGTCACAATTACGTTGTCCTTTAAAATATTGACTCGAGTTGAGTTGAGTTGGGTTGAGGCTGAGTTGGGCTATAACCAGTTCCAGTTCTAAAAGAACAAAAAAAAATGTCATTTGCAACGTCACTGGCTCAATTTGGCATACAGCTGAGATTTTTCTTTGATTTTTTACATCTGATTTTAGCTTTACTAAAGCTCAATTAGAAGACATTAGTAAAGGTTTAAGTGCATGAAATTTAAGCCACTGTTAGAGAGAGTTTAAGGATCACTCAACATTTGAACTCATTTATTGATCACTTAAGATCATTTAAGATCCTAGTCTTATAGACCTTACTTAATTTTCAATCATGGCAAAGATCATATTCGAAATTTCGGGAGTTTTTTCGACATTCTAGTCTTCCGACATGCTCTAATCCATTTATCAGATTTCTAGCACAAGTCAAAAACCTTTTTTTGCACCAATTTTCCCATAGTATTTGAGTCTTCAATACTGAACAGGTACGACGCCTCTACTTCTAACTAAAGAGTATTTTTTTTCCTGACTATACTTTATGCAAAATAGCTAATTGCAGTAAAATCGGTTCACTGTGAGCTTAAAATATTACCACAAATCGGCTTTTCTGTATAATGCTGCGGCAGCTATAGTTTCTACCACTTTCTACTAATCTATTCCTAGAATAAGCAAATGATACTCAAGCTCAAACTTTTCAATCGCGCACAAAGTCCATAATAAAAATCAACTTTACGAGGAAATCCACTCAGTGCGCTACCAACTAAACTGTAATTTCAGTATAATTTAAAAATTATTTTCACATGTTTAGCAGTTGTAAAATGAATTATAATCAAATGGCAAAGCTTATTAAATATTTTAAAAATAAAATTTTATTAATATTTAAAGCAACTTAATTAAATATAGTTAATGAAAGTAGTATGACTCTTGCTGGGTCATACTCTATATCGATAACAAAGGATTTTTATGACTTTGGCTGGGTCTCAAGGTCAAGCAATATCTTATGTTTATCAGACTTAGTCTGGTATAAGAAGTACTATATCTATATATATATATATATTGATAAAACTATTGCAATGAGTGCTTCATGCAGGCAAGGCGACGATGGCAGCGTAGGTCCAGTTGGGCCCGTCGGTCCTGTAGGTCCCGTTGCACCTGTTGCCGATTCACGCATGCACGAGGCCATTTCGCACACCTGTCTCAGCTCCTCGGCGGAATATGAACTGGCGCTAATACTCAAGGAACTGCGCTGGATAACTGATCAGGTGAGTCCATTGTCAGGCCTCTGTCAGGTGAGTCCATTGACATGCATCTATCACACAGCTAAAGAAAGAGGACGAGACAGGCGATATAACACGCGATTGGAAATTTGCCGCAATGGTCGTGGATCGTTTGTGCCTTATTATTTTCACGCTCTTCACTATTATAGCCACGCTGGCTGTGCTCTTCTCGGCGCCACATTTCATTGTAAGTGTGAGAAGAAGGTTCGAACTTCCACTTGAGATTATCACAAATTTCTCTGCCTCTTTCAGTTCCCATAAATGATTCACTCTGACGGTCTACGCAATTTCTTCAGTTTGACACGAGTCGTACAAAATATTGTTTCTACTTTTGTAAAATACTAAAAATACTTCAAAAACAAAAAAAAAAAAAAACAAAAAGAAATACAATTCATGTAAAGAATACATAAACAAGTGAATGCTTTTCAAGTTCTTTTCGATTCGAATTCCTGTATAAATTTATTTCTTTAATAAAACCCATTTAATCATATTTATATAGTCGAAAATGTATTGAATTGTACGACGCGTTGGTATTGACTTAATTTCGACCCTTTTCCCCCTCCACACTGCTGCTGACTTCATCATTTTTTGCATTTGTTTCTTTGGTTATCTCTTGTCGAATTACTGTAAAATAATTCATTTCATTTATAGTACGTGATAGGTTCTCCTTGATTTTCATTTTTAGTATGTAAAATAGTGTATACAAATATGTTGCTGTGATAGAAAAACGTATGAACAAAACGTAAACCAGTCACAATAAAATTTCAAATTCAAAGTGAACAAAAAACCAAAAAAAGGAAAAAATCATGAAAAAAATTCAAAATAAGCACATGAGAGTCGGGCATCATCGACTGCATGATGCTCGTTCACTGGGTTGAAGGGGATTTGTGTAGAGATCAGCAATTCCAGCTGGCTGTCTATCTAACTTTCAATCTGACTGTCAAACTGACTGTCAATCTGACTGTCAATCTGACTGTCAATCTGACTGGTAATTTGACTGTCAATCTGACTGTCAATCTGACTGTCAATCTGACTGTCAAACTGACTCAATCTGACTGTCGATCTGACTGTCAATCTGATTTTCAATATGACTGTGAATTTGTCTGTCATTCTGACTGTCAATCTGTCTGTCAAACTGACTGTCAATCTGACTGTCAACTTGTCTGTTAATTATACTGTCAATCTGACTGTCAACTTGCCTGGTATCAATCTGACTGTCAATCTGACTGTCAATCTGACTGTCAATCTGCCTGTCAATCTGATTGTTAAACTGACTATCAATATAACTGTTCATCTGACTGTCAATTTGACTGTCTATCTATCTATCTGTCTATCTATGTATTTGTCTATCTATCTGTCTATCTATCTGTCAATCTATCTGCCTATCTATCTGTCTATCTATCTGTCTATCAATCGGTCTATCTGTAGAGGCTCAAGACTTACATCTCATACTCCACATTTCAAGACTCTACCCTTAACATGACCAAAGCTATAGTCTATAGTATATATAGTGTCTATAGTCTCTATAGTCTCTACAGTCTCTATAGTCTCTATAGTCTCTATAGTCTCTATAGTCTCTAGTTTCTATAATCTCTATAGTCTCTATAGTCTTTATAGTCTCTATAGTCTCTATAGTCTCTATACTCTCAAAGCACCAACTGAACGAGCATCTCAAAGCAAAGGCACTTACACGCACAGAACACGTTTCATTTAAGTTCAGCTTTTAATTGATTTTTTTTAGTAATTCATAAATTTGAATTCAAGTTAATATTACGAACCTTTGGCTTATTAGCTCCACAAATTGGCATTGGCTTGGCACAAAAAGCAAGAAAAAAACCCCCGAACTTAAGCAATCTGTTTATGTATATCTATCAAGTACTACAGACACATGTTTAGTATAGCTTCTTCTGCTAGATAACTTTTTCAGTTTATTTTTTTCAAAACATTTTCAACAATTTTGAGCACTCAAAAAAAAAACAAAAATTTGTTAAAAAAAAAACAAACAAAAAAAACAAGAAGAAGAACGAATAAAAGTTCGAGTTGAAAATTGTTTAACTGAAATCTAAAAATAAAAACATGGCCAAAACCACAAACAACAATAAAACGAAAAAAAAGACGCGAAGCAAAACTGAAAACCAGCTAAAAAGCAAAGAAAAGAGAAAAAGAAAACATTGTGCAGCACGGCATAAACGTTGAGGAAAGCAGTCGAAAGCAAAGTATAAAGTTAACTATTTTTAAATATTATATATATATACATATATACGAGTAAAATTAAAAAAAAAAAACAAAAAACATAAGCATGTAGCATATTAATGCAAATGAAAATTAGATAAAAGAAAAGCTTCTAAAAATGAAAAAACAAAAAAAGTTAAAAAAAAAAAAACAAGCAAGAAAAAACCAAGTTAAAAAAGCAAAAGTAAAATTGAAAAAAAAAAAATTAAATTAAATTAAACTACAGTATTTAGACTAAGTGATAGTTAAAGCATAGAGCAAGCGAGGTTAGTCAAATATACATATGACAAATACTTAAGTTATAAACTAATATATTGATAAACAACAAAAAACAAGAAAAAGAAAATAAATTTTTAAAACGAAATTTCAACAAAGAACAGCAAAAAGTTAACAGCAAATTCGTGCGTAGCGTAAAAAAACAACAGCAAAACGTATTCAATTACAGAAATACCCTACATACAAAACAAAAATTATTGAAAAAAATACTAACACACACACACTCACACACACACATACATTTATATGTATTTTTGTTTTGCATAAAGCTTACAGAACAAACAATAAAAAAACTAAATAAATAAATAAAATTTAAAAAAATAAAATGCATAACTGTAGCAGGAATACCCCTCATGCAACAACCCATACAATTACGCTGTAAACGAATTATAATTTCTTGTGTCACATTGACATGCTTCTTATTAACAAATATTATACAATTAGTATATATATAATATATATATATATTAGCATTAGATCAGGGCATTATCATACACTTAGCGAATCAAAAAAACAATAAAATATATATATATATATATATAAACATATTTTTTTTGTTTAGCCTCGTAAGATTTTATAGTGTATGCAACTTACACACACACACACACACACATATATATACACATACATATATATATCAAGTCACACACACACACACAGCTACAATAGTTCACCAAGCAGCTGCTAAGGGCTATGCACAAATGCAAAGGTCTTCCTTAATCTTAACAACAACAACAAAAATATACCAACAGAAAAAAAAGAAAATATTTAAATCAAACAACTAAATAAATTACGTACTTACCTAAAACTAAACACACAAAAACCTAAAACGAAAAAAAAAAAACAAAAGAAAACTTTAAATCAAAAAAACCAAATTAAATAAAAACAAATTGCATGAATATTTAACTAACTATTTGAACTCAACTGTTTTTAAATTAAAACAAACAAGACATTAATATATATATATATACACAAATATATATACATATACATATATGTTTACATTACTGTTAGCCGTCTGTTAGCCACACAGCGGAGCTTTTAGCGTCGTCTAGCGACTGCAAATAAAGCTCTGCCCTCAACAAAAAAGCAGCCATAAAACTGTTCTTTTCCTTGTCAAAGCTTCTAGGCCATTTTGGCATAAGAGCTTACGAGCCATAAAACTGTGTTCTCTTTGGTCTAAAGCTTGCGCAAGTCAAATAAAAAAGGTCTAAAAGTCCAAAGGTGAACTTTCACTGTTGTAACGGTAAAAGGAAAGTGAGCGAAGCTGTTTAGTAAACTTTAAGTACTTATAGTTATGCCTTTTCTGATTTCCTTACTTTATTTGATAAATTATATTAAATTTTTCGAAAATTTTTTGTATACCGATTTTATAATATTTTTCATTTTTATATATATATTTTTTTATATTTTTTATCTATATATATAGTTTTTTTTCATAATTTATATATTTTTTTTATATTTTATTTTAAACTAATTTTTTATTTTTGGATTTTATTTAACATTTAATTTTTTATATATTTTTTTTAAATTTATTTTTAATTTTATTTTATATTTTACCTTATATTATGTATATTGATTTTATTTAATTTTCTTTTTTATTAAATAAATTTTTCCATTTTCAATTTATTTTAACAAATTATTTTTAAACACTAAATATTTTTTAGTATTTTTTAGTTATATCAAAATTTTTATTTTTTTTATTTTGTAATATTTGTAATACTTTTTAGTATTTATATTTTTTTTAGTATTTTTAGATCTCATTTTAGTATTTTTTTTAATACTTTCTATTTCTAGTTAAGTTTCAGTTCAGTGATCTTAAATTTTACCACTACAAATGGACTTCTCGCACGTTTTCCTTGGATCCCTGCTCGGCGGCGGCTAACATCTGAACTAAGCCTCTACTTATAAATACTTGTTAAACAAACATTTAAAATGCTTAAAATACGCACTTAAACTAAACTAAAACTTAAATAAAAAAAAACTAAATAAATAAATTAAAGAAGAAAAAAAAACTTAAATAAACTTTAACTACATTTTGCTTAAATACTAAAGCCAATTAATGTCGAATTGCATTCAGGCTACTGCGAATTTACTACCAAAAGCAATTTAAAAACAATATATAAATAAAAGTTAAATTAAAAAAACCACAACAAAAAAAATTGCAAATCTGAAGCCAAACAGAATCAATAAAAAAATAAGAACAACAACAACAACAACAGCAAATAAAGGGTAATTTTTTCCTCGTAGTATTTTCACAAGAAATTTTTTGTTGTGCGATTTTTTTTTTCGTTTGAAACTAATTGAGATAAGTTATTTAAATTTTTTATATAAAATATAACATGAAAGAAGAAAAAAATAACAAACACAAAAAGCTCAAATAATCGTTTTTGATGAACTTTTTTTTCTAGTCTGAAGTACATTTTAAATATATGTATGTATTAATAATGTGAATGGTTTCATGCAAAAACACACACACAGACACACACACACACACACATGAAGTATTCAGAGACAAAAATATTACAAGAAAAAAAGAAAACAGGAATTTATAGTTGAAGAAAAACCCAAAATAAACCAAAAATTGGCATTAGAAAATTCTGGAAATTTTTTATTAAATTTTCAACTTAGTTTTTCACATCCTATGAAGTAACTTTCATATACATATTACGAGTATGTATAGACAATCGCCCGATATAATATGAAATAAAAATATCATTTTGACAATAGTGAAACCAAGAGCAACTACTTCTAATCCTATCTATCTATATATATATATATAGTGAGTAAATCTATTGATTTTTTGTCTCTCTCTTTCTTGATACTTTCGAATGATTTGAATTTAGAACAACAGCAAAAAAGAAACTCTAATGGCATCTATGAGTATTTGTAAAAGGCTTACTCAACAAACTCAATGAGCACCTCAACTTTATTCGGTTTCCAACTAAATGAAAAACAAAAAACAAAAATCTATGAATATGAATCAAGTCTAGTGCTATATACATATATACGAAGTGACGGACAAATTGAACTTGCTTTACTTTTAGTATTGTCACAGAGACTTATAGCGGTTGCACTCTCGCTCACCAAAGGCACTGGCTTAACTAATACGTGTACCTATACTTATCTCTATACTCAAATACGATCTGTTGTTGATCTATTCGGATAGGCAATTAACTACACGCTTTGCTTCACACACACACACACACACGCACGTACACACATATCTCTAGGTAAAAAATGTTCTCTTCCCATGCATTGCTGAGTGAAGCATCCTGGCAACAAGTAATACCCATGCTTGAGCAACTTGCATAGATTCTTATATTCATTTAGATGGAAGATTTGATATCTATAAAGAATCAGGATTTAGTTATACATATGTACTCATATATAGAGTCTATATGTACTCATATATAGATGTTTCCCATCTGATAACAAGTAATACCCATGCTTGAGCAACTTGCATAGATTCTTATATTGAAGATCTATAAAGATTTCAGATTTAGTTTTACATATGTACTCATATATAGAATATATATGTACTTTCCATCTGGCAGCAAGTAATACCCATGCTTAAGTGTCTTTCATAGATTCTAAAATACATATAGATGGAAAATTCCATATCTATAAAGATTCAGGATTCAGTTATACATATGTATTCATATATAAAGTCTATACGTACTCATATATAAATGTTTCCCATCTGACAACAAGTAATACCAACTTGCATAGATTCTAATATTCAAGATCTATAAAGATTCCATGCTTAAGACCATTTCATAGATTCTAACATTCAATCATCATCATTCCATCAATATGATGGAAGATCTATAACGATTCAGATTCAGTATTCAGATTTAGTTATATATATAAACTCATATAAAGCATATATATGTACTTTCCATCTGGTAACGGGTAATACCCATGCTTGAGACCCTTTCATGTAGATGGGAGATTCCATATCTATAAAGAATCAGGATTCAGTTATACAAATGAACTCATATATAGAGTCTATATGTACTCATATATAGATGGTTCCATCTGGCAGCAAGTAATACCCATGCGACTTATGAGACCCGTTCATAGATTCTAACATTCCATCATCATTCTATCAATATGATGGAAGATCTATAACAATTTCAGATTCACTATTCAGTACTCATATACATATATCTTATCCATCTATTTTCCCATATTTTATTATTTTTCTTCTTCAAATTATCTTTGTTCTTTCTTATAAGATTCGAGTTCTTGGCATGTTATAATCCACACTTAAAATAAATAGAAATATACTAAAAAAAAAAAAAAAAAAAAAAAAAACGTTGGTGTAAAGCAAATATCTAAACTAAATCTATAAGATAACACTCACACACACACACACATAGACACTCGAAATGTATATAGTATTAGTGTGTGTTTTTTTTTTTTTTTTTAGTTCGTGATGAGTTAGATATTAAGCGTTAGTTTAGGCCGCCTACAAGACAAGTGTATTTAGCTCTAAGGCAACTTCATCTGAGTAAAAGAAAAAGTTAAGAAAAAGTTAAGAAAAAAAAAACAATGTTTGCAAACAATTAAACCTAAGTAAGTGCTAAATGAAAACAATAAATTAAATGTAAAAGCCAAAAAAAAAAAAAAAACAATGTAATTTTTAATATACTCACATGCATATGACATAGAACATAAAACTAAACATTATAAACAAAAAAAAAGAAAAGGAAATACACTTAAGCACAGTCGCTCGCTAAAGACAAATAGAAAACAAAACAAAAATGTAGTTTAAAAACAATAAACAATAAACAATAAACACTTAAACGAAATAGCCGTAAAAACAAAGAAAAACAAAAACCAAATATGAATGTTAAATTTAACAGGCTTTTGCGCAACTGAAAGCCAAATACATATATATGCTATATATATATATATATATTTAGCCAGGAATTGAAGCTAGACTCAATCGAATGTTTTTTTGCATAAATATACCCGAAACTCGGCAGGGCTAAAGCCCATAGAATACAGATCAAGTATGAAGAACTCAGTTAAGCTAGTCAAGTCCGTCTATCCAGCCGTTCTATGAAACTCAATGAACTCATAAGCTACAAAAGCTAAAGAGCATAGGATCTTAACCTTATCTATACGAGGTCTGTTTAAAGAGTTTTGCGAATTCTTTACAAAAATTTTGAAAAAATTCATGACTTAAACCATTTTATGCTCTGCTAAGTAAATTTCCATCAGATATTAAACAACTTATGCCAATAGGCATAACTTGGAGACAATGAGAGCTAGAGATATGATATGATATATGTCCAGACTGTATAAGGTGCGCGAATTAAGTAAATGGGACACTACGTTTTATAATATAAAAACTGAACCGAACAATATATTTAAAAACAAAACTAAATTGGAATTTAAACTTAATGATATTATCAATATACTTCAACTTAAATGAATCCAATAGAACGAAAATATATTTAAAAAATTAAAAAACATATTTTCAAAAGAAATAAATAACTAGGACAAATTCATATTTTGTTGTATACTATATGTATATCAGATTTGGAAGACTCTTTGCATGACTTACTTAACAAATTTAAATTGAAAAACTTAAACTAAAAAACAAACCTGGACTCTGTTAGACACATTTTGAATATTCCCATAAGAACATATAGCTAAAATTGAACTATCCATTTATTATGCCAGAGTCTTATAGACAGAGTAAAGTAAGCTTAAGTGATTGTGTGTGTGTATGTCTATAGGTGTAGGTGTGTGCATGTGTGTACATGTGTAAGCATGTGTGTACAAGTGTGTGCATGTGTCTACATGTGTGTGCATGTATGCATGCCCGCAAAACAGTCGAAAATAATTCAAACAACAGTTATGCGCTGAGTTTCGGGTATCAACTAGTCGGAAATGCCCGAGTTGAGCACAATTTTTTACTTCTTTTATTTTTGGACTTTAATTTTTTTTTAAATTTTTTTTTAAGCAAAATAAAAGTTGAGAAACTCTGATAAAAAATAAAAAAAAAATGGATGCTATTGCCACTTCACTGGTCTAGGACAATAAAACGAGACAACAAACAAAATGCCTCAAATTGTAGCTATCCATAAACATATATATATATGATTTATTCGATTGATGTGCATGACACAAACAACAACAACAACAACAACAAGAACATCTACTAGCATTCATATGTAACACAAATAAAGTAAAAAAAATAAAAGAAAATTAATTTAAAGAAAGCATATGGTTGTATGAAAAACAAAAAGAAAATAAAAAATAAATTGAATACCCAAGCCATACCCAAGTTAAAAAAAAAATAAAAAATTAACAAAAAAAAAAAACAATTTTTTTTAGAATGCAAAAATGTCAAAAAGAGACAAAGCAGTAAACAAAAATTAAAAAAAAAACTTAAAAAAAAAAATTTAATTAAAAATAAAAACTAAAAATACACAAATTATTAAATAAAAAAAAAAACACTAAGGCAAAATCTAAAAAAAAAAAAATAAATAACTTACATACACATACACGCATTAAAAAATTTAAAATTAAAGAAAAAAACTAAATGAAAGCAAAGCAAAGAAAATATAAAACTAAAAAAAAAACAATTTAAAATGCCAACAACTACTAAAGGGCAAAAATGTTAACTTAGTAAATAAAAAAACAAAAAAACAAAAACACGCAAGAAACGATACAATATGCAATTACATAAAATGTTTTAAACAATAAAAACAAAAATAAAAATAAAAATAAAGAATGCAGATCCATATGGAAATTCAATAAATAAATGCAAAAAGTTCGTTTTTCTTCCACTCGACTTATTTATAAATATATTTAATATTTCATTTCAAACAAAACAAATGTGTGTGTTTTTTTTAACATAAATATTAAGGGGATTATGGATAGTAGGTCTTCTTGTAGCGACCCTCGCGATTCTTGCGTCCGCCGGGCCGTTCCGCCTTCGACACGTACACCTTGTCGTGCTGGTCGAGCGTGCGCCGCCAGGGATTGATGTCTCGCTCGAAGAAGCGACGTCGCGCCTCCATTGATCGCGTCTTGTTGTCAATCTTATAGATCTTCTCCCACAAATAGATCTCGGGCAGTTCCAAGTGGCGCGGCCGCTTCGATGCCAGATGCTTGAATGTCTGTTCGAGAAATTCGCGCTGTTCCGCATTCTCGTAGTCGGCGGCGCGTCGCAGCTCCGGCCCGCCCACATAGGGTAGCAGCTCGTCGGCGGTGCGCTGAATGCTCGGCGCTTTGATATACAGCTCGAGCAGCTGACGCAGCGTATTGTCGTTGAAGTCCACGCATTTGCCCTCGCTCGAGATCTCAGCGTACAGCGGCTGTGGTGCTATGCCCCGACAGAAGTTGACCCGTGGATTCGTGTCCACATATGGGCCATGCAGCAGCAGCGTATTCAACTGATACTCGTAGAAGCTCCACTCGCGGCCGTTGGTGATCACGGTCTGTGTGTTCAGCGGATAGGTGAGCTCGTTGTAGGTATTGAAGCCATTGTAGTTGGCCTGCGCCAGTAGCCAGGCGTACGATGATTGTATGGCCAGGGCGTGCAGTGCCTCCAGATCGTCGCGTTCGCCACAGCCCTTGGGCCGCAGCTGTAGATTGGCGCGTGACTGGAACGAGAGCATTCCAAAGTTGGGCGCATTGGCGCTGGGCCAGTAGCCGGGCACATTGACAGCGTGCTGATACTTGGTGCTGTAGCCCAAGGTGCGTGCGTCATGCTTGAAACGCGGCAGTTGCTGGGCCAGCGTCAGGTTTTCGCTCTCCTCTGGCGTCTTCCATGTGGGCAGCTGATGGCGATGGCGCAGCGCCAGGTAGGGTTCACCTGTATACTGTACCGGACGATCAACGCTGTCGTTCGCATCGTCCTTCTGCCAGTGGCGGCCCTTCTTCGATTTGACAACATTCTTGGCCGGATCAACGCCACCGACGGCCCAGAAAGCCTCGTGACGCGGATTGTAGTCGATTTCCACCTCGTTCAGGTGGCCATAATCAGCGCTGAGCACCTGCAGCGCCGACCGGTTAACCAGCTCAACAATAATTTGCGTCAGCTGCTTCTCGCGTGTGACGCCATCCGGCGGTGTTTCCAGCAACGACAGCTGATGCCTGCAACAGTCATTTGGATTAGTTATATTATTCTTAGCAAGATATTTCACTCACTTGTAGACATCGTGGGCATATTCCAATGCCTCGATGATATCGTCACGCGCCATCTTTACAGTCGCATCAAAGTCATCCTTCTTATCCTCGACCTTCGGCTGTGGCGTCGGCAGCTCTTCCAGCACGGTGCGCGTATAGTGTTGCGTCAGCGGCAGGGCATTGTACGGGATTTTGCTGTCGTTGAGGTCGACCACCTTGTAGCCGTAGTAGCGGGGCATATTCACTTTGATCATTTTTTCCTCAACGGTGGGCAGCTGGCGTATCTGCTCGTACCATTCAGCTGCCGTCTGCAGCTTGCGGCTCTTGAATGAGAGATCCCTGATAACGGGATACTCCGGCTCGGCGGTGTATTCATCATCTGGCACTGCTACGGCTTTGGGCTCCGCTTTAACGGACAGGTAGCGGCAGCAGGCGGCATTTAGACGCGCACGCAGCTGCTCTCCACGTCGCAGCGTCAACATTTTTGCCTGTCTACAAATTTAATACAAGACTTATTTAAGTAAATAAAATAGTAGCAGCCAGAGCCAACGAGGTTATGAAATCGAATCGCAGGCAGACCGATACACTAGTCTTGTAGAAAAAGCTATCGATAGGTATTATTGTTGCAGCATCGATTACCAACGCGCGAAAACATCGCAAAGTGTAGCTGAGTATGCTGTTAACAATATACATCGCATAAATTATGCAATGGTGTGTGAGCTGAATTCAATATTAATTTTTATCTAATCAGTATATTTTAAGAAAATATTTTAGGTAGGTGTTTAATTTTATGTAGTATTTAGTTGTTGTACATAGTCATTAACTTCTAGAACAAAATTTTGCAACGCATACAATTTTAATTTCGTCCCATCACTAAGCTTAATGCCATGTATGTATATCGATATTCTAATCATCGGCTACTGGGATTAGAATCGATATAAATACAAGAGCGAGAAATTTAATATCTAAAATTTTTAAATAAATAAAAGTAAAAGCTTTTTTGAAATACCAACTAATAAAATAAGCTAATCTTATTTTATAAATATATATAAATATATATAAATATATATGAATATATCTATATATATATATATTAATTTACATTAAGTAAGCTACTATCGTATAAAGTATACGATCGCTATCAGTGATCAGCGTACCAGTCGCAGCATGACGATCGCTTTTGTTTTGTTTTTTTTGTGCACAATATGTTAAATTGGATGGATATAAACAAGTTTTGAGAGTATTTAGTGTTATTCCCACATGAATGTGCTTCCCGCGAAGCCTTTCCGCATTTGAATATTACACCACTCTGCGAAAACACGCCCACTTCTTATCTTCGAAAGGCTGCTGCTGCCTTAACTTATCAAAGAACAACAAGTATTTATATATATACAGATAACTGTATGTATATAATCTATAACATATTATAATATTGATAGGCAAACCTAATAGACAACGTCACGCGCTCAGTTAGCCAAATATAGTGACATGTCCAATTTGACCACATTGTCCGCAGCCCAAGAGCGCACACGGGAATGGCTCGACTCGCAGGAGGATGAGCTGGAATCCTTGGCTGAGTCATCGGTGGTGGACAGCTTGGATGATTACAAATACAGTGAACATACGTTTACCGAGCAAGAAGACGATGATGATGATGATGATGACGACGTCACTGGCGAGGAAGTCAGCACCATTGCACTGGGCACACGCGAAGGTGAGTCAAATCCATGCATATATATCTATATATATATATCTATATCTGTGTCTATTTATACCTTGTCAGGCACTAGCAAAGGCGGCATCATCGGCGACACGCTGCGCGATCTACTTAACTCAATCAACAGCATTCAAACCGTGGGCAATGTCAACATCAGCAACTCCACCAACGTGCACATTGGCAACGTGACCAATATCAATGGCAATATTCAGATCATTGCCGAGCACATGAAGCATCCGCGCACCACACGCAAGAAACGGCGCAAAGCTTCCATTGTCGAGGTGCCCGCGGCGGACGAACAAGCAGGTGAAGAGGGCGAGGAGCTGGACGAGTCTGAAGAACGTGTCAGTGCGGATATGTTTATTAATAGTCAAAGTGAGCAGAGGGAGAGGGGGGGAGGTGGGGAGAATAAGAGACTTACTAACTTATATACTTGCAGAGTTCAAAATACCACAGGAGCTGTGCTGCATTCTGCCGCGACACTCCTGGCTAGCCCAAATGCCCATGGAACCACCTGTCCCGCTGCAAAGGCCAGTCAAATATGTGGTTATATGTAGGTGTATATAGATATATAGATATAGAACATATGTATAGACTATAGAGATATTAGATTGAATATATTTAGATGTATTAGACTACCTATGCCAGATATGTAAGCAGTCAGGCTATACAGTCCAATCTGCCAGATATCATAGAGGTGTTCCATATTGCTCTTGTTTCTTTAAGCAATTATATATAGATGCTATCTATCTATTAGATAGTTATATAAGCTATATTATGTAGGCAATAGTTAAGCCAACAGACTGTAACTTTCTTATCAGAGAGAGAGAGAGAGAGCATTGAGGTAAATGGAAGCCTCTAAAGGATCCCTAAGATCTTAAAGCATCTCTAGCTATAAAAACCTTTGTTACTCTCTCTTTGTCAACCCATAGTTAATCCAGATTGTAACTCTCTTAAGAGAGAGAGAGAGCGAGCATTGGCTAAATGGAAGCCTCTAAAGCATCCCTAAGATCTTAAGGCATCTCTAGCTATAGAAACCTTTGTCAAGACATAGTTTAGCTAAAAGATTATAACTCTCTTAAGAGAGAAAGAGAAAGAGCATGGAGTAAAATGAATGTATATAAGGAATTAGCACAGACACACATCAATAAGATCTTTAGGCAACTCAATCTGTATAGCTCTAAGCAAAGCAACTAATCTTATTCCATATAATATCTAGAATTCTATATATCACTTACATAAATTACTCTAGATTCTTTAAGCAATTATGCATAGAGAGCTATATAAGCCTTAGTTGAGCTCACAGATTGTAAGTCTCTTCAGAGAGAGAGAGAGAGAGAGAGAGAGAGAGAAAGAGCATTGAGTCATTGATGAATGTCGATAGAGGATCCATAAGATCTTAAGGCATCCTTTGTCACTCTCTTAAGGTTAGAGCGTTGCCTAAAATGAATGTCTATAAAGAATCCATTAGATCTTCAGACATCTCATCTGTATAGCTCTAAGCAAAGCAACTAATCTTATTCCATATAATATCTAGAATTCTATATATAACTTATATACATATATATCTTTCCAATCCACAGTACACACTGCCACCGAAAGCTCCGAGAAGCGTGCAATCAATGTGCGTCTAATACGCGACATACAGGTAAGTCCACGAATGACTATTCAATCTTTACTCAATATAACTTATACTAATGCCAAATCTCTCTCGGGGCAGTGCTTCCACATTGAAAGTCGCGGCTGGAATGATATCGCCTACAATTTCCTGATTGGCTGCGATGGCAATATATACGAGGGTCGCGGCTGGGAGACTGTGGGCGCCCACACCTTGGGCTATAACAAGCTGGCGCTGGGCATCAGTTTCATTGGCTGCTTTATGCGCGAGCTGCCCACGTCGCATGCTCTGACCATGTGCCGCAATCTACTCGCTCGCGGCGTCGAGGATGGCCACATAGCCAAGGACTATCGCCTGATCTGTCACTGCCAGTGCAACTCGACGGAGAGTCCGGGCCGGCGGCTCTTCGAGGAGATACAGACCTGGCCACACTTCTACAACCTGGCCCAGGAGGCACAATAATAGCGTATTACATGACCTGATTCGAAATCGAGATTCGATATATATTTATACAGTTTTTGGTGATTGTCTTGGACAAATATTGTTAAGTATTTAAACTGTTTGTCCGCTTCCTGTTTTTGTTACCTTTCTGTTCTATGTTTCATAGGAATATATATATGTGTTTTGTTGTTCAATATATTAGATTATTCGACAGAGTTTTTGTTTTGTTTTGTTTTCAATTTCTTTTAATTCGTAAATTTTAATTATGGAAACAACTCAACATTCTGCCCTCGCATCTTGATGGCCGCCAGTTGATTAGGTAGCGTCTAAGCAGAATCCGTTTGACGAGCTGTGTGAGGGAAAAAGACAATTTAATTAGTAAAAAATAATATTTAAAATTATATATAAATATATAAAAAATAGTATATAAAAATATATTATAAAATATATATAAATATATCATAAATTATATATAAATATGTTATAAATTACATATAAATATATAATAAAATATATAAAAATATATTATAAATTATATATAAATATATAACAAATATTTATATAAATATTTAACAAAATATTAAGTAAATTATATAAAAAATATATATAAATATATAATAAAAAATACATAAATATATATATTAAAACATACATAAATATATATATTAAAATATATATAAATCAATAACAAAATAGTTAGTTAATCACAAAAAAAAGGCTCAGCTTGCAGTGGGTTAAACAACGTAGGCAATTTTTGGAACAGAGAAGAAGAGATTGCAATCTCTATCTGCTTTCAAGGTAATTGATTGAGAACAAGTATTAATAGAGAGGCTGGCTAATTAGTATGCGGATGCATTGTAACTTGGGGTTTTTCGGGCAGCTCAAAAACTTACAGCTTGCTACACATATATAACTGACATTAAGTCGTTGGGGCAATTATGATTTCTCATCTGTAAAGCACAGAGAAATGAAATAAAAATGAAAATAAACCAAAAAGTTGGGCAAAGACTAGGATCAAGGCCAACCAGTTCGCCTTTACATAATGATGAGCACTAGCATGAGCTAATCCCTGTTTTCCTATTGGCTGGAGCTGTCCATGTCTGTGTAACGGGATCGCCGGCATCTCGATATACGATGATTGCACAACGGTACGATTACTTACGTGCGGGTCTGCCGTTGGCCCACGGTGTGAACTTCACGTGGGTCTCGTTGCGCTTGGCGGCATCAGCGCGGAGCTCAGCGCGCAGGGCATCGCGCAGCACACGGGCAGCAATGTTGGAATATTGGATGTAGCTGCAAAGCAAAAGGGGTAATTAAAAGCATTCACTTATTTAGTTTTTTCTCTGTGTGCAATGCAGCAAACAACAATTACGTAACGCACGCAAAGTGCGTACATCGGTATATATGTTGTGCAATTTATATATTAAGTTTATAATTATATTTTTATTTATGTTACTTACGTAAGTCCAGCAGCTCTCCAGGCGTTGGTCATTTTGATAAATCTTTTTGCAAATTATTCGCACGGAGAAACAAAATTAGAGACCTTTGCTAGTGCAGGCGCTTTCGGAGTTCGTGATGAGAACTAGTGATGCTAATGCTTAATCGATAATGCGAGCTTGCGATAAGTGCAATTTGAGCAACAGTGGCAATTGTATATATCGATGTTCTTTACAATTATGTGTATTTTTGTATGGTATATGTATTTCGATATTTTAATTATTTAAGTAAATAAATTTATATTACATATTTTTATTTTAATTTATTTTTAAATACAGTCGCTGCTGTTTATCTGACATGTATTAATTTGGGAATATCAACATTTCTTTTGTTTGCTTATCGATATATCGATACTTTGCAGCATCCATCACTGAGCTTTGTTTGTGTTGTGTCTCACTTGCACATGTGTAACAGTTGTTGTTTAATATTCATCATTTATTTGGGAATAAATAATTCCAGCTATTTATTATATTCAAGTTAACTAAATAACCTTTCTATGAGCAACGGCAAGCGCTGAGCATGTCTCCTATCTATAGTAGTTCATTTATTATTCATATATATCGAGTGGCTCATGGGGAAAACATGTGCCGTTAACTCATCCAAAGGTTAAGGTTAAAAAACCGAGCGCATTTAATTAATTGCACAACTCTCGCTTGGCCAAACATGATGTCCGCCAAGCCGCAGATATTAATTATCGAACCGTTTTTCGGCGGCAGCCACAAGCAGCTCATAGACACCTTGGTCGAGTGTGAGTACCGAATCCAATCGGAAACCAATTGGAAATTATGTTTTAAATAAATACCGTTATTTAGGCTTGAATCTGGCGGATTATGAGATCTTTAGCTTGCCCGCTAAGAAGTGGCATTGGCGTGCGCGCACCTCAGCGCTGTATTTCTCGCAACTGATTCCGCCGGAACACGAGTACAAAGTGCTCTTGACGAGCTCCGTGCTCAATTTGGCGGAGTTGATTGGTGTACGTCCGGATTT
Organism: Drosophila nigricruria; assembly: GCA_037075265.1. NCBI lineage: Eukaryota > Metazoa > Arthropoda > Insecta > Diptera > Drosophilidae > Drosophila > Drosophila nigricruria. The sequence continues at coordinate 7,040,878 of JBAMCI010000107.1, read as the reverse complement.
GGTTACCTGCCGCAAGATTGTCTATTTCCATGAGAATCAATTGGTCTATCCGGTGCGCGAGGTCAAGGAACGCGACTGTCAATACGGCTTGAATGAGATTTTGACTTGGTAAGTGGATTCTTATTGGACCTGACTTGATTCTAGTTGAATTATTGCTTTTCAGTCTCGCTGCCGATGTTGTTCTCTTCAATTCGAACTTCAATCGCATGTCCTTTCTGGATAACGTGCAGCCCTTTCTCAACATCCAGCCGGACTTCAAGCTGAAGCACATACGCGAGCGCATCGAGAAGAAGTGTGAAGTGCTCTATTTTCCCATCAAGTTTCACGCCTTTCCCAACAAGCGTCACATTATGGATGCCGAGCTGAACGCGGAGCCGGACTGCTTGCACTTGATTTGGCCACATCGCTGGGAGCACGACAAGAATCCCAAATTGCTGGTGGAGGTCCTCATGGAGCTGAACAAGCGTCAGGTTGACTTCCGGGTGACCATCTGTGGCGAGAGCTATCAGGCAATGCCGGAGGCCTTCGACGGCATACAACAGAAGCTGGGCGCCAAGCTCATCAACTTTGGCCACTTGACGCGCGAGGAGTATATCAAGGCGTTGCTCACGGGCGACATTGTCATCTCGACGGCTGGCCATGAGTTCTACGGCGTGGCCATGCTGGAGGCCACCTACTGTGGCTGCTATCCGATAGCGCCCAACAAGCTCGTCTATCCGGAGATCTATCCCAAGGAGAATTTGTACAATACGTCCAATTCGCTGATCAAAATGCTGTACAATTGGTGCCGTAATCCGGAGATCTTTCGCCGGCATCGCGACAAATTCTTCGACTACTTCAATTTCGAGCGGTATTCGGCACAGCATCTGGTGCCCAAGTATATGGAGAAGATGCATATTACGGTTTAGCCAAACTGACGGAGACGGACATATGGGCCGGAGCATCGACTACGAGTGGTATACGGCGCAGCATGTGGTGCTTAAGTATATGGAGAGGATGCGCATTACGGTTTAGCCGGAGTGAAGTACGCCGTAGCATCGAATTTAGTTTTGTAAGCAGAAGAACGTAAAACTTGACCAATTTTGTTTAGATATAGTTAATGGAATGCCATGCGTATATAGGGTTTATATAGGATACGTAAGCTACTCGCAATTGTTTCAAATTTCAATTATTACGACTTTTTTTTATATATTATATATATATATATATATATTGTTAAGTTGTTAGCAGCGTATTTTGTTTAGCTGCGCGTTGTTGTCATCAAATCTGCATTTAGCTTAAGTTTGCCTTTTTTTTTTGTTGTAATTGCTGAGATTGTAAGGATTATAAGGATTGTAAGGATAATGATTATATAGTATGTTTGTTTACCATTAAATTGCCTTAGATTGTATATGTCTCTCTCCCTCTCTCTTACACACACCATTTCTGTATCTGTCTCTTTCTAAACTATGATTTAAAGCAACTCCTCTATAAGATATTGAGTTTTAATACATTATATACATTTTGATCCAGAACTACTTTAAGCAGGAAGCACAGAAAAACGCTTAGACTCAACAAATAAAGTAAATTAATTAATAATTTAAAATATAAACAATAACAAGCTATAATTCCGGGGTTTAGAAGTGATTCTCCTTGAATTTGGGCGGCGCGCTGTACTTCTCCTTGACGTGCGCCCGATACTCCTCGTCGTCGTGGCACTCGCGATAGCATTGAGCGCAGAACAGTTCGCCGTCGCAGCCGATGCAGCGGTAGACGGCATCCTCGTCGCATATATTGCACCAGGGAAGCTCCTCATTGATGGCCGGCTCCGGCTGCGGCTCCGGGCCATCAGCAGCCACGGGCAGGCGTGCCTCAGCCACGTACTGCGAGGGCAAGGTAAAGAGAGTTATATATAATTGATAGTCAATCCCATGTCAAGCCCACCTTCTTCATGATCTGCTGCAGCACCGTTTCATCGTTCTCGTCCTCATTGTCGCTGGGCGTATTCGTATCCGCCGTGCTTGTATCCGTCCGGACACCATCGATGGGTGCATCCCGCAGCGCCAGCAGACGTCGCTCTATATCGGTAATGGCATCGTTGCGTGCAGTGTCGACACGTTGATCCAGCGCCGTTTCGCCCATGAATTGCTGCAGCAGATCTTTGATCTTCTCCTGATCGCTTCTTTGGTCCGTGGACAGCAGCAGATCCTTCTTATCATAGTTCTTCTGATGCGGCATGCCGCTCAGATTGGAGAGACGCGCGCGTATCTCATCGTCCGTTGTGTCCACAGCCTTGAGATTCTGCAAACGTTTGCTAATCGCACTGTCCAGATTCTCGTCTATGTCCTCGCTGCCCGTAGCAGGAGCTGCTGGAGGTGCCGGAGCTGCTGCAGCGCCCGCTGGGCTTGAGGGCGAGAGTACAGCGGCCAGCTCTTCGGAGGGCAGCACATTGCTGCAGGCAGAGATAAAATACAGTTCATAGGCAACCACTAGCCAACACTACTCACTCGAAGAGCGCATCGGCTGCCTCGCTGTCCGGTGGGGTTTGGCTCTTGTGCGGCAGACGCAGCTTGGTCACCAGCTCCCCGGGCAGCGCCTCGCAGTCGATCACTTTCTCGGCATCGGCGTGGGCCTGCAGCTTGGACAGCTTGTCGTAGCATATGAGGCACACGTTGAGCACCTTGCTGCCATGGCGCGGCACAGCAATGGGTCGCTTTAGGCACCTGCCGCAGTACGAATAGCCGCAGTTGGGGCAGCCGTGCTGCAATAATTCAATTAAGCTTGAGAACCAGGAAGTCCTAATGTCTGCCAGCGCTTACCTCCTTGCAGAAAAGTCCATACTTACGGCTGCAGCCGTAGCAGCTCATTATTTTTTATATAAATATACAAAATTTGGTCTAAACTACGTTTTTTCGCTTTCGAATTTTACCTGGAACAGCTGGAAAAGCAAGTAAACAAAGACGTCTAATTAGACCATTGACTCACAATGTTTGGTATATCGATGCTATCGATAGTTTGGGTTTGCCTTCAAGCAGCTCATCGCTAAATATTTTGAATTCTCTTCTTTTTTTGGCAATTGGCAGTAAAATAAACAAAAATTGTAGACATTTAATTTTCACCTAACTATTTTTTATTTTTGTTTATTTGCTCAATTTTAGTTAACTTTTAACTATTTGCCCCGTTTTAGTTAATATTTTACATCACTGATTTTTTTTTTACAATGTTTTGTATATCGATGTTTGCGATTATTTGTGTTGGCCTGCAGTGTCATCGCTAGACAGGCGCGTAAAATATTTCAATTCAAAAATTGCAAAATGCAAAATTGCTTGTAATAAAAGGGAAAAAATATATTTTTAATATTATATATAGTTAATTTATATGATTAGTCTGTTTATGTTTTCTTCTACTTAATGTTTCATATATTAATATAAATATGTGTGTATATATGATTAGCTCTATCTGTCACTCTAGCTTATTTGAGAATCGCTTACAAAGGCGCTGTTTGGTAATAATTCATCGTTTTGAGCTTTTATTACACAAAATGTCTTCATTTATTATAATACATATGCAAAAAAAATATAATTAAAATCATAATATCTGCGAGCTAAGTAACTTTTAGCTGCCGCATTTTCAATTTTCGCTCAGCTTTTCTTTTATTATCACCTAAAGCCCGGTGAATTTTCGAAGCTTACTCAAAATTTGTGATGATATATATATATACATATAGATGTATATTAAAATCAATATACATAATATATATTGCAAAGTTTCAGGGAATGTGTGTTTTTCTTGTTGTTTGTTTGTTGCTTCATATTAAATTGTTAATATAATGTGTTTATGTAATTGTAATTAGGTTCTTTTAGTATAAATGCAAAATACAAAATGTTCATGCGCGTGTCATCTATATACTTTTTCTTTTCTATAGACTTTAAACCTACTGAGTGTATGTATGGGAAATTATCCATATATATATATATATATATATAATAATTGTTTATATATATATATATAATGACAATTTCGTCGCTGTGTGAGTTTGGTTAAGGAAACGTGTTGTTTAGGTAACAATAAACCAAAAAAAATTTGATACTCCCGAGACGAGTCGAGCCGAGTCGTGTCGAGTAAATACTTTCGCAGATGATCAAGCGGTTTGGTGTTGAGAGTTCTAGAATTCCATTGTTGATTGTTGTTTGTTAGCATATTCCGAATTGTTTCGCTTGGAGCTTGGAGCTATTCGGATGGTGTGAGATCGCGTTCCAGTTCGTTTTCATTCAGTATCTGCGATAGCAGATCGTGCAATGGCTCGAGTATCTTTTTGGCGCCGGTATTGGTCAGACTCTTATAGTCGAACATGTCGTGATGGCTGATGCTGCCGTCCGTGTGCACCAGACCCTTGTCAATGGCGACGGTCTGGACGCGATCCATGCCCTTTGTCTGCTCCTTGACCAGCTCATTAATTGCCTTGTTCTTGTCGCGCAGCGCATTCGGCTGCTGTCCGCGTGGTAGCAGCGACTGCAAAGATATCAACTTTAGTATATAGACTAGATATATAGGGTTTGTCCGGGCAAGTAATAGGACTGTAGGCCGACTGGAGGCGGTAGAGGTGAGTCGCTAAGGTTAGTTGCTTTCGGAGAGTCAGGGTCAGGTCAGCAGTGGTGCAAGCAGACAATGCCCCGGCTCACAGCTACCGGACCCGGACAGGCATCCCATACACACCCCCCGCCCGGACTACTTTTTGTTTGCTCGCCTGAAAAGGCCGACGAAAGGAAAGCCTTTTGAGACGACAGAGCGGACCCATCCTCTTAAGGAGGACTAAAGAGAAATCCATCCTCTACTGGAGAATCCAATCTCTAAAGGGTGATCCATCCTCCAAAGAGCGATCCATCCTCTAAAGAGGGATCCATCCTCTTAAGAGGGATCCATCGTCTTAAGAGGGATCCATCATCTACAGGGGGATCTATCCTCTAAAGGGGGATCCATCCTCTAAAGGGTGATCCATCCTCTAAAGAGGGATCCATCCTCTATTCCGTTGGCTATGCCTACCGTAACGCCTTCAATGCTTGGACTCAGTACCCATTACTTGCCGGACAACGCCCTGTGTATTCGAATTCACTTACTGGCAATATGATGTAGGCGCCCGGCAGCTTCTCGCGTATCTTGGCCACGTTGGTCAGCAGACCTTCGGCCACTTGGGTGGCGCTGTTGCTCACGTTGTTCGTGCCGACGTGCAGGACGACAATTTTCGGATTGACATTGTCGAGGGCGCCGTTCTCGATGCGCCAGAGGACGTGTTCGGTGCGATCTTCGCGTATGCTAAAGTTGAGGCAGTGCAGCGGTGCAAAGTATTGATTCCAGGTGTCGGTGTCCTGCAGCGTCTCAAAAATGCAATCCCCAAGGAAGATCACGTCCGGATCCTTTTCACGGCAATCCGATATGAAGCGACGGTGTATGCTCAGCCAGCGCTTGTCGCCATCAACGTCCGGCACAGCTGTGGGCACAGCGCAGGGATTCATATTGCTTTTGTTGTTGTTTTCGTTGTTCTCGTTGTTGTTCTAGATGTTGTTGTTGTTGTTGTAGTCAGCATGCGGTGTCCGCCGTTCAACAAAAACACAAACCTCCTCTCAACTGAGCTCAGCTGCAAGTGGCAATGGTATGTGTATTGCTGGGCAAAACTTTTCTATTAGTTACTTTTCGCCGAGCGAACGGAGATGAAAATAATTGTAACTAAGAGAATAATTGACAAACACAAAATAGCGGCGACGTTAGTGATGTGCACTGACGTACGATACAAATCACAATTGTCGTGGAACAATCGAGAAATAGAAGCAAGCGATATATCGATATATTTTATTATTATTATGTAAAAATATAAAATATATAAAAAATATACCCAAATATATGTAACTTTATTTAGACACATTAAATATTTAAATTAATATAAAACTAACGATTATAATTAATAGAGTAAAACAAAAAATATTAAAATAACATACGAACTTTTTTATAATTTAAATTTTTTATATATAACTATCGATATTTTACACACACAAAAATTACTATCGATACACAAAATAGTTGCTGCTGTGCAGCCCTGGCCCCCGCTTGTCACTTTTACTTGACGTCCAGACGAAATCGGCAGCAGCGTTTCTAGGTTGATTGAATTTTTTTTTTTAAACTTATTTTATTGCATGGAAAGCTGTTTTTTGTGTCAATTAGTAAATTAAGAGCGCACCGCGCGAATCAATAACAATGGACGTGGACCTTAGCCTGGACGAAATAATTGAAAGGAAGCGCATCCAACAGCCACCACGGGCCAACGATAAAAAACTGTAAGTGCTCGGGCAGAAGGGGCAAAAGAAAATGGCGCTGATTCGCTGACATTGGCGCATTCTTCCATCTATTCGTTTACAGGCACGCCGTGCAGATGAAGCCGCGCAGACCGGCAAACAAGCCGCCGCCGGGCCAGTACTCGCGCACCTACGACGCCCGCAACAAGATCATCCAAAAGACGCGCGCGAAAATTGTCGATGCACGCGACATCCTCAATCAGAACATACGGGACTCGGGCATCGATGCCCGCAATGTGCTGATCGAGCGTAAAAAGGAGCGCATGCCCATGCCACTGCCGCTGCCTATGCGCTCGGTCGGTCGCCCGCAGCCGCATGGCCTTAGCGGCGGCGTCGGTGGCGGTGGTGGTGGCGGTGTCGGCGGTGGCGGTGGCGTTGTCCTGCACAAGGGCCGCTTCGGTCAGCGGATTATAACAATGAGCAATAGGCCGGGCGGCGTCATACGCACCTTGTGGGATCCCAAGGACGAGCGCCCGGCACCAGGCAGCTACAAGCCCGCCAATTCGGCAACGGCGTATCCATCGAGTCGACTCAGTGCCACCGCCAAGCCCTTTGTGCCACGCGGCTACGTGGACTATGACAATATGCAGCAGCTGGAGGATGGTAAGAGATTGCTCCACTAATGCCCATCCAACAGCCACTCATATCTATCTGTTCTCATAGAGGAAATTTCGCGCACGCTGCACATGGGCAGCTATAACAGCCCGTCGGCAGGTGGGCAACGCGCACGCATGACCCATGGCTTCAACAACTATGACCTGGACATGGATGGTGTAGAGATCACATCACCGGGCAACAATGATCCCTTTGCCATATACGAGGCGTCACGCAATCGTGTGGAGCGTCCAGTTATGCCGCCGCCGCCACTGGGCGGCGGTCATGTGGACAATGTGGATAAGCTGTTCGAGCGCCGGCAACGCAATATGGTGGCCAGCTCCAATTTGCCTGACTCGCTGCGTGCCCGGCTCTTTGGCAGCGAGCCCGATCGCCGGGTATCCCATGGCATCTATGCGAACGAGAATGGCAGCGGACACGCCAAGGCCCACATCGAGTCCATGATGCCCTCGCTGTCCATGCACCAACGGCGCAGTCCACCAAACATGTCGTTGCCCTTGCCACTGAGCGTGGTCAACAACAAGCCGGGCTACCGCCTGCTCGTGAGCAATCTGCATGCGAACGTGACCACGGCGGACATACGTGAGCTGTTCAATGACATCGGACCCATGTACGATGCACATGTGGTGCGTCCCGGCACCGCCGAAGTCATCTACAAGTCTCTGGAGCATGCCGAACTGGCTGTGGATGCGTATCATCAGCGCGAATTCGATGGCCAGCCCATGCACTGTGTGCTGGTCAATCCGCACTCCTCCAATCGCTCCACGCACTCGATCAGGTGAGTGAAGTGATTAGTCTTGGTGTTAGTCTATACTAACTCTCTCTTTCTCTCTCTCTGTCTCTTGCAGCTCTCGCACTGTCACCACAAACTCATCCGGCGTGGAGGTGGACATTGATGCGCTGCACTCGGTGCTCTTCCGTGATCGTTAAGGCGCCAGTCCTGCAGCCCAAGATGAACGCACCTTAGGCAATTACTATGCGAACGATTAACCTAGACTATCACTAACACTAACATTAACTAATCCCGTATCAATCAATCAGCTCTTCAGCCTTCACTCCTTAGTTTTAAGGCCCCCCTTCTGCAATTGCTGTATGTCCGGTTTTTGTCGTTGTATGTGTGGGTCCCACACTCACTTCCACTCATATCCATCAATCATCTTGTTCTGCGCTAGCTAAACTCATATAGTCAAGTATTTTTTTTTATCTAATTCCCATATGTTTTTATATATATATTCCCTTAAACTCTGTCTTTAGCTCTTTTTATTGTCCCATCTCCATATTCCTACCTCATTCGTCTCACTCTCGCTCCATCCCTTAATTATTTGTGCATACTCAACAAATATCTAGGAATTTATAAAGTTTATACTTGTAATAACTTGAATTATATATATATTATACAGCTAAAATATGTTTTAGTCTAGGTCTTCAGCTGCCGTTCAAATCTGATTAGATTAGATACTATATATATATATATATACACAGATATATACACACAGATGTATATATATATATACATAACCACATTTACACACACACACACACTCATATATATATATATATATATATATATATATATATATATATATATATATATATATATATATATATATATATATATACACAAATTTTAGTCTGGATATGAAAAATAAACTTGTATTGTTCAGCGAAATATAAAATTTTGTAGATCTTTTGTTAACGGGAAAATGCTGGGGTAAAGCCTTTTTAAAGAGATAAATCGGACTATATTATATATATATACATATCTTATATTCTTTATATATCATAAGAAAGTTTCTTTTGCGAACCAGTTCAGCTGAACAGTGGCTCCTAGCTCTTATTCTGATTAGTTAATTGATATACCAATTAGATTATGGAGTGTATCCATATATTTTCAGTTGGCCATTCGCAATGCTAATTGGATTTCAATTTGTTCTTTTTTTTCTTATTTTGTATACTTAAAACTAAATGCAAGTTGCTCTTACTAGTTCATATGAATACTGGTTCGCATCTTCTACTTGATCTTGGTTCATCGAAATTCCAATTAGATTATTATGTGTTTCCCTACTGCTAGCTTGATTAGTCAATTCCAATTGGATTTGTAAGTTCTAATTCTAGTTCCTAGTTCTTGTTCCGCTTGGTTCATTGAAATACCAATTAGATGTTAAGGCTTTGCCAGCTCCAATTGGATTTGTAATTAAGTTTTAGTTAATACCAAATACCAATTGGAATGCGAAGTATACAGCAAACTATCAAAAGATAAATTAAGTTTTAAAGCTATGATTCGTTGTTGTTTCTATGAAGTGTCCATTATACATTGGATTTACAAATTTGTTCAAGCAACTCTTTTATGAGGCATATATTTGAGACATTGATTGACCACTATTACTTCCAATTGGATGTTGGTATATATTCACAGACTATCAAAATGCCAATTGGACTGTAAAGCTGTGCTTCCTTGAGGCGTTCAAATGATTGACCTCTATAAATTCTAATTGGATTTTAAAGTATCAAAAGTATTTTTTTTGTATTTTCTAATATATATTCACTGTAAATCCAAATACAAGTTCCCCTTGTGAATCAGCTCAGGTGAATATCACTCTCGAGTCCTCATTCTGATTGGTTAGTTGGAATGCTAATTAGATTATGCATATGATTTCATGCCTATACAGTTGATTGAGCATTTCCCCATTGACCAAGCCTATTGGATTTCGAAGTAGTTAATAGTTGAACTGAAATGCAAGTTCCTCTTGTGAATCAGTTCAGCTGTATACTGATTCGTAGCCCTTATTCTGATTGGTTAATTAAATTCAAAGTGTTTCCATGTCGGTTCAATTGATTGGCCAATTCCAATTGGATTTTGCTGTAGTTGAACGTTAAATGAAATGTTTTTTTTTCTGTTGAATATTTAATCAGTGAATCAGTGAATGATTCCTAGGCCATGTTATGATTGGTTCATCAAAATACCAATTGGATTTTAAAGCTATGCTTCGATGTTGCTCCTATTCTATTCTATGGCACAATTTGCGCTTCCAATTGGACTTCAAAGTAGTTTGAATCAATGAATCGAAACAATCGTAGTAAAACCAAGTTGTTCCAGTTCCTTAGTTCCAACTAAAAGTAGTTACTTTTGCAAGTTCCACAAGCGAATCAGTATGTTATAAGATAAAGTTCCCCTTCTTCCAATTAGATTATAAAGCAATGCATCAATGACGCCTATGCTATATTTCCAATTGGATTTCGAATTACTTTTAAGTTAAAACAACGAAATTCATAATATTACCAAGTCAAGTTCCCCTAGCGAGTCAGTTCCTTATAATTAGTTCCCCTTGTTCCAATAAGGTTATAAAGCTATGCTTCCATGCCGCTAATGCTGATTAGCCATCTTATTTCCAATTGGATTGCATAGTACTTTCAAGTTAAATCAATGAAATTCATAGTAAAACCAATGCAAGTTCCTCTGGTGAATCAGTTCAACTTAAAACTAGTTCTGAGCCCTTGCTAGGAACTAGGCTTATTGAAATTCCATACCGCTTATGCTGAATACCCATTTGCAATTCGAATTGGATCAAGAAGTATTTTCAAGTTTATTCGTAGTAAAGTTCCTCTAGCGAATCAGTTCAACTTAAAACTAGTTCCGAGCACTTGTTCTACTTGACTAACTCAGATATCAACTAGCTTTCAAGCCATTTCTTCTAATTATCCACATTCCAATTGGATTTCTTCTTCATTTCCATCACCACAATGAAATGTCCCACTTTTCAGTTCTTCTAGCGAATCAGTTCAACTTAAAACTAGTTCCGAGCCCTTGCTCTACTTGACTAATTCAAATACCAACTAGATTTCAGTCCATTTCTTCTAATTATCCACATTCCAATTGGTTTTTCTTCTTCATTTCCCATCACCTCAATGAAATTTCCCACTTTTCAGTTCCTCTAGCGAATCAGTTCAACATAAAACTAGTTCCGGGCCCTAGCTCTACTTGACTAACTAAGATACCAACTAGATTTCAAGCCATTTCTTCTAATTATCTACATTCCAATAGGATTTCTTCTTCTCCCATCACCTCAATGAAATTTCCCTCATTTCATTCTTTGTTTGTTTCTTGTTTTTAATATTTATTACATATTACATACAAATGTACAGTAAATTTAAAGTTCGCATAAAATTAATTCATAATAATTAAGTAGGAAAAGCGGGATTAAGTCAGCAATTGAAGGAGAGCAGAAAAAAAAAAAATGTTGTGTAGAGCAGAGGAGTAGGAAGGAGCGAAGTAAGTTGAAATCGGTTGGCGCTGGAGACAACTGTGTGGCTGTGCCGTGACGTGCCAGCTCGCTCAGTTGTCCCGGATGCCGGTGCCGTAGTTGGCGCCGCCGGCACGGTTCAATGCCTCGCGGAACAGCTCAATGTCCAGCTCCGCCTCGACACCCGCCTGCAGCTCGACGGCAAAGTTCTGCAAGATGAAGATGAAGAGAAAATGTGTTAAAAATTTGATGGAGACTCCGGGCGAGCTGCACTTACATTCAGCACATCCTTGATGAGCGCCTTGTCCGTGGACATTTTGGCGCGCTGTATGACGCCCACCTCCTGGCCGATCCACGTCAGAAAGATGAACTTCTTGCGCTTGGACATCTCGTCGCCCATCTGTATGCGGATGTAGCCAAAGGCGCGCTCCGAGTCACCAAACTGCTCGCGGAACTGCTCGAAGCACTGGCCACGCCCATGCACAATTATCTGTGCCCCATCGAACTTGAACACCGCCCACTCGGTGTCTGTCAGATCGGAGCGTACATCCTCGTAGGCCTCGCGGATGGCGTCCTTGTCCAGTGAGGTGGCAACGGGCATCTGTCAAATAGGGAAAAAACAGACAAGAAAATGAAATTAAAATTTACTTTACTTTGAGTAATACGGAAGGCCACGCCTACGCCTACGCCTACGCCTACGGCCCACGCCCACGCCCACTTTGCACTTTTCATTTTGCTTCCAAATTGGTTTCGTGTTGGATGCATTCAAGCATCCGTCAGATACTTTCGCTTTCGTTTCCGTGCCAAGAGCCAGCATAATAGTAATAACAATAACAATAACAATAGCAATAGCAATAACAATAACAATAAAATTATGAATCAATCACGCCAATGCATTTTGCCTCCGCAAAACTCTTCAATTTGTTCAGCTCGAAATATTGCATAAATTAAATGCGCGCGATTGCATGCGAATTGAACAACGAAAACGAAGCGAAAAACCACACATAAATTATACATACAAAATTTGATAATATATATACATATAAGTATATATATATATATATCATAATGAGTTTTCATATAAGAATTGCTTTTGGCTTTTTGTTTTCTTTAAATGTTAGCGGAAATTGTTTTCATTCAATTGATAAAAGAAAACACAAAAAGTTGCGTGCGTAATAAAGAAGAAACTATTTCTATAACATGCTGTCTTCGATCTATCTATTATCTTCGATAATACGTAGAAAGAGACATGGCCATAGACGTAGTCATATGCGAAGACATAGGCCAAGTTATAGTCATAGATAATGCCATAACAAATTGTAACATAATCTCTAATTGGTTGTGAAGATAGATAGAGAAACATTTACTAAAACTTTAGTTCTAGCTAACTCCCTCTCACACACTCTCTCTCTTTCTCCCTTACTGTCACTCTCTCTTCATAACCCTATATCTCTCTCTTGCTGTCACTTTCTCTATATCTCTCTGGTAGTATATCTATATATCTATATATTGCTCTTTCTCTTTCTCTCTCTCTCTTTCTCTCTCTCTCTCTCTCTCTATCTACCTCTCTTGCTCTCTCTTTGTATCTCTCTGCCAGATATTCTCCATGTCTCGATCTCCCTATCTCTATATCTTTTAGCTCTCCAGCAGTCTCGCTAAATCTTGCTCTCTCTCTCTCTCTATAATTTGATCTAGCTCTAGGTCTTAAACTCTCTCTCTGTCTATATCTCTATATCTCGCTCTCTTTCTCTCTTTCTCTCTCTGTCTTTTTGAATCGCTATGGACGTCTTTCTCTATATCTTAATCTCTCTCTATATTTAGTTTTCTCACTCTCTCTTTGTATTTCTATGGTATTCTCTTTATATATCGGATCTCTATATATATATGTCGCTCCTCCCACTCACCCTCTCTTTGTATTATTCTGGCTGTCCCTATCTATATCTCCATTTCTCTCTATGTCACACTGTTTGTCCTTTTCTCTCTCTCTCTCTCTCTCTCTCTCATTTTCCATATCTCTATATCTCACAATCTGCCTTTCTCACTCTGTCTTCACCTCTATCTATTGCACTCTCCTCTTTATCTTTAAGTCTACCATTCTCTCACTCTCTTTCTCTATCTGTAACACACACTCATCATCTTTCTCTCTTTATGTTTATTTAAAAGTACCAAAACACCTTGATATATCATATCATATAATAATATATATCATCAATAAACTAAATTTATATGCAAAAGAAGATAAATTTGACTTTAAATTTACATTTAATATAAATGTTTATATATTCACCTATATATCAGATTTATATTTAACACAATAAGAATGGAATTTGCATGCGAGAGTAATTCGGATTGATTGAATGCAGCGCGCCGAGCTTCGCTGACCGATTTGTGCGTGAGGCAAATAAATAAATAAATTGTTTATGTTTCCCCCACAAGTATCAGTTATCTGTATTTATTATTGCTTAATTTCGCTTGCATGGGGGATGATGGAATAATAATCAATGTCTTCATTTGCTGGCTGTTGACTTTCAATGGCGACTTTAGTTTTCGATATCGAAAATGAGCTAGTTATTGTTGGGCACATATTCAAGCGCTCATATCTGTCTGTCTGTCTGTTAGTTTTCGATATCGAAAGACAGCCCACATCACAGACGACGCTCGAATAATGCGAGCGAGTTACAGCTACTTTCGAAAGTCATCGAGCGCCGTTCGGGTGACAGCTGATCGGGCGTCTTCAATCGAGATTTATGCATTGTTTGTGTGCGCTGCTCCATTTGAAACAATTTAAGCGTCACAATTTTCAATCAGCAAAGCCGCCGCCAACAACAACAACAACAACGGGAAAGAGAAATATGAAAAAAAAAAGAACGGTTCACAGATAATTTTTGTGCTGCGCGGCTGGGAAGATGCTGTTGCCAGAGACAAAACAAAGAGCATAAAAAATATATAACAACAAAACTGTCGCAGTGCAGAATGAGCAGATGCGAGCGCAGAGAGGGAGAGGGAGAGAGAGTGTGTGTGAGAGAGCGGCTGGATCATAATGCGTTCGTTGACCGAAATTGGTTTTGCGTGTGTGTGTGAGAGAGATTGTATGTCTGTGTGTGTGTTTGTGTGAGAAAAATCAATTAGAAAAGCGCAAAGCGATTTAGAAAAGTGCGCTCTGGCCGACAGAATTTGATAATAAATGGAAAAACAATTAGAGAGCTGAAAGAATAGAAAAAATTTTTGACTTTCACGACAAAAACAACTGTAATCGCTTGATTTGTATTGAATTAATTAAGCACAACAAAAAATATTAATGAGCAGCCAAATCATGCAAATTGTGCCAGCAGTAGAAGAAAGATAGACAGAGACAGATAGACACACATACATACATACACACTCGTGCACACAGCAGAGAAGCGAAATAAAACCGTTGCCATAATTCGTGCGCTGCCGACAATTTGCAATAGAGGAAGAAGAATTGCCAAATTAGAGCAGCGCGAATATACATACATACATATATAGTTATGCATGTATATATGTATGCATGCATGTATGTATGGATGCATGTACGTATGCATATGACCAGCTGCCATAATTTCGAGCAAGCAAATTAACGGCTTTTTGTATTCTGCTTTATTTATGCACATATCTGATAAGAAAATTTCTCTCAACTATCTCGCCGCAAAATATAAATTGGAACACACACACACACATGGTCGGTGGGTTGCGGCTGTTGACTGGGCGTGTCTGATAACTAATCATATATTGCCGCAATTACAGCGCATGATGTTTGTTGTTGCCTTTGTTTGTCCTGGGGCTTGGCGGGCACCTATGCGTATGCGTATGCGTAAGCGGGTGCAGCAATGACGCAAGCCCAAAACCTCTGACACTCGCTTGCTCTCTCTCTGTCTAATGCGATAAGCCAAGGAATACGTGTACAATGAATTTGGATTTACGCCAGCCCACTCTCTCTCTCTCACACACACACACACACGACTTGCACTTGTTTTAGTTCATGCTCTTCTCTTCTAGTTCTTGTCTTGCTCGTTAAATTGTGCAATCGGTGTACTCAAACAGTTCCAGTTCATTGCAATTAGTTGCTGTTCCCTTCACTTAATGAACAAGTGTTCGAAAGAAAGTAAAAGTTATCGATATTCGTAATCATATCGGCAAATTGTTATTGATTGCCATCCTTATCGCTGTTACACACTGGCACAGGTTTGTTGCCAAGTGCATATGTCTTATTTATATATATATACATATGTATATACATATTTATATTTATATTTATTTAAAATATATATTTAATCTTCCATCATGCTGTTCTTTTTATCTAATCTTAAGTCGACAGCTACTGGAGCTGATCGCTTTAAGCAAATGCAATTCAGGATTGTGTGAGCAATGGTTGCTTTTTACAGTTAAGCAAGCGCTTTAGAGTGGAATGCCAGACTAGCAGATACCCTTGCTGGTGAATATATAGCTGTATGTACTATATAACTAGATTTGTTGCTCATAGTTCAAGCTTAATATTGATATAAATTGATGACAAGAGCGATGGCTACAGTTAGGCGAGCTCATCGAACTGCCAGACTAACAGATACCCTTGCTAGCTAGTAAATATATATGTTTATATATATATTATCAGCTATATTTAAAAAGTTAAATAAATTATTTATTTATTAAGTCTGTTTATCTTAGCTAAAGCTCAATAACGATGACAAAAGTTATCGATAACTTGATCTGCGCTCAATTTGAAATCTCTTAACTCTAAAGACGGGTAAGATTACCCTATGGCTTCAGCCACGCCTCCTACTGGCTGTTACATACATTTGAACCAACCTCAAATAGCCTGTTTGATATATTTCTATGGGTATTACAACTACAAGCTATTGTGCTAATCGAATTATTTCTTGTTTCATTTAAATTTATTCCAATTTAATAATATATATATATCTTTTTATCTTTTTAATTTATTTTGTTTACATATTTAATGCATTTCAGCATATTTTTCATTTTTTTTTATTACATTTTCAACAATTTAAAGTAATTTATAATAATTTTTTATGAAACTCATTTTTTCCACATATATATATATATATTATAAATTTAAATTCTTCTCAAAGGATATAGAACATTGAAAACTTGTTTATAAAAACTGCAAAATTTTGTTCAATTTATTTGCTTTAGCCCATTTCCAATTGGCAGGCATAAAAAATTGCCTTTGATAAGGCGCACGATAAAAAATGTACATAAAAAATGATATATATATATAAAATAAATTGTATAGCAATATCTATGAGTGTGTCGATATCAGTAAAGCGCACCATATCAGCAAATTCTTATGCCCAACATTTTAAGTGTGGCCAAAAAAATATGTATTCAAAAAAAAAAAACTGCTAATGATAGCAGAAATCTAAGGACTGCTTAGCAGGTGTTGTTGTAATAATACATGGGTGTATATACAGATATATGAATATATATATCATTTGTATATAATCGCTTAATGTTGACTAATGCCATTTCAGATACGCAACGCTCGCCGCGCTCAGACAAGATTCCACATAAATCGAATAAAACTTTTTTTTTTGCAAAAAATAATGCCAATCTCAGACTCTGTGTGTGTGTTTGTGTGTGTGTGTGTGTGTGTGTGCGTGTGTATGTGTGTGTGTGTATGTGTGTGTCAGAAATTAAAAAAGGAAAAGCAAAAGCAAAAGTTATACTTAAGCAGCCGTCTAAGAAAATTATGCGTCAAGTGCGACGACGGCACAAATATTTGTGGCAAATGCGTGAATCACAAATTGAGGCGAATACCCTGTAGGGGTATAGATGTGGGAAGGGTATGGACAATATATGCTTAAGCACTTACAAAATGACTTTCGCTTTTGATAGATTGATAAAAGGTTTTTTTGTATTATTTAATATTAATTAATATACATACATTTATAGTAAAATAAATACTTTTTTTTTAAATTTCAATAATATTTTTTATAAATAAAAAAAAAATTAATAAAATTAAAAAAAATATTAATATACATATATATAAAATTTAAAAATGGTAATTTAAAAAAAAATCTATAAATTTATTAATTTAAAATAATATTCATCAACTTATAAATTAAAAAAAAATATATTAATAAATTTATAATAAAATTTATATATTTTTATACTATTAAGAAAAAAAAGTTCATATTTTCTAACAAGATTAAAAATATTATTAAATACATCAATTAAAAAAATAAAATTTTAATATACCAATTCTAAAAATATTAATAAATTTCAAAATTCAATAAGTTATGATTAAATTTAAATTTTTTTAAAAATGTAAGAAAACCCTATTAATTTTAAAAAATATTTATAAATTTAAAAATATATCAATACATTAAAACATTTAGAATATTAATAAATGTTAAAAAGTATTAGATAAACTTATCAATTTTAAAAAATATCAATAAATTTATAAATTTAAAAAAATAAAAAATTATAACATTTAGAAAAGATTAATAAATTTAAAAAAAAATAATAATAAATTTATCAATTTTTGACATATTAATAAACTTAAAAAAAAACATCAATAAATTATAGCATTTAGAAAACATTAATAAATTAATATATTTTGAAAAATATTAAATTCATAAATTTAACAAAATATTATTAAATTTAAAATAAAAGTTATATATATTTTTTTTTCTTTACTCTAAATTCATAAATATCTATAAATTAAATCAGTTCCTAAATATTATAGGATATTAGATCTTATAATTGGGCATTTAGTCTTATTTAAGCATTTATCATGATGACTTTCAACAAACAGAAAATAAGACTCAGATTATTAAAGTTAGTTTTCGATATTAGTTCGATTCTATGACAAGCCCAAGCGAAAAAGCAGCGGGCTGAGGCGAAGCACCCCCTTGCCCTAAGAAGTATTCCTCAATGTGTTTTAGTTTCGGTTTAAGCATTTCAGCTGCTACTGGGGCTGTCGAAAACACTTTTCGAACATAAAGTTCGAAAAACCGAAAAAAAAGTGCAATGCAAGGCATGAATCAGCGCTGCGTTCGTGACAGGCGGAAGGAGCGACAAGTGTAGAGAGAGAGAGAGAGAGGAGGGGAGGGGTGGGGAGAGGAAAGGGGAGTGGGTAAGGGCAATGGCAGACGGCAAGGCTGTTAATTTTTGTTTTATTTATTTTCACGCGTTTCAGTTGCTGTTGTTGTTGTTATTCTGTGTGTATTAATAATTCTGCATTTTTGTTTTATTTTTTTGCAAATGAAACAAAGAAACGTCGTTTATTGATTTGTGTGCGTGACTCATTAGCGAACAGCAGAAAAATGAAATAAAACACACAAAAAAGGAAAAGAAAAACTTACAAATTTGGCGCATCAGGAAGCGCAGCCAACTTAACAACACTCAAAGAGAGGCCAAGCCTGTATATATGTGTGTGTGTGTGTGTATGTGTGGGCTGCGTGCAGTGCTGTTAATTTAGCTATTTTCCCCGTCAGTTCTGGCGTTTCATAAACACCAAATGCGGGAGAGAAAATTGTGATCTAGCTGGATTAAGGAATAACAAGCTTAAAAAAATCATGATGTATTCAATTTTAACTGATTTCGGTTTATTTTATGCTTGTCGATATCTAAATTCATAAAACAATTGTCTTAAAACCATAAAAAGCTTTTATTACAGAGTTTAAAATTGGGTTTTCTAGCTTTTTTTTTGGGTTTTTTTCAGTAGTGAAACTGGCAAGTCGAAGCCATGAAGAGCTGGACAGCACTGCCGGCTGCGTGTTATACAATAACATTTGCTAACACAATACTCGCTCGCTTTCAATTCTAACGGTAATGAAATGAATATCGAATGCAGTTCGCTTTGCGGGTGGGTGTCTGGGCTGTGCGTTGACTGCCGAAGCACGTTGCTTAGTGATTTACGATATTCAATATTATTTATTGCCATTGGCATTGATTTGAGGTGGCATCCGCTTGAACGTATTTTTAGTTTGAGTTTCAGTTTTCATGGCTTATTGAATTGAGTTATAACCGTAAATGGTGCGGTGCGGACAGATTAGGCAAGAGAATGTATGGATATATATATATATTTTATATTTTCAATTACACTCGTTTGCATTGAGCATGCTTTTTACACTGCAAACAATTGTTTACGGCAAAGTTCTTGAACTAGTTCAATTGATGAACTTTTTAAGCTAACTTAAGTTTTAATATGAACTTTTCTTAACTTTCATTTTCAGTTCATTAATTTTGTTTCTGCCGATTTTCTTTGCAGTGTAGCAGCTGAACAAACACTCTTAACCTCTCCCCATCTCTCCCCTTTTCCTTTCTCACTCTCTCTGTCTCTTTCACTGATTAAATTTTGAGTCATGTCGCTTCGATAGCTGCTTAATATAGTAGGTAATTGAACTGCAGCTGGCTGGCTGGCTGGCCTGCGTGTGTGTATGTGTGAGTCACAGTGAATCAATCGAATCATTCAAAATGACTCACACATACACACACACACATATGGCCCATATATCTCAGAGTATGGTTGTCAGAAATACAGTTACAGTAGCTAAATTTGATATGGAACTCAATGTAACCGCAACAATTATTCGATAAGATACGAGATTGAAAAATCTTAGCGTGAGTGTGGGTGAGCACACACATACATACATACACACATGCATACATAACTGCACAAGTGCGGCGGCAGCGGCGTCAACGGCGGCTGTGAAGCCGTTGCGCACTTGAACTTGATATGCATATTTGTTGCTGTTGCTGTTGTTGTCTAATATGACCATGCCCACACACACAATTCACACACACATACGCCTGCTTATCTACCCCTTTTCGGCTGCTGCGCTGCATGCTGCATCCGCCCCCGCACTTAAAAAAGCATAAGCAAGATATTCATTCTTTTTTTTTGTTGTTGCTTTTTCGTGTTCTTTTGCTGTTCTGTGTTTTCTTCTTCTTCTTCTTCTGCTTCTTTTTCGTTGTCTGGCACCGGCACCGGCATTGGCTTTGCCTTTGCTGCTGGTGCGACTGGGGGTACTGGCCCTGGCCCTGGCCGGTTCTTGTGTGTGGAGTCACAGTTATTTAAAGTTCAGCACACACACACTTGCAAACATATACATGCACACTCATACATACGCATAACTATAGCGAGGCTACTTACGCCTGGCGCTCTTCCCTCTTCCTTTTTGGCCTGCTCTGCCAGCACACAGCTTTTTGCGCCTCTCGCCTCTCTCACTCGCTCTCTCTCGCGCGCGCTATCTGTTTCTGCAGATTTTCTTTTGCGCTGCGCTGTTGCCCCGTTGTCGCATCTCTTATGAGTCTAATTCTTTTTGTTTCGTCTTAATATTCTCTTATGTGTGTGTGTGTAAGTTTGTGTTAAAAGTATCTCTCACCCTTTTCGGCTTGCTCTCCACAATTTGTTCAACTTCAATGCCGTCTGACATGTTGCTGGCTGGCTGAATGGGATGGGATGCTGTGGCTACTGTTGGCTGTTGGGCTGCTGCTGCTGCTGCTGCTTCTTCTTAGCTCTGCTTTGGCGTTGCAACTCTCAAGTGACAGTTCAGAGAATTTTTACCGGCTTGGATTTTGGGTGCAAATTTGTGGTTTTTTTGCAATTTCAAACACGCGCGATAAACAACAACAAAAATTAATAAAAAAAAAAATAGTCTATTTATATTACATTAATAACGAAGAAAACAAAGACAAAAGGCACAGGCTTTAATCGGTTGTGACCCAAAAAAATAGCCGACCGACTCCGTCCGACTCGCACGAATTGTTGCTCACGAATGCGGGCCGGCAGCGCGTGCAACTCCAACGAAGTGGCTGACGCAGAAGCAGCGCCAACAGCTAGCACAAAGCATAACGACGAAAACGAAGCGGGCAGCGCAGTCGGCGAACGAGCAAGTGGGAGCACTACCCAGTTAGCCGCTGCCAGTGCGACAGAGATAGAGCGAGGCAATGGCAACGGCGACGGCGACGGCGCCGTCACCGCATTTGGTTTTATTTTCAGTTTCAGTTTCAGAGTTGAAAGTGCGCGGGCAGCGACGTCGACTGCGCCGTTGACAAAATGTTTGACACTGTTGAGCGCAAGCGCATATGTGTGTGTTTGAGTGTCCATGTGTGTGTGTGTGTGTGTATGTATAGGGGCATGGTTTAGGATGCGTAGCACTGTACAACATCACATTTATTTATTATACATATGAATGTACTCAATGTTCTTAAAATAAATGCACTGTGACAAATCTTCAAGCAATTTAGCAAAAGTTGATTAATCATAAAAATTGAGATATAGTAATAATTATAGAGATTTAGGTGGGTGGTTGGGGTATATTTGTATGAATATGTAAAAACAAGATATATACATATATATAACATTTGATTTGATAATTGGTACAGTCATACCTTATGGATGAAGGAAATGTCCTATCTTAAATAAATACATATATGATTATGATGTATAATATACATATAGATATATAGATATAGACATACATACATATGTATGTATATTATTATATACATGTATATATAATTTTTTTTTTACTTCAACTTATCTCTTAACTACAATCACATATAGACGGAATTCTATTGAACTTATCTCAAGTTCCACTTAAACAATTTTTTTTTATCAATATTATGTACAATATCTAGTATATATTTTATAGAAATTATTATCATTTGAAATTGTGTTAAACAAATAGACTCTTTATCTTTCAATGTAGTACAGCTCTAGCGATAACTTGAAATATTTTTCGAGAATTGATTTATTTTACTTTTTTTGTTAAACACTGTTTTTAGCAGGGGCGGGGCGGGGCGAGGTGGGGTGGGTCGGGGTGGTGACGGGTGCAGCCTGTTCCCAATCAACCGGTCGGACACTTGCAAGTTGAGGTGTAGGTTTAACGGAATCTTCAGCTAGCAATCTGTGCCGCATCAGCCTTGCCTCAGCCTTGACGAGAACAGCCTAGACCACAGCCGGCTCTCTGCCACTGCCACTGCCGCAGCTGCAGCTGCAGTTGCCGTTTGCTGCAGCTGAAGCTGAAGCTGGGGCACGTTGTAATCAAGTGCGCACGTACTAGTCTGGGTCTGTGTGTGTGTGAGTGTGTGTGTGAGTGTGCATTACAATTCAGTTGGGCTGGGGGGCAGAGAACGGGAACGGCACTGGAGCTTATCCGGTGCAGGGCTTATCGTCGGCCAGCGTCATCCACGTCGCTTTATCAGGCGGCAAACAGCGCAATGTGAATCAAGCAATCAGTTGGCTGAATTACCCGTTGCCCGGCAAAAATGGCAAAGATATATGTATTATAGAACGTGAATGTGGATAGAAATAATAACATCGAATAAAAAAAGTATATGTATGTCAGACTAAGGCCAGAATGTGTAAAATGAGAAATTGTATGAGTTTGCTATTATTATTATTATTGTTATTAGCATTGCTATTGCTATTGCTATTGCTGTTGCTATTGCTATAACAGTTCTCAGTTTGATCAATACTATATTTAGTATTAGGCACTGATCTGGTACGTACTATTGGAGAAGTCGAAACTAGAGTCTATTGTAGAGCAATTGTGCAATAGCAAAGCTGTTTGGAGAAGAGTCTGTGTCTATGGTGAAAAAGGTATTACGGCGGGAAAAGTGGCACAGGGAACACGGATGACATGGAAGGGCTAATGCGGGATAACTCCTAGCTCGAAGGTGGCAGGCAGCTCACGAAAGAGGAGGTTTTTTTAGTCGGTAAGCAGTAAAGCACAACAGTCAGACGAACAACCTGGCTGACGGCGCATATATTCTTACTGTTAATATCAATTGCATTATTATTATTAGTCTTACTTATAACTTGTATATAGTATATCTATATACAGCCAGAGTTTCGAATCTCGATGCTTGTTGCCCAGTTTTCTAATTTATTCAGAACGGTGAGCTGAGACGATCTAGCCATGTTCGTCTGTCTTTCCGTAAGTCTGTCTGTCTGTCTGTTCGTCTGTCTATCCTTTTACCTATCCGTCCGTCCGTCCGTCCGTCTGCATGTTACTTTTTTCACTTGTTCATTGCTCTAGCACTAGCACTCCTACTGAGCTAAGGCGATCTAGCCATGTTCGTCTGTCTTTCCGTAAGTCTGTATGTCTGTCTGTTCGTCTGTCTATCCTTTTACCTATCCGTCCGTCCGCCTGTCTGTCCGTCTATCTATCCGTCTGTCTATCCGTCCGCCTGTCTGTTCGTCTGTATGTTACCTCTTTAGCCATGTTGGTCTGTCTTTCCGTAAGTCTGTCTGTCTGTCTGCTCGTCTGTTTATCCGTCTGTCTATCCGTCCGTCCGTCCGTCCGTCCGTCCGTCCATCCGTCCATCAGTCTGTCTCTCCGTCCTTCCGTCATTATGTTACTTTTTTCAATTGTTCATTGCTCTAGCTCTAGCACTCCTCAATTATGCATTCAGATAAGACTTATTGCTTTATCATCTATTTCCACAGTTAATTACTTCTTCTTCTTCTTGAATTTAATAGACATAGATATGTATATGTTATTCTAATAGCTAATCATATCAATTGGGTCTATTGACATTCCTAATTTAGTGGCCAAGCTGTTTCAGTATCTATATTTGGCTATCAAAAATGCACACAATAATGCGAAGATAAACCACAATGTATTCGCATGCGAGCCGTCTAAACAAACAGTTGGCTCAACAACATGTGCAAAAGCAATAAAAGTGAATAAACAGATCAACCACAATCACAACAGTTGGCCTAGAAAGTGCGTTTAGAGACACCGAAATGCCATCAAATAAAAGATATAGTATCTACTGTATTTGTACACAAAAAGATTTTTATAGGTAATCATGTGCATTTTGGCATGTAAATTGTTACACATGTAACATGTATATGTACAATAATACTAAATGCAATTGAAGTTACGTGTTATGTTCTACGAGTTAATGACGTTCTTTGCGATTCTCATAAATTGAAGTATGACTTGGGCGCTTTGCATGCATGTTTTATGTGTATATAAAATACTTAGGTATATGTTATTTGTAAAAAGAGCAATAATTGTGTGCATGTGTAAAGTCATGAGCATATGTGCATATGTATGCATGTATGCATGTCTGCATTGTATACATGTATGTGTCTGTGTGTTGTATGCATGTAAGCATGTAGTTAGGTATTTATGAATATATACATACACGCGCATATGTATGATCATATGCAAGTATGTATGCATATGTGTATACATAGTTGCTTACATGTATGAATGGCTGAAAGTATGTTTGAATATATGTATGTATGCTTACCTGTGTATGTATGTATATTTGAACTTATGCATATATATATGTATATATCACTATATGTATACATGCATATATATACATGAATATATTCTTGTTTGCATGTATGTTTCTGCATGTGAGTATACATATATGTATGCATGCTTATAGATATGAATATGTGTATGTGAGCTTATATGTAGGCAGATTTCTGGATGTATGTATGCATGTTAGTGAGCATGTACATTGAGATGTATGCATGTACATATTTGTTTTCATATGTATATGGATGCATGCAAGTATACATGTGCGTATGATGCGTGCCAGCATATGTATGCATGTATATATGTAGATCTATAAGTTTATATATACATATGTATGCATGCATATATGTGTATATGCATGTATGCATGCCAGTATGCATGTCAGCTATTACATATGTATGTATGTGCGCATGTTTGCATGTCATATATGTTGATTGTATGTGTGTATACATATGTATATACGCATGTATATATGTATGTGTGTATGCATGTATGCTAGTATGCATGTTAGCAAGTATACATATATGTAAGTGTGTATGTATGCATGCCAGCAAGTCAGCAAGTTGACATGTATGCAATAATGTATGTCAGCAAGTATACATATGTGAATGTATACATACATGTAGTATGCATGTATACATATCTGCTTCAATGTATTCTACGTATGCAAGAACTAAAATGTCCATGTGCCTATGAATGTAACTATGTATGCGTACATGTATATCTATACATATGTATGTATGCGTATATGTATGTATACACACATGTACATCTATGCATATGTATGTATGCGTACATGTACATCTATATACATATGTCTGCATATGTTTTCATATACTTCTATCATTCATACACCTTGAATTAAATTCAAATGTAAAAAAAATATAAATTTGTATTTTTAAATAACCTTCTTAGCGCAAATTTGTAGATTCACCAAAAGGAAAAGTACAAAATGAAATGTATTTCAAGCCGCAGCCGAAGCAATTCCATGAAAAATGAAATTCGTAAATAAAGGAGAATCAACAAAATGACCATCGTCATTCAATTTGCAATGATTAAATCAATATGTTGTAAAAATAAAATGGAATAAGATTTGCTGGAATTATTTATGAATTCAATTGTTCGGGGAATAAACGAATAAACAAGTTCTTTTTAAGGGGGAAAAATCAATCAAAGAATTAAACAGAAATTAAAGTTTTTTTTTTTAATTTCGATTGCAAATGATTCGAATGCGACAAAAGCTTTAAACTCCTTTAATGCCTGTCTCTTATATCATTATTTCCATTTGCATTTAAATTTTTAATTTGATACGAAATGATAGATAAATATTGCTAACAAAAAAAAGGACAAAATAGAAAAGCATAATATTGGAGCAAAACAACAACTCTAAGCCTTGGGGGCAGAAACTTTAAACAGATGTTGAAAGGGATCAAAGTTGCACGCTGAAAGACGCCTTTCATGCGCTGGCAAGTTTTTTGATACGCGAAATTGTACTTCAAGTATATAAATGACTTTGGCTTTCCTTTTCGGAAAGGAGCTTAAGTGTTCCAAGTTATTTTTCGTCCACATTTTGTTTCGTTTTTTATTTGGATTGGCGTGGTTAGAACTTTGCCAACACAAACATTTAAGTCTGATTGGATAATGGCACATGAATTTCATATAATAACTTTGCACCTAGCTTTTAGCAGCAATGGTCAATCAGTCAGTCAGTCAATCAGACAGGACAGATATATTTAAACATACTGAATCTGAATCTTTGAAGCTTTCTAAATTGTAGCATTCTTCAGGCTGGGTTTGAAAAGCAATCAATCTTTGAACATTAAACATTAATCAGTCTGTCTTTTAATTATTCAGTCAATTATTCAATCTCAATTTAATATCTATCTATCACCCAATTGGTCAGTCAATCACTCAATCATCAGCAATCAGTCACTTATTCAGTCATTCATTATCTGACTGATATTTGGTGAATCAATCAGCTATTCAATCACTAAGTTAATCAGTTGATCAATCAGTTAGTCAATCAGTCAGTTAATCAGTCAATCAATAGGTTAGTCAATCTGTAAGTTAAGCAGTCAATAAATTGGGTAGTCAATCAGTAAGTACATTAATATTAAATCATTCAATCGTTCGATTGATTAACTGAGCAATTGAATGTTTTATTATTAATCTACTCAATCAATCAGTCAATCAATAAGTTAACCAGTCAATCAGACAATCACTTAGTCAGTTGATCAGAAATATGAGAAATAATAATTAATAATGATCAATCAGCCCATCAATCACTTAATCAATCAATCACTCCGTCTAAATATAGCTGAATTCATTTATAGAACTTTCAATCAATCAATCAGTTAGTAAATCAGTCTGTCAATCAGTCAACCAACTAATGAGTCAGTCAATCAGTCAATCAATCAGTCAATTAATTAGTCAATCAATAAGTTTATCAGTCAATCAGACAATCACTTACTCGGTCAGTTAATCAGAAATAAAATTAATAATAATTAATAATGATCAATCAGCCCATCAATCACTTAGTCAATCAATCACTCAGTCTAAATAGATTAGCTGAATTCATTTTTAGAACTTTCTAGCACTTGGGCTATATTTCGATCAATAGTCAGTCAATCAATCAATCAGTTAGTAAATCAGTCTGTCAGTCAACCAAATAATGAGTCTGTCAATCAGTCATTACTTAATCAGTCAGTCACACTATTACTAATTCACTCAGTCGATCAGCCAGATAATGAATTAATAAATCAGGCAGACAAAAATTTAGTCAGTTATTCAGTTAATTCATCAGTCAGTCAATTCATCTGTCAGTTCGTCAATCAGGCAGTCAATCAGTATGCCTGAGAAGATAGGACCAATTGTCTTTTTTCCACCTCGCTAGCTCCTATGGCTTCGACTGTACTCTCATCATCAGTCCGTCCGTCAATCAATCAGTCCATCCTTAAGTCAATTGCAATCAGTTTAGATTCAATCACTCCTAGACAATTTACAGCCACCGAGGACAATGGGACCATGTTTGCTTCCACGTTAGTTGGAATATTAACGAGGCGCCCACGCAATGTTGCTGGCAACATGTTGCGCTGTGGCATGCCGCTTGTTGCTGCCGCATGTGGTGAGTTTCGTGGACATGAAACGCAGGCGCCACGCAGTTGCCACATCGGCTGCGGCCAGTTGCCAGCGATTCGTTCAACGTAACGGTAAGGCTAGGCAGAGCGAAGCGCGCCAGCAAACGACGTCAACGTCGTGGGCGTCGCTTGCCTCGTATAAGCATACGACCCGTACAATCGGTGTTAGTACCGTTATTAGAACCGCAGTCGAAGCGACATAACCGTAAACGTAGTCAAGTGCCACGGATCGCGTCAAGTGTGTGTGCGCGCGCGCGCCTCTCCACTCCGAACAAATTGTGATTTGATTTATTTATTTATATTTTTTGTTAAGTGAAAGACAAAAGTGAGAAACCGGAATCGGAATCGGAATTGTAACCGGAATCAGAATCGGAACTAGTTTGTTTGGTTTCACCAGATCGCGCTGTGACAATGTTTAGCGCCAGCGCCGAAGACGCCGCCAATGCGGCCGCCACCTACAAGGCCCTGGTGGACTACTATGCCAACGCCCGGAAGGCCGCAAGTCACATTGTCTCCCTGACGCTATCGCCGCTGAACGAAACTCTGTCCCTGGGCCTCGCCGATTCCGGCAATGGCAGCAGCAGCGTCACCGGCAGCAACATCAGCAGCAGCAGCGGCGCCAGCTACGACGACGATGCACTGGGCGCTGGCAATTTCTTTCTAATACCCGAAGGCGCATCCACCGAGACAAGCGCCGGTGCACCGGCTGCTGCTGCTGCTGCAGCGGCAGCTGGCGGCGCAGCAAATGGCAGTGGCAGCGCTGGCAGCAGCAGCGGCACCAGCGCCACCGAAATGCCCGCCTGGCTAATACCCAGCTACAGCCTGATCTTGTTGTGCGCCATTGTGGGCAATCTGTTGGTCATCTCGACTTTGATGCAGAATCGTCGCATGCGCACCATTACCAATCTCTTTCTGCTCAACCTGGCCATCTCGGACATGCTGCTGGGTGTGCTCTGCATGCCGGTGACGCTCGTTGGCACGCTGCTGCGCAACTTCATCTTTGGCGAGTTTCTCTGCAAGCTCATTCAGTTTTCGCAGGGTAAGTGCTTGAGTGGGTTGGCCAATTCCCTGATTAGCTGTGTGGTGTGGGGTGTGGGGGGGTGTGGGGGTTGTGGGTGTCGGTCGGTGTCCTATGGGGCTTATGGGACGACCAAAAGTGTTTGTATTCTAGTAGGAAAATATTCTTTTTTAAAGCATCGAGAGCATGCCTTACTGTGTGCTCAAGCAACATTTTGTGTTTATGGCGCCATCTAGCGTCGAGTAGTGTGCAATATACAGGCTACGCTACAGCTGCTGCTTAAAGTTTCCGCACAAAAAGTGTTTAAAATATTTTTTAAAACTAAATAACTTAATAAAGACTTATTTTTGTTTATTTTCTCTAACTTTAATCTAAAAAAAAAAACCATATTTAATTTATTTTGCAGCAATTTTGCAGCTGTCACTGCCAAACACTGAGAAGACAACTGTCAAATTTATATATATATATATATTTTTTTTTTTACATATTTCGACAAAAATGATGAATATATGCATTAGATACAGTGGCAATGCCTGGCTGTCGCACACTTGGCCACAGCTGTGGCCGTTAGCCAAAAGTTGGTCAATAAAGCGCATATGCTTAAATTGAAGTTCTCATCCATTTATGAGAGGGCCAGCGTTTCCATTACAAAATGCGACCATGAAAACTTCTATGTTGCCTAAGCTAAACTTTCAGTTAGTAAATATATATATATATGACAGTGAGTGAGCCGGGTGTTATGGACTGCTCAATACACTGTTACGAGAAGAGCTCAAGTGAGTGAGCAGCAGCTGCTAGAAATACATTTCTTGAGTCAATTCCTAACTATTCCTAGGTTAATTTTCTCACAACTAATATGCTCTTAATCACTATGTAAACAGTGTATACAAATCGCATATATAAAATTGTCAACAGTTTTTGCTTTACATACAAAATGAGCAAAGTTTTGGTTTTGCATATTAAGAACAAGTGAAACATCAAGCAACTGAACCTTCATATGCTTCCCAGCTATATATATATGTATATGTAAATATATAAATAAATAAATAAAGATATATATATATATCTATATAATTAAAATTTTTGCGCTTACCACTACCAAAAGTTGATAATTTGAAAAAGTGCTTAAAGCGAAAAATATGTTTATTAGTAATGGAAATTTGTGCTTTATACATATATACATATATATCTATATCCCTATATACACATATATCTATATTTATATACATTAAAATATCAAAGGAAAACTTTAATATTAAAGCGCTAAAGGGGACTTACTCTAATATTAGCTTTAAGCATGGGCAGGTGGCACGTGTAGGCAATTCGCATTTAATGAAATTTAATATCCAACAAGAAAATGCGCTAGTGGGCAATGCTCGACTATGTGTTACCCAGACCCAGACAACTATAATTTGTTATATTTTGACAGAATGTTTAGCTAGTGGTTCTACCTCTTGATAACATTATTAATGAATCTCATGATAATGCTAATGGAAAGCAAAACTGATCTAGAAGTACTATACTATAGGAGATAAGCATACATATGTCTAGTCTCTTACAGGTTTCGTAGCTAAAGGTAAAACGGCAGGCACAAAGACAGACAGGCAAGGACAAAGGCAGACACATAGATGCAGAGAGAGATATATACAGAGAGTGATTGACGTGCAAACAGACAGACGGACTGGCAAAGAGGTCAGGCTTTGATTTGTCAGTTACATACATTGCTCTGCATGGTGTACAGGGTATATAAATTTGACTATAAGGGTTATATGTTAAGGTCGTTTGATAATAAAGCTAAGTTGGTGAAAGAGAGAGATAGAGGGAGAGAGGGAGAGATAGAGAAAGAGAAATAAAGATAGAGTGAAAGAGATAGAGAGGGAGTGAAAGAGATAGAGATGGAGTGAAGGAGTGAAAGAGAGAGAGAGAGAAAGAGACAGAGAAGGAGTGAAGGAGAGAGAGAGAGGGACAGTGAAAAAGTGTGAGAGAGAGAGAGAGGGAGTGAAAGAGTGAGAGAGAGAGAGAGAGAGGGGCAGAGAGAGAGAGAGAGGGGCAGAGAGAGAGGGGCAGAGAGTGAGGGGCAGAGAGAGAGAGAGGGGCAGAGAGAGGGAGGGACAGAGAGAGAGGGAGTGAGGGAGAGATAGAGGGAGTGAGAGAGAGAGCGAGGGAGAGACAGAGAGAGAGCGAGAGAGAGAGGGATAGAGAGGGAAGCAGAAAGAAAGAAAGAGTGAAAGAGAGATAGAGAGGGAGTGAAAGAGAGATAGAGAGGGAGTGAGAGAGAAAGGGAGGGGGTGAGAGAGAGAGAGAGGGATTGAGAGAGAGAGGGGCAGAGAGAGAGAGAGAGAGAGAGGGACAGAGAGAGAGAGGGACAGAGAGAAGGAGGGACAGAGAGAGAGGGAGTGAGTTAGAGATAGAGGGAGTGAGAGAGAGAGCGAGGGAGAGACAGAGAGAGAGCGAGAGAGAGAGGGATAGAGAGGGAAGCAGAAAGAAAGAAAGAGTGAAAGAGAGATAGAGAGGGAGTGAGAGAGAAAGAGAGGGGGTGAGAGAGAGAGAGAGGAATTGAGAGAGAGAGAGAGGGATTGAGAGAGAGAGAGAGAGGGATTGAGAGAGAGAGATAGAGAAGGAGAAGTAAAGAAAGAGTGAAAGAGAGTGAGAGAGAGTTAGAGGAGGAGGCAGGAGTTAAGCTGTAAAGGATATCTCAGCGAGACAACAAACTATTCTTAAAACTTAAAGAGCTTTTTACAGCAGTCAAAATAATACTTTAAGATACCAAAAATTTCATCTTTACGCTAGAGTAAGTATATATACTAGCTTCGAATATTGCGAAAATCAGATGAAATAGATTTATATTCTCAAAGCAGATGTGTCTTCAGCAGACACTCTGCTTCATCTTGTTTACTAAGCCCTGTTGAACCGTGCAAATAATACGAATTTAGATATATAATTTTATATATAAATATATGTATAAATATATATATATATAGAAAGACTTGAACAAGGCATTTTACATTAAATTTCAAATGTATTTACATTGGGATTATATTGATTTGTTTATGTTTGTGCTTGTGCCTGAAGCGAAGCTGAAATGACAATTTAATAACAATAATAACAGCTAAGTGTCGGGGATGCGCGACTAGCAGATACCCTAAAGCTTGAGCAGGGCATGTAGACCAATCATATAACGCTTCTTTTATACACACACACACACACACACACACACACACATTAGCACTTGCTCTGCTTACTGCGCAGCGACTGCGCTTGGGCTGCGCCTTTTGGGCTTTACTATGGGAATTTATTGTAATTGTTGAATAACTTTTCTTCTAGATGGAATTTCTTAATCAAACTTTTACAGCGTGTTAGTGACAGATGAGCACTCTGGTATTTGAAAAATGTTTGCGAATTTGGTGGAAAGAGGGTAGGTAACTTTGCCCCGAAACATACAAGCTACGGTTAAGAAATTAAATCAACTTATCGATTTTTATCGATAGTAAGATAGTGGGATTAGTTATCGGAAAAAACTATATATGGTAACGCTGTATATGGTATATAGGAATATACATTTCGAATTTCAAGTCTCTAGCTTCTGTTGCTTACGAGATTGCTATGTTTATACGGACGGAGAGACACCGAGACGGACGGACGGACAGACACTAAGACGGACGGATGGACATGTCTATATCGCTTCAGCTCTTTGTACTGATTAAGATTATATATACTCTATGGCATCTGATATGCCTATTTCTGTCTGTCACATACATTTGCACATAACCAATATACCTCGAATGCTCACTTGCAATGAGTGCAGGGTATCAAAAGGTATTTGCAATGAATTCATTGATAAAATTTTGTAATTAACTTATTCCTTTGACATCCAATCTTTAGCTACAACTTTACAGCAATTTAATTGTCGAGTCGTAGTGGCTGTGTGTGAGTATGAGTGTGTGCGTGTGTGTGTTTGTGTGTGTGTGCAGATTAACTAATACAAGTGAACAGAATTGTGCACAAAGCTGACAAACAGATTGAATATATATCGTTTTACTACAAGGGTCGGCGGCATCTTAATTTACAAATTTATTTCATTTAATGGGCCCACGCGTTTGTCTCTTTGTGATTTGTTGCTGCTGTTGTTGTCGCCTGTCACATTTGCGATTGCTATTAAAATTACACAAATTAAATCACAATTTATGCTATGCAGACGCAAATAAATAACGTTTTTCACTTTGTTAGCAGCAGCAGCAGCTGCTCGCCTCTGACCTTTACAATTTCGAAGTTTTCTGCATTTCATTGTAGAATTTTTTATAAATTTTTCATCTCATTGAGATGCCCTGGAAATGTTGACTGGCATTAGAACTATGGGACAATGAAACTATGAGCTATTTGATAGTTAGTTGAAAAAAGTATTGGAAAAGAAGTTGAAGAAGAATGATGCAGGTGGGAGTCATCGACTGCAAAATACCCGGCATATGAGAAGGGGTTACAGAGAGTATATGTTCCGATTTCCATAACAAGTTCAATAGTTTATACGGATAGATAAGTAAGCCCAATATACTTTTTCACTTCATGAGCGATTATGAAATAGAGTTAATGCAAATCCTGCCCAAGGACATATCACTGATATAACCCAAAAGCTGAAAGGAAACAGAACTACACAAAACTTCCACTTACCTTGCAATCTTGGGTATTTGATAGTCGTTCACTTTCCAGCTTAAGCACAATTGCTCATTTATTTGTTTTTTTTTTCGGTGTTTTGGTATCCTCTGGACTCGGACTGCCGCCCACTCGCTTCGATTCGCGATGTTCCCAACTTATTTTCGGCGCCCTTTTGTCATGCAAATGACATGCAAAGCGCAGGCGGTAGATGGCACACAAATAACATGTAGCACAATCATATTGAAACGAAAGCAAAAGCCAGAGGGGCGAAAAGAACACAGTTGAAAACAATGATAAATTGCAAAAAAAAAAAAAAAAAAATAGAATAGATTGCGTACAACTACAACTCACAGAAGTCGTACTGCTCTCAAAGGTCGTCTTTGAATGTGTTTTGTTTAAGCTCAATGATAGGCAAAAAATATCCAAAAAGATTTGTGAAAATATATTTAAGTTTTTTGTGCGAGCTCAATGTGAGTCAATGAGATCCAAAAATATAAGTGAATATTTTGATGTGTATATAATTTCGACAGCTTTTCCGATAGCAACACGAAGCTTACTAAGATTTTTTTGTTAGAAATTTGAAAAGCAAATAGGATTAGTTCACCATGGCAGTTGTATACAGGTCACTAGATTTAGTCAACTCTATATATAGATTTCTATATATAGTCCACTATTTTATGGTGATTTCTGGCATCAAAAATTGTCTTGCATCATTGACAATATTCATTAATATCTCAGATATTACAGCCCTCAAAGCACTTCAAATCTTGTTCAGTTCCCACTCAATGCCTTCATCCTTTCAAGGACTTCTTGAGTTTTGGGCACAAAAAGAGGGCACAGTGTGAGCAGGTCTACACTTTGTACACTCTCTGCACTCTCTACACTCTCTACACTCTCTACACTCTCTACACTCTCTACACTCTCTACACTCTCTACACTCTCTACACTCTCTACACTCTCTACACCCTCCACACTCTCTACACTCTCTACACTCTCTACACTCTCTACACCCTCCACACTCTCTACACTCTCCACACTCTCTACACTCTCTACACTCTCCACACTCTCTACACTCTCTACACTCTCTACACTCTCTACATTCTCTACACTCTCCACATTCTCTCCATACTCTCCACTCGCTCTACCCATCAATGCCTTACACATTTCGTGACAAAATTATAATATCCGCTTAAAGAGTATTTGAGTTTGAGATGTTTTGCTTTGGCAGCGCCTCGTTGCCACAGCTCACGCCTACTTCAGAAGGAAGTCCTGTACGGTTCGTCCCACTTGCC
This sequence comes from Drosophila nigricruria, assembly GCA_037075265.1. Taxonomy (NCBI): domain Eukaryota; kingdom Metazoa; phylum Arthropoda; class Insecta; order Diptera; family Drosophilidae; genus Drosophila; species Drosophila nigricruria. The sequence goes on along the minus strand of JBAMCI010000107.1, from coordinate 7,006,325 downwards.
GGAATGAATGCGTGCAGTATTCATGTATTCCGCCTTAATATGGACTCTGATTAAATCTGTACGCGTTTTTTTTTTCTTCCTTTGGTCCGCCTTATTGCTGGCGTGCGGCACACGACGCTTGGCTGCGACGTAATAATTTTGGCTAGCACTTGCTGCATGCCACATGCCACATGCCACATACCACTCGCCACTTGAAGCTTGCCGCTTGCCGCTTGCCACTCATTAGCGTAGTGGGCATATAATGTTAACGATTTCATGACTGAATATTAATAATCATATTCCATCACATAATCAACTAAATAACAAAAATATGCGTAAATTTCATTATGTTTTGCTGCAGCGGAAACGGTTCTAAAAGCTTTTCTTTGTTTTTCGTTTTCTATAAGCTTGAATAAATAATTGTTAAAGGTATTTTTCTAGATTTTTGCATTTCCCATTACGATTAATCAAATTTTTGTAGCATACTTTTATGAGCTAGCTGAAAATATATGTGTATAATGGCTGACACAGCAAGAGTAATGGTATTTGAGAGGGTTACATTTTAGTAGTTGTTTAAGTAATTAATAAGATAAAATTTTTAGAATATACTTTGAGATTTGCCATTTAAGAATTAATTAGTTTTATGTCTACTTAATATATGAAAACAATTTTAAAAATTCTAAGTGATGGAGGTATTTCATGGTTCATGGCTATTGCTGCGCTGACGGAGTTGAAAAGCTTCAAAATAAGCATACTTTTTTTGCATCTAGATGGAGTTTGGTATAATGTGTAGTATATATAGATGTAGAAGAAAGTATAAGTATACAAATAATATATAATTGTAATAAATATTGATGTAGTAGAAAGTCTTAAAGAAGAAAACGCAGAAAAGTCGTTTCAGCGCAGTTTTTGAACCAAGCTGGCCCATGCCTGAAGCACAATAAGCATAGTTTATATAACAATTTGAATGGTGTGCTATGGCAAATATAATGGCATAAATGTATCTTTAAAATAAATCTATTTTATATATAAAAGGTCAAATCAATTTTGTTTTATAGTCATTTCTTTTGCCATGGCTTTTATTGGGTCAGCTTGCTCAACCTGTTCAATTTATGACAAATTTTCTATTTTTATGCAGCAAATATGATTTAGGACTTAGGTCTGAAAAACTGTTTCATTGTTTGCTTCGTTGTTAGCTGTTGGCTTAACTTATTCAGCTCTATGTCAATTTTCATTACAAAATAATGGGGGCATTCCCAAAAGACTCTGTAAACCTTTTTTGTTGTTTGCCCTTATATTTGCTTGTCTACAGGGTATCAACACAGTCGCTTATGCCCCACTACACAGAGGCATCAAGTTTTCTTCTCTCTTTATTATGCTGTTTGTTGTTGTTATGCAATGCGCTTACATAAGTTGCTAAATAAAATTTGCCGCTGGCCTTCGGCAGCCACAACAGCCACGAATTACTGTCTTAAGTTTGTGTATATATGTATGTGTGTGTGGGTGTGTGTATATATATATATATATGTATGTGTGTGTGTTTGTGTGCGTTTGCTAATGCGCCTACAACATAATCATAAACATAAGCAACAATAAGCAGCGAGCGCGTCGACCTAATTCCGCCTAATTGTCTTCGCCCAGTGCTCGCTCGCTCGCTGGCTCGGCCCGGCAGCCGGCCAAATATCATTTTCACTTGGCCAAGTCCAAGCCTTAGGTTGACAAAAGAGTGATGCCAAAAATTACTTTGACGCCCACGCAACGCTAGAAACTCGCCTGGTCCACTCGCAAATATCATTTTAATAGAGTCCCAGGCACTGGGGCCGCACAAGTGTTTGATTTGAAATTATTTGATGGCCATTTCGTACATGGACACATGCATATAAGTCTACATGCTTAGCCCAGCCCCATGGCCCATCATATATCACACTGGCAGCCGGAACGTCGGCTGGCTTAGCGCGGCTGAAGGACGACAGCAGCGCAGCTGGGCTAATATTGCCACCAAATACTTAATTCCAATAAAGCACAATGAGCCATCTTCAAGACAGACGCGGCCAGATGACTAAAACTGTTACTGTCCGTGTTAGCTGGGCTAACACACACACAGGGGGGTAGGCTGACTGGTAGGAGTATTAAATAATTTTATACTCTATGTGGGAGTCGGGATTTCGATTTGAGAACTGTCTTTGAGGTTTGAATTTGGTGAGTTGGTTGAGTCTTAGGTAAATTAAAGGAAATTTATGGTGAAAGTCTTTAGACCAAAGAGATTTAGGTGTGTTTGTGAGAGATGATAAGACTTTGTTTGAAGGATAATGACCAAATATTGACTGAGGACTGAGAACAGAATCTTCTGATCTAGGTGGAAGGACATCGTGGGAAGGATATCTACGAGGGATATCCTAGACGCCTATTGAGGACATAGGCTCGACACACGGACATAGGAAGGATATCAGCTGCCACCAACCAGGACATTGGGGCAGTACGGCCAAATCTACAGCATTAGTGGCGGATCCTGAAGCAGGAGCAGAGGGATAAGACTCGAGATAAGAAGAGTTTGATTGAAGGACAATGACCAAATGTTGACTGAAGACTAAGAACAGAATCTTCTCATCTAGGTGTGTTGTGAGAGATGAGAAGAGTTTGATTGAAGGACAATGACCCAATATTGAGTGAGGACTGAGAACAGAATCTTCTGATCTATGTGTGTTGTGAGAGATGAGAAGACTTTGATTGAAGGACAATGACCAAATATTGACTGAAGATTAAGAACAGCATCTACTGCAGCCTCAGCTGTGTTCTGTATCCTAAAAGCGCTGATCTAGCGCCACGTGATGGCTGCTGACTCTGGGAAGCTTTGCCTACAACTTTGTTGCTAACTCGAAGCTCAAACTACTGCTGCCATTATGCCATGCTTTGATGCTATGAATACAGCATGAATACAGAATAAAAACTCGCTTGAATTCATATTTTTAAGAGTTGTTCAAGTCCTCAGTTTAAGAGTACCTATAAGAAGATTCAGCTCCAATCTGAACAATCATCAATTAACCAATTAAGCTAACCGCTTACATACTTTATGACTTGCCTTAAACATCTAATGACTATATATATAAACCAAATTCTAACTCTATCTTTTTGAAAAACATCAAACAGTAAAAACCAATATACTCCCATTCACAACTTGAATTCCAACTAACTGAAAACTGGCAAAAGGCCTCGACGAACTACATGCAAAAGTCCGGAATGAATTCAAATGGAAAACTCTGCCTGCATTTGGCATGCCTGATAAAGCTGGCAAAGTATGCCAGTTAAATATAGATCGATGCCATTTTTTTTTGTGCTCTCTGGTAAAACATTAAACATAAAAAAATATATATATATATATACTATATGCATAAAAAACTGAAACTTATGCCAAACAAAGTGGAGCGAAAAAAACAAGCGAGTTGTCTCCGAATTTTCCGCATGTGTGGTTATCATGTTAAAGGCGTGCATGTGTGCATGTGTGTGTGTGTGTGTGTGTGTGTCCGTGTGTGTGTGTGTGTGCGTGTGTGTGTGTGTATGTGTGTATGTATGTGTGTGTGTATGTGTGTGTGTTTGGCCTACCATTGCTAGTTCGTGCCCGGCAAAAGTCAATAAAACGATTCATATGCGCAGATAATCATAAAAAATGATTTTAATGCGCTCCATAAATGCTATACCAATCCACACACACACACATACATGAACTTTATAGCTCACACACACACACACACACACATAGTACTCCCCCCCTCTCCCTACGCATTATGCTCCGGCATATTGTCTAAATATTTGTAAGCTTTGGCTAATTGAAGGCTGGCAGCTAAGCCCCTAACCTCCCCCACCCCCCCCACACAGAGCTGGCTAAACTAAAGTAACTGTATTTAAGTGGGCCATTATTATAATTGGCTTACACTAGCTGTCAGCCAGAGGGCAGCACGTTAAATGCTAACAGGCTCCAAATATAGTTAGTTGACTTGATGGCTCAATGTGGCTAACGCCTTTGGCGCATCAGAGAAACATTTTTGAAATTTAGAGGCATATGAAGTTTGCGGAATATATATATATATACATACATATATATATATATATGTGTGTGTGAGGTGTATTCATAGAGTTTAGCAAATTTTGAGTGACTTTATATTGTTGCTCAACTGCCTTAAGTTAAAGTTTTTAGAGCTGCTTTAGCATGGATGTGTCTTGACTCCACTTTCTTCCTTCTGAACTTTCATTACTTAGTTCAACTCTTTTAAATAATTTTGTTTTATCCTGGCCAGCTTTTTTCTTTGACTTAGTGCTTTAAATAAAAGCTGCAACTGCATTTTATTGAGTTTTAAAATAGTTTTTATTTTTTCAAATATTTTTGGATTGTTATTATGGGCTCAGTGCATTATTTTATATATTTTTCTTAATTATAATATTTTATATATTTTTAATCAATTTTAATTTGATTAAAAATTATTATTTACTATTAATTATAATTTATTATTAATTATAATTTATTATTAATTATTATTTATTATTATTTACTATTTATTATTATTTATTATTAATTTTGCATGTTATTATAAATTTATAATTTTTATATATTTAGTTTATATACTTTATTTATTAATAATTATTAATTATATAATATTTATGTATATTATTTATTAGTTATTAATCAATATTATTGAAATATTATTATTAACTATTATTATAATTTTGCATTTTATTATACATTTATAATTTTTATATAATTATATATTTAATTTATATACTTTATTTATTATTAATTAATAACTATAAAATATTTACATATTTGATTAATTAATTATTATTCATATTATTAATATTATTTTTAATTATTATTATTAATTTTGCATGTTATTATGAATTTATAATTTTTATATAATTATATTTATTAATAATTATTAATTATATTTAATTTATATATTTTCTTTATAAATTATTATTCATCATTCTTATTTATATTATTAATATTATTTATTATTCAATATTTTTAATAATTAATAATATACAATAATAATATTTACTTTTATTTTTGTGACTACATAGACTTCATAGGCTACTTCTGTTTCAATATGAAATGACCAAGCAAGACTGTTGCTATTTTCAATAATTATATTAAAGTTGTCGTTATAGTTATTGTAAACAGTAAATTGTTTAAATATTAAATAAAGCTTGCCATTTAATAATAAAATAATGTTATACTTTAAAATAGTAAAGAATTGATAATATGCTTTTGAGTTAAGAAGAAGATTGCTACGTAGCAAAGCATATATATAGCCCTCACAGCCAGAAGCATTGACGGTAGACACAGAAAACCAATTTAAATATTTTAAATTGCATTCAATTTATCTATTTTAGGAATAACTAGATCCCTGCTTATATAAATATAATAAAAAATATGTATTCTAGTTTATTTAAAAATCAACATAAATTGATTTTGATGTAGAACAAAATTTTGATGCGAATATAAAACTGAATGAACTGAAAATTAAGCAAATTTGTTTGGGGGCTGCGCTTTGCTAATGACTTTACTTAAATTTTGATTGCTCTGGCCATTTAATTATAGTTAATGTGTATGAAAGGTGGTGAGGGTGGGATGGGTGGCGTCAGCACTCTATGTTCAGTAAGCCAACTTTAGACACAGTAAGCGACTGTCGTAATCAGAGGCTTAGCTTTGAGCAGCTTTTGCTGACCACAGCCAGCAGGTGTGTGTGTGAGTGAGTGAGTGTGTGTGTGTGTGTGTGTGTGTGAGTGTGTGTTATATTGAAATATAGCTGTAAAGGGGCAAGTCGAGTAACAAGTACAAATCTTTTGCCGCCAGCTAAAAAGTCATTAGGCAAATTGTGCAACCTGCCAAGCATTTTTTGGGCAAAAGAAACTTTCTCGAACAGATTGGACAAAGGGCAACACCAGCAGCAGCAGCAGCAGCAGTAACAGCTATTGCCAAAAGTAAACAACATGCAGAGCACTGTGCTGTTTGTCATCATGCTTTTGTTTAATCTAGCCATAGTTACAAGACCGAATATGCCACCAAGCAGCAGGGCTCCTTCTATGGCCAAATCCCAGCTGTCAGCCTGGTCGCATATGTCATATGTCCACGTATAGCGATGGTAAGAATGTGTGTGTGTGTGTGGGTGTGTGGGGGTGTGTGTGTGGGTGTTCGTGAGTGTGTGTGGGTGTGGGTTTGTTTGCCATGTTTACAACACATTTTGCATTTTATGTGCCCGTTGCCAAGGCATTAAAACTTTTGTTCAACACATTCATTTCAAATCGCACTTGAATGAGCAAAAAATAAATACAAAAAAAAAACAACAACAACAACAACATGTAATATTAATCCTTAGTGTATGGAAAAAATAAATAAAAAAAACAAGAGCACAAATTTTATAATTGAATTAGACTAAAGTATTAACTGTACAAAATAATAGTGTTAGCTTTAGCAGACTTACGAAACTTTTGAATAGAGTTTTGTCATGCTAAAGTTGACAGCTCGACAAACGTTGACAGACAACATGAAAGTGCTGGCTGGAGTGGGGTGTGCTTGACTAGCAGATACCCGGCAGATTAGTATTATATATAGTATTTATTGAAAATTTGATTTCTTTTCGGCTTTGGGCATGCTGGGGAAGGTATTCAAATCGGGGAGGGTAATAGTTGGTGTATGGTAGAGTCATATATCAAATTTGGTTGGGAGTGCTTGACTAGCAGATACCCGGACTAGTTATATATATGTATTGCAAATCTGATTTCTTTTCGACTTTGGGCATGCTGGGAAAGGTATTCAAATTGGGCAAGGTAATAGATGGTGTATGGTATATAGAATCATATATTAGATTTGCTCGGAAGTGCTTGACTAGCAGATACCCGGACTTGTTATATATATGTATTGCAAATCTGATTTCTTTTCGACTTTGAGGCATGCTGGGAAAGGTATTCAAATTGGGCAAGGTAATAGATGGTGTATGGTATATAGATTCATATATCAAATTTGTTAGGGAGTGCTTGACTAGCAGATACCCGGACTAGTTATATATATGTATTTATTGCTAATATGATATCTTTTCGCCTTTGGGTATGCTGGGGAAGGTATTCAAGGATGGTAATAGATAGTGTATGGTACATAGATTCATATATATCAAATTTGGTCGGGAGTGCTTGGCTAGCAGATACCCGGACTAGTTATATATATGTATTTATTGCTAATATGATATCTTTTCGCCTTTGGGTATGCTGGGGAAGGTATTCAAGGATGGTAATAGATAGTGTATGGTACATAGATTCATATATATCAAATTTGGTCGGGAGTGCTTGGCTAGTAGATACCCGGCATACTGTCTATTTTAAGAAGTTGCTAACTACAGTACGATGAATTCATTTAGCCAGATATCTACAGACAGACAGATGGGTATATAGGCAGAGTAATGGACACACAAACGAAAAGACAGACAAACGAGCAAGCCTAGATCGACATGGCTGTTGGTACTCAGCAGGAAGAGGGTATCAGCAGATATGGTTACAGTCATGTCTGCTTCAGCTAGTTTTTGAAAGTCAGTTAAGCTAAGAGTTCATAGTATTTATTCAGCTGTGAAATATACTACAAATAAACTATTTTGGAATCTAAATGAAACTAAAGATGAAGCTTATCCTGTAAAAACTGAGTAACCCAAACAACTATATAGTTAAAGTTAAAAACTAGAAACCTTTGACTTTCTATAGGACTCATAACTGTAGCTTACACATCAGTTCATTCCTGGGTGCAAAACTTGACTATACAAAATTATATAAATGCTCGCTTTAATGAATGGCCCATTAAGGTTTAATCTGGTAAGCTCTATTAATTGGATCATTTAAGCACTGCTACGTACAACTCGTCTAGCTGCTCTGTTGTTAAATGATTTTTCTTTTCATATTTATAGTGTGCCTGCGAGGAGCACAGCTCAACTATGTTAAGATTCTTGGCAAAGTTTTAATTTTGTTTTTTAGTTGTTCGGTAGTTGGCGATGGATGGGGAGCAGAGAGAGTGAGAGAGAGAGAGAGAGAGCGCAGAGAGCAGGACACGGCAGGAGAGCAAGACAATGCAATGCCCTGATTGTTCTGGCTAATGACTCTTCAGGGCTCAATGCGTAGTACTGTTAGCCAGATTGTTATCTCTATATATACTTTCGACTTGCTTGGTGAAGTTGATGCCATCGGGATTCGGTTAGAAGAAAGTTTTTAATGAATGCACATTCGGTGCAGCTATCTCTCTCTTCCTCTCTCTCTCTCTTTGTCTGTCTAACTGTCTGTCTGTCTGTGTATGCAACGAATCTGCAAGTTATATTATATTTCGCTTGAACAGCTACAGGACTCTCGATAGACAAGAGTTTGGTCTAGAAACCAGCTTAGCTATATCAAAGTTTTCACACAGACACACAGAGACTGAGCTTTACGTAGGCACTTTAAAATACTTATTTAATTTGATGAAAAACGCGGGCGTCGCGCAGACTCAGCCAAGTTTGTTTCACTTTTGAGTTAAATAGAATTTGCGGAGCATGCCAAGAGACTGGCATTTTTGGGCATGTTGCAAAGTTTTCGCTCCGCCGTAACCCTCCGGCCATTTGTCGGCAGTCCGCCGCAGCCGCTGTGATTGTTGCGCTTAAATGCTGGCATTTACTTATGTGTTAAATCCATTGAATTTAAACGAATTTGCCAGCTCGTTGTTGCTGTGCAAAGTTTCAATAATAGCATTAAGATCTGCCCGGCATGATGTGCCGCCCGTACATTTCGGAATAACGCAAATAAAATTAAAAAATAAACAAAATAAAAAGTTTTTTTTTCTTATTCTCGTCTCTGGCAATTCACATTTTGGAACTTTTCCAATATAATTGAATGAGCGACCAGGCCAGCCATGAAGCGTTGAAGAGTTTTCAAGCCAAAAACAAGCGGGCGGATGCTGAATAGATTGTCTTTAACCGAGCATTTGCGAGGATGAGAAGCGCAGAGGGGGGCGGAGAAGAGAAAAGAGAAGAGAGAAAAGAAGAGAGAAGAGAAGAGAGAAGAGAAGAGAGAAGAGAGAAGGGAGAAGGGAAAAGAGAGAAGAGAGAAGAGAGAAGAGAGAAGAAGAAGAGAGAAGGGAGAAGGGAAAAGAGAGAAGGGAGAAGGGAAAGAGAGAAGAGAGCGGGGAGAAAGGAGAAGGGAGAAGGGAAAAGAGAGAAGGGAGAAGGGAAAGAGAGAAGAGGAGAGAAGAGGAGAAAAGAGGATAGAAGATAGAAGAGGATTGAAAAGAGAAGAGGGTAGAAGAGAGAAGAGGATAGAAGAGAGAAGAGGAGAGAAGAGAAGGGAAGAGAAGCGATTAGAGAAGCGATTAGAGAAGCAATTTCTCACTATCTGCAGCTGAGCTTGTTGCAAGCATTTTACTTGCCACAAGCTGCAAGCTGTGACGCGTCGTTAATCATAGACTGGTCAGCATGTGGCAGCACGGCGAACTTATTTGCAGCTTATCCGTCGTAGGTGCAAACGACGTGACGGAGTCTCAAATTAGGGGGATTGAGTAAAGAAATAACTTTTCCGTCAGCAGCTGCAGCTGCAGCCACGCTGCCAATCTTTAAGCGTCAACGGCATGAATGAAAATAATTAAAGCAAAAAGAAAAGCAAAAGAAAATATTAAAAAAAAAAATAGAAAAAACTTTGCTGCGTCTCAAGTGTCAACGGGCGAAAAGTTTCTCAAGCTTTGCGTAAAATTTATAATTCGCCGTCTTCCAGCTTAAAGTCCAACATCAATCTGAAGCATGCAAATGTCAAATGTATAAGCTAAGACATACATAGATATGTAAATTTATTTATAGAAATATATACATATGTATATATATAGACAGATACCAATATAGAATATGACTCAGAGAAGTTTATGCTTAAAACGACCGTAGTGAAGTGAAAGATTCTATTGGTTTTGTACAATGTTCGTCCTGTTGTCCGTCTGTCCTTCCGTTCGTCCGTCCTTTCGTCCGTCCGTCCTTCTGTTTGTCTGTCCGTCCTTCGGTCCTTCTATCCGCATAACCGCAAACCATTTCGCTGTTATTGAAGCTAGAGAGGAACTTGAAATTTTTAATATGAACTTGTTTATACCCTCGTCTGATAAAGTGTTATGATTTCCTGATACGCCCACTAGGGGCGTAGCGAATAGGGGAGTGTTACGTCTTGCATTCATAGCTGTTATTTAAAATGCTAGAGATTTAAAATTTGGAATATATACTTGTGTTGGCAAGCTAAGAATAAAAATATATAGTATATATAGCTATGCCCATTGGAAGATCGGGTAAAACTCTATATTCTACAGTTTTAGAGCTAGAAACTCAAGTTACGGTTGACCTACTCTATGGATTTGCTAGAAATGATCTATGTATGCCTCTTGGAGGCTATGCTTTGGAACTAAAGCGCCAAAACTGGGATAGTTAAGTTCCTATAAACTCCTACCTGAGTCCTGAGAGACTCCTGAACGGAAGTTATGCAGTATCAGTAGCGCCCGACTGCAACAGTCTTCCTTGTTTACAGTTACTTTAGATCATATCGATTAAGTAATATTGAAGACTTTTCACACTTCACAGCAAATGCATTCAAGCACTCTAAAGTGAAGCAAACTTTGTGTATATTCACTTGAGGCGTCTTTTATCAATTTGATAAAGTTCCGAAAGTCAAAATTAAATTTCTGACTTTAAGCATTATGAAAAAGTGGAAAAAGGTGATGCAGCGTTTTCCTTAAAGTCTATTCTTGACTTTTCTTTGCTCTTCTTTCTTTTTTTTTCATCAAAGTTCATTGTAAATTATCAATGTGGGCGAAACAATTTTAACTCCCCATGGATGGGAAATGGCACGGAAAAGTGTGTGTGTGTGTGTGTGAGGCGAAAACTTGTTCAATTGACAGCAGCGTCAGCATCTTGCCAAGTCATCAATATTTCAATTAGTTCGAAGCGAGTTTGAGCTTTTCTTAAAGCGCCCGTGAGTATGCAACACGATTGAGGCACAACAGCCGCTGCATACTTTCAGGCTGCACTGTAGAGCTGTAAGGCAACGCAGCAAAGCCTGAAATATGCCCGGATTATAAACTATAAATAAGAGGATCTACTCGGGTGTGTGTGTGTGAGTGTGTGTGAGAGTGTGTGAGTGTGGGTGTGCGTGTGTATTGAGGCATGTTTGTTGTTGAACTTAAGTGTGGCGGCAGCTCAACAGTTTGATTGATTGGCCTTAGGCGTCATGACAACTAAATCATTTTAAAATTTTGTGAGTGTTAGCTGGGCATACGTGTGTGTGTGCTAGTGTGTGTGTGTGTGTGTGGGTGTGTGTGTGTGCGGATGTAATTCAATTGACAAATGCAAAAGTGACTAGAAGGCGGACAAGCGACAACCGAAAACGAATAAACATTGAGCACAAATTCAATTTTATGCTTTCTTTATTTACTTATTTATGCATATGCATGTATTTATATATCTGTGCGTGTGTGTGTGTGTGTGTGTGTGTGTGTGTGCGTGTGTGTTGATTGAATTTGATTTGAGAGCGCTCGCACGCAGCATCTTTAAGTCATCTTAACAGTCGTCGGCATAAATCCAAACACACGATTTGTGGATCTCTCGCATAGCTGCAGCTACAGCTACAGTCAAAGCTCCCAGCTCCAGCTCCAGCCACAGCTCCAGCTACAGCTTCAACCTCGACTCCAGCTTTAGCTCTCGCATCCGATTTCAAATCTAGCTGCCTGATTTGCTCGACGTGTTGAGCATATTACGTATACGACATGTTCAGCGCGCCAGCCAAGGCAAACATAAATAAGTATGCGTAGCAAGGCGCTGTGACAGCACCAAATTTATAAGCGTCAGTTGGGCGATAAAATTTGATTGCCGCAAATAAAAACGGTTTGAGTTGGTGGAGGGCGTTGGCACGTCCCTGACAGCGGCAGGAAAACAAGGCATAACAAGCATCAAGGAGCCAAATACCACAAAATTTGTATAGCCGGCCCTAATACAAACGAACCCGATTACAAACGTACACGGCAAATGCCACAGGCAACAACAACAACAACAACAACAGAAACAGCTAAAGCAACATCAGCTAAAGTCCAAACTCGATGACATATGGCCAAAATGTGTGCGTGCTGTTTAAGTTAAGACCCCGTTTACGTTTCTGTGATTACAAATTTAAGCGGCCAATCCTACATATGGCCCAAAAAGAACATCAATTCGAATTCGCCACTCACCTACCCATCGCCATAGACGTAGCTCTACCCCCTCCTGCCCTACCCCAGCTCAGCACGTTTCAGTTTATGTCTGTTGCTCATATGCCAGCAATTTGGTAATAGAACCTTGCACGCTAGCCAATTTGAATGTGGAGCGTTTTACAACACTTTATGGACAAATTTTAGCACTTAAAGCTGAAGTCGGATTCAGCAATGCATATAGGGATATACTACTATATACTTAGATATACTACTATATAGTAATACACTTTACTCTAAAAGTAGTAGTAGTAATCTACTCTACTACTACTCTACAACTAGTTTTCTTATACTTTACTACTACTTTACTTATACTCTAATACAACTTTACTTATACTCTACTACTACTTTACTTATACTCTACTACTACTTTACTTATACTCTACTACTACTCTACTACTACTCTACTACTACTCTACTACTACTCTACTACTGCTCTACTACTATTCTACTACCATTCTACTACTATTCTACTACCATTCTACTACTATTCTACTACTATTCTACTACTACTTCTACTACTACTCTACTACTATTCTACTACTATTCTACTACTATTCTACTACTATTCTACTACTATTCTACTACTATTCTACTACTATTCTACTACTATTCTACTACTATTCTACTACTATCCTACTACTATTCTACTTCTATTCTACTTCTACTCTACTACTATTCTACCACTATTCTACTACTACTCTACTACTACTCTACTACTATTTCCACTATTTCTACTACTTCTACTACTCCTCTACTACTACTCTACTACTACTCTACTACTTCTCTACTACTACTCTACTATTGCTCCAGTACTATTCTACTACTACTTCTACAACTACTTTACTACTAATTCTACTACTATTCTACTACTATTCTACTACTACTTCTACTACTACTTCTACTACTACTCTACTACTATTCTACTACTATTCTACTACTATTCTATTACCATTCTACTACAATTCTACTACTATTCTACTACTTTTCCACTATTTTTCTACTACTAATCTACTACCATTCTACTACTACTTTGTATACTACTATTATAATACTCTTATAGCCATGTTATATGGGTATTTTCAGTCTAACTTCACGTTATAAATGTTTTATGTCATTCATAAGGCGCGTCTGGCTTTGCTATTTATTTAGACAATCATTGCATAGCTTTGCCCACCAGGCGTGTTTTTTTTCTTTTCTTAAGGGCTTGTCCCTTCGTCGCCTTTGTTTTCAAGTTTAAAAAATGTGCCCATTTAATTGAAAATTTGATAAGCAGACACACGCTGTCCTTTTTCTTTTTTGCATTCCATTTAATTAAATTATATCTTAAGCTTTCGTGGAATCCTTAAGAAAAATGAAGCAAACAAAGAGATGCAAAGACAACGTATCCCTAATTATATATGTATATATATATAGTATAGCAAATACACTGTAAGCAAAAGTTGAGTACACTTCGACCATCAAGTGCCAAGGGATAGTAATATATATAGGCAAAGGAAAACTAAAAGAAAAGTTTACTGAAAATAGTTTCTTTTTTTCTCTTCCCATTTGCAGCTGCCTCTGTGGCCGTCTCCTCGT